>CM028134.1:256752500-257122500 GCA_016271365.2 Neoceratodus forsteri | reverse complement strand
ACATGACATAATTCCTTCTTTGATGTCACCAGCTTTAAGCTAGCAAAATAAAATTGATGACAAGGGTCAAGTTCATTAAACAAGGTGTTTAGGATGATCTGGGGTTCATCAGATCATCATTTTACTAAAACGCCAATCTAATAAACCCCGATCATCCAAAACGCCCTGTTTTACAAACTTTACCCTGTCACAACTTTTATTTTGCTAGCTGATGGCTGGTGATGTCAAAGAAGGAGTGACATGCCAGCCTTGACAATGCTCAGTAATGTCAGTATGCACAAGCTAATCTGTTGTTTATGTAACTTGGTGATTGATGGACTTCAGTCGCTGATATTACTTAAAGCCAACTGTACCTTTTTCTTTACATTTTTCAGTCATGATTCCAAAAAGTAGAGCATTTGAAAATCAGCTGGTGAGTTCACCAGTCCAGCTGATCAGTTTCCCCTATTTGAACTGTTGTTCCTTTTTTATCTGTGTGTGACAATTGATATATTATACATATATAGGGCCAGATATTCAAAACCTTGCCCCGGGGCTAAATTAGCACTGCCTGGTGTGCTAAATTAGCCCGGACCCAATAGCCCGCTATATTCAAAAGGGAGAGCCCCAGTGCTAAACCTGCTGAATATAGCATTCTAAGATAGCTGGGCAATCTGGGCTGGGAGTGCAGTGCAAACATAGCATGGGAATAAGACATCTCTGAATATAGCAACCAGGAAGTGCACACCACAACAACAGCCAAATGAACAGCGACGTGAAGGAAGGTAGAGGTGAACTATGTGGCCAATGTGTGTGCCAGCAAATGCATGGACTCAGTACAG
This sequence comes from Neoceratodus forsteri, assembly GCA_016271365.2. Lineage (NCBI taxonomy): Eukaryota > Metazoa > Chordata > Ceratodontiformes > Ceratodontidae > Neoceratodus > Neoceratodus forsteri. Next base: position 257,121,679 of record CM028134.1, on the reverse strand, counting down.
CTGCAAGCAGCAGTGCAGGTGAAATTACATTGTGGAAAACTGTACAATATTTCCAAAACATTTGCGCAGCACTAACACGTTTGTGCGGGTTTAGCACGGAACTAAGCTGTTTGCCCGGCGCAATCATGTTTGCCCGTGGATAAACTTTGCTATATTTAAAAGTCACATGCAAATGAGCCTACTTAGGTAGTCTCTGGGCAAACATCCAGATTAGCATCTTATTATGATCTGATTTGCATGCAGTTTGCCCAGCATTACTGCAGGGTCCCACAGCTCTACCTGTAGGTCTGTCTGGAAGTACAGGGGCTGGCTGGTTCTTCCACAGCTCCACCTGTAGGTCTGTCTGGGTGAGCATGGTGGAAGCTGCAAGCTACATTTGTACAGTACAGCATAACATATTGTGCCCCGGGCACTACACAGCACAGGTACAGGTGGTGGTGCTGCATGCAACTGTCAAACTGTAGGTCATGCTACAGTGCCCAGCAGACACTACAGTAGCAAGGGGGCCAGTAGTGTGAGGGACACATCAATGCCTATGGTGTTGGGCAGTGATAACCACTGCACTGTACAGAGTGACAAGCCCAACTTGCAGGTGTTTACTGACAGTGGACATTACTGTTCTGCTGTTGTGCGACTCACAGATGCTGCACCACTGGCATGGGATGCTCTCAGTGACATATACATGGTGGCTGTGTGTGCTGTGGTGTCTGTACAGATGTGCAGTATGTGGCTGGGGGGGCACATATGATCAGATAGGCACACTGGTGTTGGAGTATTCCCAACACTGGCCCATGTGCACAGCGTGGCTTGTCCCAGCCTTGTGGCTCCACCCAGTCTGTGGTGCAGCCCGGCCACTTGTACACCCTCCCTCAACACCCTCCATGGCCACAGTGCTGCATGTGTGTGCTGGCATCTGTTGGTGTCCACTGAAGGGTGGTCTGCAGGTGTGTGCTGTATGGCTGCACTGCCATGGTGTCCACTGGGAGCCGGGTCACCACTTACTGCCTGGCATGGCTGGGACTGGTGGCAGATGATGGCATCATTGTGATGACATCAGTGGGCAGCATGTTTCCTCTATGTATGACTTTTTCTATGTGTCATACTTATTGGTTAGGGTCCTGCAAAGCCACACAAAAGCCTCACAAAGCCATAATGTCGCACAAAGCTGGTTTGCCCAGGGCTAAGACTACCTTTTCCTGGGTGGTAATTTGCACCATGCTAAGTGTTGCACCAAGTTGCACAAAAGCACTTTGCATGGTGCCATTCGCTGAATATAGCATTGCGTTGACACACCCCCTCAGTTTGCCCCTTGCATACATTATGATTTTGCCCAGCACTAATGCAGTTTGCGCATGCTATTTGACCTCTTGAAAATAGCAGACCCGCACTAACCCGACGCTAAATCTGTGCAAATGGTTTATGCCCAGTGCAAAGTTTTGAATATCTGGCCATAGTATCTTTGCCAATTCAGACATCTAATGGTGAACAAGTCTCACTGCTGTTTGGCTTTCTGGAGTCAAATTGACTGGCATTTTTTTAACTCTGCCTTGTTCCCTTTATTTGCTGGTAACTACAAATATATATAAAATCACAAACACTTACTAATTTTTTTTCTCATTGCAATGTCTGTTCATCGATGGAATGTAGCTGATGCTGCAGTGGTGGGGGGAAATGGAGGATGACAGTTTGGGTGTATTAGAAGACTGCTTTCTTGAAATAGACTTTAGGAAGTATAACAGGGAGGAGATGTGTGGCAGAAAACTGTGTAATGTGAACAGTCATGCAGAGAACATGTTTGCTAAAGCTGCAATCTTTATTCTTCTTCGGTTACACCTCCTGAAATCTATTTCAAAGCAGGTGTCTGCAAATACACCGACAACTGTCCTCTCTCACCCTCCCTCCCTTCCTCCCACTGCAGCATGCACTACAACCCAGCAATGAATAGACACTCCCATGAGAAAAACAAATTTGAGAATGTGCATGTGATGTTTTTATATATATATATATATATATATAGGGAACAACAGAGAGTTAAGAAAAAAATAACTGTCTGTCAGTTTGATTCCGGAAAGCCAAACAGTGATGAGACTTGTTCACCATTAAATGTCTGAATTGGCAAAGATACTATACTGTATTTGTATAATACATCAGTTGTCACACACAGACAAAAAATGTAACAACATTTCAAATTCAGGAAGCTGATCTGCTGGACTTGTGAACTGATCAGCAGATTTTCAAAGGTGCTGCTATTTGGAAGCACAACTGAAAGCTGTAAGGAAAAATGTACAGCTGACTGTAAGGAACATCGTGACTAAAGTCAATCAATCACCAAGCTACATAATCAACAGACTAGCTTGTGCATATTGGCTTTCTGTGCATCATCAAGGATATCCTCCTGTTGGAGCCTGTCATCTCTGTTGTGGGTTGCCCAAGGGCAATTTTGAAAAGAATGAGTGTCTATTTGACAGAGCCTGCATTTAACTTTATTGGGACAGTGAACACTAATATGACCATATTCTATGCACAAGTTGCAAAATCTTTCATCACAGATGTTACTGAGGTGAGATAAAGATCCACATTTAAAACACTGGCCAGGGTACAAGAAGAGCCCCCCCCCCCCCAGCCAATGAAAATGCTGTTAGGTAGATGAGAAATATGTGTGTCTGTAGCTTTAAGTTGGACATTGTATTTCCAGCCTCCAGTCCAGATATGAAATTTGTCCATGATAGGTTGTGATTCTCCCAGAACCTCATATCTCTGTTTTAGCCAATACTGTACGTAATGTTATGTACAGTACATCAACCCTCTCATTAGGAAACATAATAGTAACTGTACGGGTGGTGGGCTTTGTAAGCAGGATAGCCTGAAAAGGAAGCCAAATTTCAGATTATTATACTTAGTCCAGAATCTATTCAGGGTGGATGTTAATTTGAAACTAATGTCATATATTGTATCACTGAGACATAAATTAAAGCATTGATGTCTAAGGCTAGAAATTCCATAGATTCCATAAGGAGTTTTTCCACAATAAATGAGTGGTCAGGGGGTAGTTCTTCACCTCTCCCATGCTTTAATCAAACTGCATTCCTATATGGAACTGGTGCAGACTGTGCAACAAAGAGGTGAGAAAACCTGAACTGCACACCTGAAAAGTGTGTAGCATACTCAGAGGGATTGGAATGTACAGCAGAGGAGGTAGAAATGGTACGAGCAGGATCCCTAGAAGATAAATTTCCTGACATAGAGAGAGTAACAGAGTCTGTATGCAAGGCAATACACCTCTAATCAGTAGACAATGTTGAACTAAGCCTAGCAACTTCAAAAGAAGACAACAAAAAGAAATGTCAGTCATTTAATCAGCATGAAAAAAGACCAATCATCAGTGGAACTTCTGATTATTGACAATCAGGAAATCAGAAATGAGCAGAGTAAAGCAACAGTGTTTAATAACTATTTTGCTAGCGTTATATGCACAAAACAGACTTTACAACCAATGAATGGTCTAAATTGTGTTCAGGGCTACCTATCAAAGTTCACATAGTCAATAAAGATGTTGTAGCCAGCAAACTACATAGCTTAAACAGGCACAAATCTCCAGCACCTGATAACCTTCACCTTGCTTTACTGAATAAGTTAGCTAATGTTATATGAGGGCCACTAATGGATATAATAAATACTTCACTCAGTAGAGGTATGGTCATGCAAGACTGGAAAAAATGCCATCATAACCCCATCTTCAAAAAAGAGACCAAACATGACCCCAGTAACGTCAGTCCAATTAGCCTAACCTTGATTATCAGCAAACTAGTAGAAAGTGTTGTTAAAGATAAAATAAGTGAACAAATAGTAAATGCTGGACTGATGGACATAAGCCAGCATGGCCTCCAAACAGGACAATCATGTCAGACTAATTTATTACATTTTTTTAACCCTGTAAGTAGTGCCCTTGACATTGGTCTACCTGTAGATGTACTGTACCTGGATTTCTCAAAGGCTTTTGACACCTTGCCACACAAACAGCTCTTAATCAGTCTTATAGAAATGGGCTTAGATATTGCTTTGGTAAATTGGTTAAATCATGGTTAGAGGGAAGAAAAAAAAAAGTAAGCCTTGCTGGTTATTCATCTTCTTGGGCTGATGTCACTAGTGGTTTACCTCAGGGATCCGTTTTGGAACCCATACTATTCACTATTTACATAGCACTTCTGCAGTCAATATCTGAGTGTTGGATTTCCAAGTTTGCTCATGATGTAAAAGTAGGCTGTATAGTCAATGATAATAAAGCTATAAATCAAGTTCAATCTGAGATAAACCATATAGATGATTGGGCACTTAAAAACAAACTAAAATTAAACCTAGAGAAATGCAAGATTATGCATATGGGACGAAACAACAAAAAAGCCAAATATTACCTCTATGCTAACATCATTACTGAGATGGTAAAAGGAGACTTTGGGGTGATGATCACTAAAAATTTACCACCTACTGAACAATGTACATCAGCGGTTAGTAAAGCAAATAAAACAATGGGGCACATATACAGAAACATTAAAAGTAGGGACAAAAGAATTGTAGTACCCTTGTACAAATCCCTTGACCAACCTCACATGGAGAATTGCATCCAATGTGGGCTCCACACAAAATCTCAGACATCAAATTAATAAAGGGGGGACAAAGGAAAATGACAAGGAACATAACACAATTTAAAGGATTAGACTACGAGGACAGACTAAAACACCTTGGGCTGTATAGTCTCGAATACAGGAGATTGAGGGGAGATCAGTGTTTGATATACAGAGCTTTTGCTGACAAAGATCTCTGGGAAGCCATAGGTCTAAATAGAAATACTAAGAGACACAGCAGATTCCATCAGTTTCAATTAATAGGTGAACTATACAAAACCAACCTAAGAGGCCACTGGATAAATCAAAGTGTAATAAATACTTGGAACAGACTTCCTAGCAGTGTGGTATCTAGTAAATCATTAGATGTCTTTAAGAACTCCTTGGACAAATGCATGGATTATAAAAAAAATTGCATAAGGTAGATACTGCAAATGTTGAGTCTTATGGCCTCTGGCTGATGACTCTAATTAAATCTGTGACTCTGTAATGTTGGGACTGCAGCATGTGGTGGAATAGCAATGGACTGCAGGATACTGTCTAAGACTGGTACAGAAATAATATCAGGTGAATCTTGTGGTTGAGGCACCACAGCATGCTGTACAGTACTTGGTCACCTATCACAGGCATCAAGTTTAAATTTTGGCATTAATCTGGGTTAGGGCTGGCCTGCCGGTGCAGCAGTTGGACTTCTGCATGTGACGTCGACAACTCAAGTTCAGGAATAGACTTGGGTGTCAGAGGGACAGCCGTGGGAATTTAGTTTGAGCATCCCACGACAGTTCGACCTCTCCTGGGAGGGAGGGGGTGTGCAGTCCAGTGTTTGCTGGCCACTAGCAGAGGCCAGGGGCATGGCAATGCATCAGACCACACCATGGAGGGAACATGGCAGACGTCAGCTCATGCCGAGAAATCATATGGCACATCACACTCCCACAGGAGGAAAACCAGAAAATGGCCACCTGACTGACCGGATGATGGCCACCAGTCCCTCGCCACCATGAAGCCCCGGACAGCCCAGACTGACCACAGCTGCACCCAGGTCAATGCAGATTCACCTACCAGTGCTTTCTCCTCAGAAGAGGGGACCTGTCTGATGAAGAGAAATATTGGGTTTCCTGGTGGGGCTGCAATGTGGGGCTGTAGTTGGCAGTGAGGAAGGAGGGCAGCAACTTGCACCTAGTTGGCCCAAAGGAGAGGCTGGTCAGGGATGCAGGGGAGGCACAAAAAAAAATCTGGGTTAGGGATCCAGTTGTGTCCATCTGGATGTATCATCTAGCCAGCTGCTTGAAGGGCTGTCTCAGAGCTCCATCCCTTAACAGACACCTCATCCATCATGCCATGGATATTTACTATGGCAGCACAAGTTAGCTCCATGTGGGTCCCGTTAGGCATATTTAAATCCATTCTTGTAAAGTAGCTGTTTTGGGTTCCGCAGCTATTTCGGGCTCTGTAGCAGAGAGGTCATGGGTCTTGTCTGCCATAATGGAGGTATTCATAGCAACATCACCAAGTTCAGCAGTTGGTACAGCTTGTGGATTTATCTCAATAATTTCATTTCCCAATAGTGACCATGTTATTTTGTGGTGACTGTGAAATACCAGGCTCCTGGGAGACTTGTAATACTGGAGGGCCAGTGGTATCAGATGACTGTCCTGGTTGAAGCACTAGGAGTTTAGTGGGTTCCACAGTATCAGGTAACATACAACTGTTAAGAGTTTCAGAAGATGTAGACATTATCTGAGAACTCACTATATCAACTGGGGAAATAGAAAAATCCATAGACATACCTGAGGACTGAGATAGTACAGTATCCTGCAAGACCACTAAATCCTTTTATGTAAGGAATGCAATTCTCATTTGGCACGCAAAAACCACTCTTCCTCTGCTTCCATAGGAGCCAGCAATTGTTTTTTCTTTTCTGTTAGTTGATACTGCAGATGACGTTTGTCTGCCAATAATGAAGCATCTGAAACAGGTACAACAGGTGCATTCAGACAGGAGTCCATAGTTACTACAGTTACTGGACTCAGGGCATTACCATCACATTCAGGCACTGAAACTTCCATTCTGCAAACTATGAAGTTAGCAACTGGAGTGCTTGAAGGAACATTAGCAACATCCGTTACCATAGCATGGTGTCCCCCTCCATCTCCTCCTCCTCCTGAATAGGCCATCATAGACTAGATGGCCAAGGGTTCCCCCTACTGGCAAGAGAAGTGGACTTCCCCCATGTCCTAGCTAATGTTCTCCTTCCAATAAAGCTGGTTCATGCAATTGTCCAGAGTTGTGTGTGGATCTTAATATGTGAAATGGCTGCAACTACATGTTCAGTCACTTCACTACCAGTCTAGCATAGCTTGTAAAATGCGTTAGGGCGCAATGCATATGAAAAGCACTATAAAATGCTGATTCCTCTTCTTCAGACACCCTCCTTAGAGTAAGCTGTGGGACTTCCATAAAATATATTTGTAGTGGAGGACTTTGAGGGCATTTTTCAAACAGAGTCTACCATGTTACAGAATTTCTTGGAACTATTTCTATAATTAACTAGATTTGTTTTGAAAAATGAGGATTTAGACTTTCTGATGAGTGAAACACATTAATTTCAGAATTTCCAAAAGGTTTGCCATGTCTCTGAAGTAACCAAAGATTTGGCCTTTTGGTATAATTTGTCCTGAGGTTTCAGCTGGGAAAGAATAAAATAAGTAACACAGGGAACATGTTAGGATTCAACTCTTTTTGAGTTTGTGCATGCACTGCAAACTCCTTGGAACAGTGACTTTTGAGGGGTGTGACACTGTCTGTCCAATGCAGAGTGCTCTGCAAGGGGCTCGACAGTATCACACCAACCATCGGCCAGGCTGGTCCTGATGCTGTTTTGCCTGAAGTGGTCTGCACTTGAAACGGAAAAAGCCGCACCAATCATGTGGCAACTTTTTCCCTTCATTTGCAGGTCACCGTAGAGCAAACAGCTGTTTGCATAGTGACGTCTCTGCCCCCCCCTCATCACCCTACCGGTCTGTTCCTGTCCCCTCCTGCCAACACTGAGGTGCTCAATCCCTGTGTCAGCATGTATGCCCTCCCTCATTGTGGCACACTGGGAGCCAACCCCAGTGTGCCAAAAACTATATCTGGTGGTGTTTCCAACACTGGGATGCCCACTGCCGATGTCGGATGTGCCCCCCCACCCCTATATTATCAGACGACCTTAGGGTGCCCAACTTGGTCAGCATTGCCTCCCCCAGTACTCTGGCACACTGGGAGGCTACTCCATTCTGCTGAAATCTGTGTTATGATTAGTTTACCTGAAAAAAAAACAGTCCCACAATGTCTTTTTTTAACCTGAAAAAAAAAGAAAACGGTCCCTTGTCATTCCCGCCAGCCCCCTCCCCCAACACACACTCTCTCTATGCACACCCCACCTCTCCACACACCCCCACCCATACTTACCTTCGGAGGTAGGGAGCAGCGATCTCCGGTGGACCAGTAACAGTACAGTGCTTGGTCACCTATCACAGGCATCAAGTTTAATTTTGGCATTAATCTGGGTTAGGGCTGGTCTGCTGGTGCAGCAGTTGGACTTCTGCATGTGACGCCGACAACTCAAGTTCGGGAATAGACTTGGGTGTCAGAGGGATGGCCAAGGGAGTTTAGCTTGAGCATCCCACGACAGCTCGAGCTCTCCTGGGAGGAAGGGGGTGTGCAGTCCAGTGTTTGCTGGCCCCTAGCAGAGACCAGGGGCATGGCAACGCATCAGACCACACCATGGAGGGAACATGGCAGACGTCGGCTCATGCCATGACATCATATGGCACATCACACTCCCACAGGGGGAAAACCAGAAAATGGCCACCTGACTGACCGGATGACGGCTGCCAGTCCCTCACCACCATGAAGCCCTGGACAGCCCGGACTGACCACAGCTGCACCCAGGTCAATGCAGATTCACCTACCAGTGCTTTCTCCTCAGAAGAGGGGACCTGTCTGATGAAGAGAAATATTGGGTTTCCTGGGGGGGCTGCAATGTGGGGCTGTAGTTGGCAGTGGGGAAGGAGGGCAGCAACTTGCACCTAGGTGGCCCAAAGGAGAGGCTGGTCGGGGATGCAAGGGAGGCACAAAAAAAAATCTGGGTTGGGGATCCAGTTGTGTCCATCTGGATGTTTCATCTAGCCAGCTGCTTGAAGGGCTGTCTCAGAGCTCCATCCCTTAACAGACACCTCATCCATCATGTCATGGATATTTACTATGGCAGCACAAGTTAGCTCCATGTGGGTCCTGTTAGGCATATTTAAATCCATTCTTGTAAAAGTAGCTGTTTTTGGTTCCGCAGCTATTTCGGGCTCTGTAGCAGAGAGGTCATTGGTCTTGTCTGCCATAATGGAGGTATTCATAGCAACATCACCAAGTTCAGCAGTCGGTACAGCTTGTGGATTTATCTCAATAATTTCATTTCGGAATAGTGACCATGTTATTTTGTGGTGACTGTGAAATACCAGGCTCCCGGGAGACTTGTAATACTGGAGGGCCAGTGATATCAGATGACTGTCCTGGTTGAAGCACTAGGAGTTTAGTGGGTTCCACAGTATCAGGTAACATACAACTGTTAAGAGTTTCAGAAGATGTAGACATTATCTGAGAATTCACTATATCAACTGGGGAAATAGAAAAATCCATAGACATACCTGAGGACTGAGATAGTACAGTATCCTGCAAGACCACTAAATCCTTTTATGTAAGGAATGCAATTCTCATTTGGCATGCACAAACCACTCTTCCTTGGCTTCCATAGCAGCCAGCAATTGTTTTTTCTTTTCTGTTAGTTGATACTGCAGATGACGTTTGTCTGCCAATAATGAAGCATCTGAAACAGGTACAACAGATGCATTTAGACAAGAGTCCATAGTTACTACAGTTCCTGGACTCAGGGCATTACCATCACATTCAGGCACTGAAACTTCCATTCTGCAAACTATGAAGTTAGCAACTGGAGTGCTTGAAGGAACATTAGCAACATCCGTTACCATAGCAAGGTGTCCCCCTCCATCTCCTCCTCCACCTGAATAGGCAATCATAGACTAGATGGCCAAGGGTTCCCCCTACTGGCAAGAGAAGTGGAATTCCCCCATGTCCTGGCCAATGTTCTCCTTCCAATAAAGCTAGTTCATGCAATTGTCCAGAGTTGTGTGTGGATCTTAATATGTGAAATGGCTACAGCTACATGTTCAGTCACTTCACTACCAGTCTAGCATAGCATGTAAAATGCATTAGGGTGCAATGCGTATGAAAAGCACTATAAAATGATGATTCCTCTTCTTCAGACACCCTCCTTAGAGTAAGCTGTGGGACTTCCATAAAATATTTGTAGTGGAGGACTTTGAGGGCATTTTTCAAACAGAGTCTACCATGTTACAGAATTTCTTGGAACTATTTCTATAATTAACTAGATTTGTTTTGAAAAATGAGGATTTAGCCTTTCTGATGAGTGAAACATTAATTTCAGAATTTCCAAAAGGTTTGCCATGCCTCTGAAGTAACCAAAGATTTTGCCTTTTGGTATAATTTGTCCTGAGGTTTCAGCTGGGAAAGAATAAAACAAGTAACACAGGGAACTTGTTAGATTCAACTCTTTTGAGTTTGTGCATGCACTGCAAACTCCTTGGAACAGTGACTTTTGAGGGGTGTGACACTGTCTGTCCAATGCAGAGTGCTCTGCAAGGGGCTCGACAGTATCACACCAACCATCGGCCAGGCTGGTCCTGATGCTGTTTTGCCTGAAGTGGTCTGCACTTGAAACGGAAAAAGCCGCACCAATCATGTGGCAGCTTTTTCCCTTCATTTGCAGGTCACCGCAGAGCAAACAGCTGTTTGCATAGTGACGTCTCCGCCCACCCCCTCGTCACCCTACCGGTCTGTTCCTGCCCCCTCCTGCCAACACCGGGGTGCTCAATCCCTGTGTCAGCAAGTTTGCCCTCCTCCTTTAATGTGGCACACTGGGAGCCAACCCCAGTGTGCCAAAAACTATATCTGGTGGTGTTTCCAACACTGGGATGCCCACTGCCGGTGTTGGATGTGCCCCCCCACCCCTATATTGTCAGACGACCTTAGGGTGCCCAATCCTTGGGTCAGCATTGCTTCCCCCAGTACTCTGATACACTGGGAGGCTACTCCATTCTGCTGAAATCTGTGTTATGATTAGTTTACCTGAAAAAAAAACAGTCCCACAATGTCTTTTTTTTAACCTGAAAAAAAAAGGAAACAGTGCTTTGACATTCCCGCCAGCCCCCTCCCCCAACACACACTCTCTCTATGCACACCCCACCTCCCCACACACCCCCACCCAAACTTACCTTCGGAGGTAGGGAGCAGCGATCTTCGGTTGACCAGGAACAGTACAGTGCTTGGTCACCTATCACAGGCATCAAGTTTAAATTTTGGCATTAATCTGGGTTAGGGATGGTCTGCCGGTGCATCAGTTGGACTTCTGCATGTGAGGCTGACAATTCAAATTTGGGAATAGACTTGGGTGTCAGAGGGATGGCCGAGGGAGTTTAGTTTGAGCATCCCACGACAGCTTGAGCTCTCCTGGGAGGAAGGGGGTGTGCAGTCAAGTGTTTGCTGGCCCCTAGCAGAGGCCAGGGGCATGGCAACACATCAGATCACACCATGGAGGGAACATGGCAGACGTCGGCTCATGCCGTGACATCATATGGCACATCACACTCCCACAGGAGGAAAACCAGAAAATGGCCACCTGACTGACCGGATGATGGCCGCCAGTCCCTCACCACCATGAAGCCCCGGACAGCCCGGACTGACCACAGCTGCACCCAGGTCAATGCAGATTCACCTACCAGTGCTTTCTTTTCAGAAGAGGGGACCTGTCTGATGAAGAGAAATATCGGGTTTCCTGTGGGGGCTGCAATGTGGGGCTTTAGTTGGCACTGGGGAAGGAGGGCAGCAACTTGCACCTAGGTGGCCCAAAGGAGAGGCTGGTCGGGGATGCAGGGGAGGCACAAAAAAAAATCTGGGTTAGGGATCCAGTTGTGTCCATCTGGATGTATCATCTAGCCAGCTGCTTGAAGGGCTGTCTCAGAGCTCCATCCCTTAACAGACACCTCATCCATCATGCCATGGATATTTACTATGGCAGCACAAGTTAGCTCTATGTGGGTCCTGTTAGGCATATTTAAATCCATTCTTGTAAAAGTAGCTGTTTTGGGTTCCGCAGCTATTTTGGGCTCTGTAGCAGAGAGGTCATGGGTCTTGTCTGCCATAATGGAGGTATTCATAGCAACATCACCAAGTTCAGCAGTCGGTACAGCTTGTGGATTTATCTCAATAATTTCATTTCCCAATAGTGACCATGTTATTTTGTGGTGACTGTGAAATACCAGGCTCCTGGGAGACTTGTAATACTGGAGGGCCAGTGGTATCAGATGACTGTCCTGGTTGAAGCACCAGGAGTTTAGTGGACTCCACAGTATCAGGTAACATTCAACTGTCAAGAGTTTCAGAAGATGTAGACATTATCTGAGAATTCACTGTATCAACTGGGGAAATAGAAAAATCCATAGACATACCTGAGGACTGAGATAGTACAGTATCCTGCAAGACCACTAAATCCGTTTATGTAAGGAATGCAATTCTCATTTGGCATGCAAAAACCACTCTTCCTCTGCTTCCATAGGAGCCAGCATTGTTTTTTCTTTTCCATTAGTTGATACTGCAGATGGCATTTGGCTGCCACTAATGAAGCATCTGAAACAGGTACAACAGGTGCATTCAGACAGGAGTCCATAGTTACTACAGTTCCTGGACTCAGGGCATTACCATCACATTCAGGCACTGAAACTTCCATTCTGCAAACTATGAAGTTAGCAACTGGAGTGCTTGAAGGAACATTAGCAACGTCCGTTACCATAGCAAGGTGTTCCCCTCCATCTCCTCCTCCACCACCTGAATGGGTCATCATAGACTAGATGGCCAAGGGTTCCCCCTACTGGCAAGAGAAGTGGACTTCCCCCATGTCCTGGCCAATGTTCTCCTTCCAATAAAGCGGGTTCATACAATTGTCCAAAGTTGTGTGTGTATCTTAATACGTGAAATGGCTGCAACTACATGTTCAGTCACTTCACTACCAGTCTAGCATAGCTTGTAAAATGCTTTAGGGTACAATATGTATGAAAAGCACTATAAAATGCTGATTCCTCTTCTTCAGACACCCTCCTTAGAGTGAGCTGTAGAACTTCCATAAAATATATTTGTAGTGGAGGACTTTGAGGGCATTTTTCAAACAGAGTCTCCCATGTTACAGAATTTCTTGGAACTATTTCTATAATTAACTAGATTTGTTTTGAAAAATGAGGATTTAGACTTTCTGATGAGTGAAACACATTAATTTCAGAATTTCCAAAAGGTTTGCCATGCCTCTGAAGTAACCAAAGTTTTGGCCTTTTGGTATAATTTGTCCTGAGGTTTCAGCTGGGAAAGAATAAAACAAGTAACACAGGGAACTTGTTAGGATTCAACTCTTTTTGAGTTTGTGCATGCACTGCAAACTCCTTGGAACAGTGACTTTTGAGGGGTGTGACACTGTCTGTCCAATGCAGAGTGCTTTGCAAGGGGCTCGACAGTATCACACCAACCATCAGCCAGGCTGGTCCTGATGCTGTTTTGCCTGAAGTGGTCTGCACTTGAAAAGAAAAAGCCACACCAATCATGTGGCAGCTTTTTCCCATCATCTGCAGGTCACCACAGAGCAAACAGCTTTTTGCATAGTGACGTCTCCGCCCCATCACCCTACCGGTCTGTTCCTGCCCCCCCTGCCAACATCAGGGTGCTCAATCCCTGTGTCAGCATGTATGCCCTCCCCATTTAATGTGGCACACTGGGAGCCAACCCCAGTGTGCCAAAAACTATATCTGGTGGTGTTTCCAACACTGGGATGCCCACTGCCGGTGTCAGATGTGCCCTCCCACCCCTACATTGTCAGATGTCCTTAGGGTGCCTAATCCCCGGGTCAGCATTGCCTCTCCCATTACTCTGGCACACTTGGAGGCTACTCCATTCTGCTGAAATCTGTGTTATGATTAGTTTACCTGAAAAAAACAGTCCCACAGCGTCTTTTTTTAACCTGAAAAATAAAGAAAACAGTCCCTTGTCGTTCCCGCCAGCCCTCTCCCCCAACGCACACCCTCTGTATGCACACCCTAGCTCCTCACACACAGTCCCACCCATACTTACCTTCGGGGGTAGGGAGCAGCTACCTCCAGTGGACCAGTAACACGTCTGCACTCTTCAAAAGCCAACCGCAAACTGAAGAAAATCACGGTAAACTCTATTAAGACAATCAATTGGGTATTTCAACTTAGGCTGATATCTCAGCCATTTTCAGGAGTTTTGGTCCCAAATTTTCAACATAGCGTTCTTGGGACCCTTCTCATGAACACTGTTACTGTCATTTTGTTTCTTGGTCCTGAAAGGTGATTTCACGGTTGCTACGCGGAATCACCTTCCAGGACCAAGTAATGAAATGACATTACCACTGTTCATGAGGTGGGGTCCCAAAAAGCCTTTGTTGCAAATTTGGTGAAAAAACTCCCATAAATAACTGCGTTACAAGCATCTGTTGTTCAGTTTCTACGCACACTCGTAACATCATCAATTTTTAAGATTTTCACTCCAAAGTTCCACCATTGCCATTTTTTCACACCCTTTTATGAACAGTACAGCAGCCATTTTTTGCATCCTTCCCGGAATGTGTTTTTGCACCTGTGGCGCTGAATGGCACGGTCACCATGCAAAATCAACTTTTGGGACAGATTAACAAAATTCCAGTGCCACTGTTCATGAAGGGAGGTCCTAAAAAGGCCATGTTGAAAATCTGGTGAAAACATTCCAAAACATGACTGTGTTACGAACGTGCATTGCGCAGTTTCTATGCACACTCGTAACTTTGTCACTTTTTCATATTTTCACTCCAGGTTTTTAACATTGTCATTCTTTAGACCTCCTCATGAACAGTACAGCTGTCATTTTTCATACCCTGCCCAAAATGTGTGTTTGCACTTGTGGCACTGAATGGCACACTTGCTGTGTGAAATCACCTCTTGGGATTTAGTAACAAAATGACACTGCCACTGTTCATGAGGTGGGGTCCCAAAAAGCCCATGTTGAAAATGTGGAGCAAAAATGCCAACAAATGCCTGGGGCGTTAGGGTTTCCAACTGTAACACCCACCCTTAAAATGCAAGGCAGAGGAATATACACAGAAAAATATATGGGAGACATGTACAACACCAATACCAGCAGTGAACTTTCAGCATTGACAAATGCATGTTTTCAAGAAAGAGGGTTTATTGGTCACAAAGCAAACTGAACTGTTGGAAGAAATAATCTCAGGTGGCATCCACAGTTAAAAAAGAAAACAGCTCCCCCCAGTTAATCTTAAGCAAGCCAAGACAAATGGCTACCATGTTGAAATTCCTAAAGCTGTGAAACTTAATGGTATTGGGGATATATTTAGAAGGAGAATGATTAATCATACAAAAGGTAACAGCATGATTGCTAAATAGACTTCCTCATGAACAAGGTAGGTGAAAGTTTTCAAATACATCCTGAAAAGTGATTTTGTAGTCACTCCAGAAAATCACCTTTCAGGTGGGATTTGAAACTTTTCACCTACCAGGTTCATGAGATGGGGTCTTATGATGAAAATGTGGTAGTGAAATATGGTAAAATGACCATGTTATGAGTGAGCACTGAAATATTTCAATGTTCACTCAGAACGTCCTTCATTTTTTTCCCCCATTTATGATTTTTTTTGCAGAAAGCATATACAAACAAAAGTGTAACAGCAGGGATACATTGATACAGTTAATCTGATCTGGCATTAGCCTTTAAGGTACCAGGTCAAAATAGCACACCTTGAAGAGCGCTACAGGAACCATGCTGTGTGAAGTGCGAAAGGATTTAGAGTGACAGGGATAGAATAGCACAAGGCAATTACCACTACCCCTGTCACTCTGCACTTCACATTGAAGGTATCAACTAGTTGTGTGCTGGGGTGCCTGGCTGAGCTGCTCCCGTGGTGGAGTGGCTAAGGCACTAGCATACGATAAAGTAGTAGATTTGGGACCACGGTTCAAGTCCAGCTAGGTCTCCTCCTGCTAAGACTTTTACTTTATTTTTAAATAACTTTTAACCCCTCCTGATTTTCTCCCCATCCCCAAAATCCACGACCCCCCGAAGTTGATTATCTGAAGTCCCATGGCGTGTGGGGGGTGAAGGTCCCCATGCTGGGGGAGTGGGAGGCAGAGCCCCTGCAAAAAGAAGTCCCATTGTATTCAATGGAGCTGCACATTTTTTGTCGTGTCGCTGTTGTACCCGACGTTGTTTGAGACGCCACTGCTTTCCTTGTGGCATTTATTGCTGCACAGTTATTGTTTGCAGTGACATGATCCCGTGCCATCATTGAAGATAGCATCTTTATCAGAATATATTACAGGGCATTTCTATCTATTGTTACATTCATTATTTCATACCTAAAGAGATATTATTGTCGCGAATCTGTCTATACTGATTTTGACCTATCTTTATAGAAAAGCCCATTTAGGGTCTACCTGACATATTGTGGAGGAGAGGTAGGGGGCCCCACATCTTATGATATTGTTGTGCATTTTTTTTTGCCAATATGTAACATATGGGACACAGTGGCTGCTTGTTGAATGACTTGGAGCCAGCCTTGTAGGTAGGGGGTGTTCTGGGATCACCAGTTGTGGAGGAGGACCTGTTTGGCTTCGACTCCTGCCTGGACACACCATCAGATCTGCGGGTCTGAGTAGTGGTGAGGAGGTGGTGGAGTACCTAACAGTAACAGCTGTGGGGACAAAGATATGGTGGGTCCTATTACATCTGTGCAGGCAGCCAGGATATCCTTCCTGTATAGCTGGATAGCTCCACAATATGTGGTGAATGCACCCCCCCCCCGCTAGGTTGCATCACCAGCAGCGGTTATGAGGAAGTGTTCCCATTGCTTGAAGTTTTGCTGACATTTCACGTGCTCTGTGAAGGACCTTATTCTGAGTAAGGACACTGTTGCTATCCTGACAGCCCAGATGAGCTGTTTTCCAGGAGTGGTCCCATTCTTGTGGGGGTAAGGGTAAATCCTGTAGCTGATGCCCAGTATGCTCTGGCTAATTGTGTTTGATCTGGGATCCCCTGCCAGACTTGTGCATAGATTGCACTTGCCCATCCTTTCCATTTGGCGATAAATAATTGGATATCCAAATCCTTACCCTGCTTGCTTGGGTTTGGGGGGTGTTTTAATAGGGTGGTGAGCACACTATGCAATTGTAGGAATCTCCAGAAGTCTGATTTTTCTAAGGAAAAGAACTCCTGCAATTTGTCAAAGGGTTCAGCGACTAGTGTCTCTGGTGTCAGGGGAACTCTCAAATGGGTCATACCCTTGTGTTCCCATGTTGGCCAATGAATGGATTTACTGCCTATGCAGATCAGTGGGTTGTTCCAGAGGAGTAACCATTTAATCAGTGTTACAGAAGCGCTAATGTTTTGGGCTATCCAGTTCCACACCCAGGAAGATGCAAGGATGACATTCCATTGTTGTAAACAGGGTGGAATTGGGTGGTAAAGGTATACTGAGGGGGAGGTTGGGGAGAAAATTTTGGAATTCTATTTTGAGTCAGATGGATGGAGAGTCAGAAAGGGTCCCAAACCACTGGCATGTTTGTGCACAGAGGAAGGCGTTATTGTTTCCTTGGAACCATGGTAGGTTCCACCCACCCCATGTCCAATGTGATTTTAATTTCTGCCTCCTGAGGCATGGCAATGTCCAGTCCCATAACAAGGCACCTATGAGCCTGTTTAACTTTGCAAACCATGTAGATGGTAGTCTAAGAGTAAGGTGTGAAAGACAGTGGAATATTTTGGGGGTGGCCATCATTTTGATAGCTGCTATTTTGACAGCAAGAGGGAATTTTAACTTCTTCCAGGGATCAAAATCCAGAGTTAATTTTTGCAGTAACGAGGCAGTATTAAGGGTAGGTATTTTAGAAATCTCCCCTACCAGATATATGCCAAAATACTTAATGGATGTTGGTGACCATTTGAGGCCTGCTTGAGCAAGTGGAGCAGGAGTGATAAGGGAGGCATGATGGGGTGTCTGAAAGAATTACTAACAGGTCATTTATGTATAGGCTAGTACAGAAGTCTTTCTCTTTGAACAAGTCTCTCTTTAGTACTGAGTGGGTTCAGAAAGCTATCACTAGGGGCTCAATGGCCAGGACAAATAGTGTAGGGGATTGGGGGCATCCTTGCTGGGTTCCTTTGTGTAATTCAAATAGTGGGGATATGGTGGAGTTAGTACTTGGGCATGCAGAGTATTGTATAATGTTTGGATCCATGTAGAAAAGCATGGCCCAAATTCCATATGATGCAGTACTTTGAGTAGGTACCCCCATTCCACCAAGTCAAATGCCTTCTCAAAGTCAGTTGCTACTGCAGCGGTAGGGGTTGGTGTTTTATTCACCATTGCTATAGTGGACATCAAAGATCCCAAATGGTTCAGTGCTAATCTACATTTCATGAACCCTGCTTGTGCTGGGTGAATGAAGTGAGGGAGGAATTTATCCATTCGGAGAGCTAGGGCTTTGGCCAGGATCTTTGCATCGGTATTTATCAAGCATATGGGGCAATAACTGTCAGGGAGACCAGGATCTTTCCCTTCTTTAGGGAGTGAGACCAGGATCTTTCCCTTCTTTAGGGAGTACCGTTATCATTGCTTCTCAGAGCATGGGAGGAAGGAACCCATTTGATGGGATTTGGAAAACAATTTATATAAATAGGGGCTGATTACAGGGGTTAGGATGAAACAGAAGTCAGACAGAATCCCATCCCCTCCCTGTGATTTATTTTTATTTAGAGATAATATTGCTGTCTGGCTCTCTAGTAGGGGTCTCCAAGGCATTCCAGTGGTGAGGACTGAGTTGGGGAAGGAGTAATGTGGAGAGGAAGTTGTTGATTTGGGTGTCATTCCTTCCTGCTGCTGAGCTGCATAGTTTGGCATAAAATTGTGCCATGATCTTGTTGACATCCTTTGAGTCATGGTGTGGGACACCTTTCAAGTCCTTTAACATTGGGATATGTGTTTCTGCCTGTTGCTTCCTTAAGCGGTAAGATAATAAGTGACCTGCCTTTTCTCCAGCTTCCCGATATTTATGTCTGGTCCTGAAGAATGCCAGCTCAGCCTTTCAGACTAATAGGATGTTGATTTTTATGCGGATCCCCGACAGTTCTGCTACCAGAACTTTTGCCTCTCTGGGGCTTTTAGCTTTTTTGATCTCTAGTTCCTTTTGGTTTAGGGAGTTTTCCAGAGCTCTGAGTGAGTTCTTTTTTTCTTTTCTACGTCTGGCAGCAAACCTCATAACACCTCCCTGGATCATCACCTGAGAGGCCTCCCAGAGTGTGGCTACAGAGTTTTCTCCATTGTCATTTTCATTAAAGTACCTGGTGGTCTCGTCCAGTACCCATTTGCAGAATTTCTGATCCTGCAGTAGTAGGGGGTCTAGTCTCTACTGGGAGGATCTGGGAGTCTCTGGTCTCAAATTATCAAGGAGGACACAGGGGCATGATCTGAGATCACAGGGGCTCATTTTCACAAGTGATGGTTTTATGTGTGATATGGGGGAGCTCAGCAACATATCCAACCTACTGGCCATGCCACATGTATGGGAGATATAGGTATAGTCTTTGTCTGTTGGGTTAAAAGACCTCCATAGGTCTGTGATGGTGTTTTCCTGCAGCAGCTCCCCTAGTGCTTTGGATGCCCTAATGTTGGGTTCCTTAGCCTGCAGGACTCTATCCTTGGTGGGGACTAGGGTAGTGTTAAAATCTCCCCATTACGCTTGGTATCTTAAGGGGGATCTTAAGGGGGATAGATCTTGGAACCGCTGACTAAGGGCATTATAAAAGCCAGAGGAGTCTGAGTTGGGTCTGTAGATAGAGTCCAGAATGATGGGAGCCAGTGGGGTTGATAGCTGTAAAAGTAACCAGCAGAACTCTATGTCTCACTTTTGTTTCTCTATTTAAGGATTTATGTATGAGTATGGAGACCCCGGCTATAGATGAGGGTGCACAGCTATGTGCTTCCAACCTCGCCCATTCCCTACGGAGCTTCAGCTCTTCTTTAGGAACCAATTTGGTCTCCTGTAGAACAGCCATGTTAGCTCTTAGTTTTTTCAGGTGAGAGAGAATTTTTCTTTTTATAGAGGAGTTCATGCCCTCTCACATTTCATGTGATGCACTTAAGATCAGCCATAGGGAGAGATATATATTATTAATAAAGTTATAACTGGGAGTGTTGGTGCAGAGATATACAGGGCTACAAAACTACATGAGGAAGAGCAGGAGATGGCCAACGAGGGCACTGTATGTTTTCTTTGGGCCTTGTCACTTCATACAAATTAAATGGATGTATCACAAAACTACATCTGATTTTACCATACCACTTGTTGGAAGCCTAAGTTAGTGACTGAACATTAAACCGTATGTTAACTACTACTGGGTGTCTACAAAATCTGTACCTATAAACGAGGAGACTGCTATGTCCGAGAGCAATGAACTCTTTATGGCCAGCGATCAGCCAGTCTTCAATGGCCCAGAGTTACAAACCCAGGGCGTCAGTAACCGGCAGAGTGGCTGCCACTTTAAAGTTAACCCTACACAGAACTCTACCACTTTACCAACTATGATCCAGGTGTGTGGTGAGAATGAATCATTGGGTGTGAGCCCAACAGGCTGCTTAACTTAGGGTCCTTTTCATGCCTACGCATGTATTGTCGGGGGGGCCAGGGTTACTGTGCACTCTGTGGGAAGTGGAGGAGCAAGTATTGTAGCTAAGTGCCAGGTTTGGTACTTGTCCATGTGCTTTATTCTGGCCCTTTAGACTGCTTCTGTGTATTACTGGGACTCCTCTTTCCAGTGTTCCAGTATGCTGCATGGCTTCCAACTGGATCGCTGTTCATCTGAGAGTTACTTATAAAGAAGGGATCTTGGAGGAGTGCAGAGAAACTGAGTTATTTATGGGTCCTTAGCAAGCCTCTATAGTACAGTATTAGTCAGGCCTGGATTACAAGACTCCAGGTAAATTGGTGGTATTTTCCTATATATGGAATGAGGCCCCAGGAGTCATACAGGGACTTGTCCCAGTGCCCTTCTGATCAAGCCCTCTCCCAGGCTGAACAGTAGCAGAAAGGGACCCTCTGCTTCACAAGTAAGCCCAGCTGTTGGTCCTCTTATCTGTGTAGTTTGAATTAGAAAAAACAACTTGGGCAGTGTGTCATGCTGACTCCACCGTCACTGCAACATGAACTTATCTTCATTAACTCTTAAACTATAACCTATAAGGGGCTCCAAATGGAGAGCTGTTTCTGCATTTAACAAATCTGAATGCAGCTATGAAACTAGTTGCTGTACATTAAATATGGGACTACAGTCCTCAAACCTGTCAAGCATTTCCAACAGTTAGATGGGAGCTGCTTTACCCTTAAGGCCTTGTTAACTGCATGTTTTTAATCCCAGGAGTGTTCCTGGAGCCAGCTCCTTCAGGTTGGTGGCCTGCCGCTGTATTCAAGCTTGATGTGTGGAATTGGGCCTTGGGATACAGGCCAAGTGCCTGTCTAAAAATATACAGACATCTTGGGTGGTAGTTATTTCACCCCCAGGGTAATTCCAACCTTTGGGCCAATGAGCCTCAGAGCCTCAAAACATTGTAGGCAAGAGTTAGTACATGGAACTGAGTCCCACTTTTGTGTCAAAGATTAAGCATTTGGACCATAGAGGGCCATTAGGGCTTTTGGAGCCAGCTTTGTAAGGGAGAGAGAGAGCCAGTGGAATGTGTAGGTCAATTGACTGGGAGGCCTTTTTAGATCTCCCCCTTACTGACCCAAATGATTTATACATCCTACCTTAGTGATGCGACAATATTTTCTTTTGTGTTGCTGGATCATCTGTTCCCAAGGAGGCCATAACCGGTAGCGGAGTCTCTGCTGCACAATCAGGCCACGAGGTGATGACTTCCATAAGAGGGTCTTGAGCTCTGTCACATGAAGCTTCTTCTTTTGGGGAAGGCTGTGCTGATGGATCATTACTGAGTGCTTCATATCGGTTGGGCCCAGAGAATTTGTGGAGATCTTGCGATGAGCTGGGTCAGCAAAAACTATGGCTTCTGCTTCTGGAGTGTGGGAGCTCCATCATCGTTATTTTTTTCTGGTACCCTCTTTGTCATCCTCTGTTCCACTTAACCAGTTGCCATGTTGACTCAGAGGGTGAGTGCTGGATTACTCCGGGGTCCTGTTGATCTCTCGGTGGGGACCGATGTTTTGTTTCCAGCTGAGGGAGGGTGTCCATGGTTGTCTCTGCAGCTTTTGGTGTTTGCTGCTGGTGGAATTGTTCAGTTTCACTTGAGGAGGGAAAGGAATATTGAACCCTGTTAGCAGAAACGGTCAAGGTGGCTGGGTACCTCATTCAATATTGCATGCTGAGATGTGCAAGGTGTTTCCTGATGGCTGTGAATGCTCGCCATCTGTTGGACAGTTCCACTGAGAAATCCTGGAATAGTCTTATACTGTAGAATGCCCCGGCCAGATTAAGGGGACTCTTTCATGGACCAGTTTGAAGATATTATCTTGCACAGGAAATCTGAGGAATTTGACAATTATGGACTCTGGGTGTTGTCCTGTTCGGGACCTCAGCACCAGGCTATGATGTGCCCACTCTGTTTCTTTTGGAAGGCACTTAGGTGCATTCAAGATCACTGGTAAGGTCACTTGGAGAAAGAGAGTCATGTTGGGGATTTCCACCCCTCCAGGAACCCCACTATATGCATATTGTTTCTTCCGGACCTGTTTGCAAGATCATCTACTTCTTCTAGTAAATTGGCCAGAGAGGAATCGAGCTGCAGGATTTCGGCCTGCTGCATCTCAGAGGATTCTGTGAGGTTAGTAATCTGCTTAATGTTAATGTTTAGTCTGTGCCCCATTTGGGCAATGTATGCTTTTGTATCTGTCACTTTATTTTAGCGCCGCAGTATCCTCCAGTAATTGTGTAAGCATATTCAGGATTTGTTGCATGCTGTGGTCCTCCAATTTAGGGACACTCATGTTGAGTGCCTTTCGATGGTAAGACTGGCCTGCTGATCATCTCTTGTATTTGCACAATCCTGTATTTATTGACTATTATTTGGGGCTCAAGCTAATCAGCAGTTGTAGATTTCCTTAGATCAGTGCCATTTATCATGATTTGTTGCACCCAGTTCCTAGATTAATTAAGATAGAAACATGGAAGTTGACTGTAGAAGGAGACTGCATGGTCCATCTAGTTTGTCCATTTGTTTTAGACCTATTGTGACTCTGTAGTTGCCCTTTGTGGTCAGGGCTCCCTTGTGTCTAATAAAGTTGGTTGGAGCAGTGGAGAAAAATATCAAGCGTCCATCTTTGTTGATAGTTGGCCACGCCTCATAACTTCCTTAATTTTTAATGTTTTTCTACTAAACATTCAGCATGGCCTTTTTGGGACCCCACGGCAGTTGAATCTTTTAAATCTGGGCCAAAAGATAATTTTGCAGTCACTCCATGAAATCATGTTTTGGGAGGGATTCAGCCATTTTCACGTTCTGGTTCATGACATGGGGTCATAGGAAGACTATGTTCAAAATGTTGGGTCAAAATAATAAAAAAAATTTCTAAGTTATGAATGCACATTCACATTTTTCTTTGCTCTCTCTTAATTTTAATAATTGCAAATATTTTGACTCCATACTACCAACATAGCCATTTTTTCACAGCACCTCACAAATGTGACAAACCTCATTTTTTTAAAATCCTGGATGAGACATGTTTTTGCACTTGTGTTGTGAAATGACATTTTGGCCAGTATTCTATAAATGCCACATGTCATGGTTATAAGGGGGAATCATAAGAAACATTGTGTGTAGTGCCAGCTTTTACCATAGCAGCTATTGCTTTGTGATCCCATGGTGGTGAGCAGAGTTTAGGGGTGAGCTCCGTAAGTCATCTGGATGGACTGAGGCTGCCGGGACAGTACTGTCAGACAGCACCACCCTTCAGCCTAGGAAGGGAAGCTGCAAGGCTGACCAGGCTGTCCCAAGTACCATAGAAAGAAGAGAAATCTTCTCTTGGTATATGGACCTGCACATCTGTACCTATGGCTGCTAGAAGGCCTTGCACTTCAGCTAACACATGAGCTCTTTGCCCTGCATTCTGTATCCATAGCAAAATGGAAGTGCAGGGCCCAGAGGACCCTACGCTTCTGTAGCCTGACAAAGAGCCCCACAAATTCTTGATATCCATTGCCACATGAACTGGACCTTGAACTCCTACAGGCAGACAGACCCTTCCCTCAGAACAGGGCCCAGGGGATCCTGTGCATCTATGTCTGTTCATGCAGGTCCCGACGTGAGTGAGCTTACGATTCCACTATTTCAAAAAGAAAGGAAATTCTTTGCAAAAAAATGGCAAATTCATCAGTTAGGGTTCAACATAATACCACAAAAGTAGAGAAAGGTGGCGTTAGGGTTTCCAACCCTATATTCATACTCCCTAGCTGCAAAAAGACAAGATCACACAAGGAACCACAGACTGCCATCATCAGGTGTGACAAAAAGCATACAACTGTTTCCAAATGACACAAATGCAGTGGAACTGATGTGCTACTTTTATGGATTTGTATCTGTGGCTGCAGAAGCAATGGCAGCACAAGATCCTTGCTTCTGCAGCTACACGTGTCTGTGTATGTCATACAGCAGCATGAGTACCTGTGTCTGCAGAAGAGCAGACCCCAGGGGGCTTGCGCATCTGCAGACAAAAGTACTGTTGCAATATGAGTATCATGGTTTCAGCAGTGGATCCAAAATTTTTTCAAGAGAGTAGCAGTTTTGTTAAGGGAAAGCACTGACCCCCAATAAAGTCAAATATTACCTTTTAAAGCTCAGATTAGCTTAAAACAACTACTTTTGCCAGCCTAAGGGGGTAGCAGGTGTTACCTCACTACATAGCTGGCTCTGCTAGTGCAGGATTTTCTTTATGCAGTTGCATAAGTTCAGGCCCCACAGGGGCCTGTGTTACTGCAGCCAGAAGTTGGTGTGTATGTCTTGTACCTGTAGCTGAAGAGGCTTTGTCCCCTCAGGGGCCAGCACTTCTGCTGACAAAAGTATTGCTGCATTTTTGATGTCACAGATTTCATTGTGCCTGCACTTCTGCAGCCAGAGGTCAGTGTGTATGTCTTACACCTGCAGAAGTGCAGGCCCTCAGGGGTCTGCACTTGTGCAGACTGAACTGTGTCTATATCTTACAGTGTGGATGAGTACCTGTGGATAAGGCAGCCCTGTGCTTCTGAACACAAAAGAACTCTTGTTAAATGGGTATTGTAGATTTGTATCTGTGGCTATGGGGGGCCTGTGATTCTGCACACAGAAGCTGCGTTGAGATTTTAGTATCATGGATTTTCATCTGTAGCCAGAAATGAGTGTGTATGCCTTGAGGTGTGCGTACCACATATACAAACACTCAAAGCTAACACATTAGTACTATTGCATTTGTGTCATCTGAAACCACATTTCTGTTGTATGTCTTACCTTGTGGGGAAGGGAGTTAGAGTTGGAAACCAGAATACCACATTTCCTTACTTTTGTGGCATTAAGCTGAACCCTAACTGTTGCATTAACACAGTGTTATGTAATTAATTTATTTATGTTTTTAGATAGTGGAATCCTATCCTCATTCACACGGGTCCCTTTGGGACCTGTATGAACAGATGCAGACACACAGGGCCATCTGGAAACTGTGCTTTGGGAAGAGTCCATCTGCCTGCCTTTCATGCAGCTATGGATGCAAGAAGTTCAAGGGGTTGTTGGGGAGGCTATGGAAGCAAAGAGCCCTCTAGGTCTTGTACATCCATGTGGTTACAGAAACTGACATGCAGGATCTAGACTCCATCTGGCCAGAGAAGAGCACAGCCCTCTGAGACCTGCCTTTCCATGCAGCTAAGGGTGCAGAGGTGCAGGGTTAAAGCCAAGAAAAGACTTATTTTTATTACATGTGTAACCCCCCCCACCACCAACAACCCCCTTGTTTAACTAACAGGGCTTTTCCTCTCATCACAATGTCTAGGGGCAAAGAGAGGGGTGGGGGGTTACATTTTAAAAATACACAAAAAGCACAAGTACAGAAAGGCCACCATATACAAGGTGGGATATACTCTTATACAGAACAGCCAACCAAGTGTGGCAACTACCTGGCACACACTTGGTAGGGACCAATTGCCATGGCCTGCAACCCGAGTCCCAGGGAGAAAACATTTGCTCAGGACTATGCAAGGTTTGCACTTCTGGATAGGTGCACCCAAGTAACTACAGAAACAAGGAACCAATAACATTACTATCCAAACCAGGCTGGGATTCTAGAGTGTTGCTTTTATTCATGTAGAGTAGGAATAATGACAAAAATGAAGAGGGACCTCCATAGTGCTACTCACACATTGGTAATGCAGATTTTTGAGGTACAGACATTCCTGAATTCCCATTTAGCATAGGATGGAGAAAACACATACTGGTGAACACACTGGTTCTTACTGGAAATTGGCACATCCAGCCAGGTACTGGAACATTTCCCATCAACTTGGCACATCTGGCCAGTACTAGGACACTTTCCCATATTTCATGACGATAAAGATGGTACACACAACCACAAAGGAGCACATACAGGCTCAGAACTTCCAGAACCCACTATACTGAGGTAAACTGAATGAACACAACCCACTTCCAGGGGTAAACACTTTTCTCAGACATTGGCCAATTGCACTGAAGAAAAAGTAATAGGTGCCCTTCAGAACCCGGAGAGGTAAACTGGTTACTCTAGATGGGGGGATCTCACACCTTTTGTTTCCAAGCTTATACTCAGCCATCCATCTGGTTAATAACACCACACAACTGTAGAAAATCTGTAGATTTTGTCTTAAATGTGTATCACACGTAACATACTACACAAACACACACACACACCTCAGAGGTGTCAGAAGTTAAAAGTTCTGTACTTAGTCACATGAAGGACTCCAACGTAGGCAGACGCTTTTACAGAGAACATCTCAGGTGACAGGGTCCCTTTGGTAGAGAAATTCACCTTTTAAAACTTACAAGTACTCCTGGGCTTACACAGAAAAACAACAAAGTACTCACAGAACAGTTGTTCACATGTTCTCTCCGTGATGAGGTACCTTTGTAAACAAGTCTCTGACTCAAAGGTTGTAAATCTGATTTGTACAAATAAATAAATAAAGTTGTCAAAAGGCAGCTTCAAAAGTCCAAGGCTGGATCAGAGGATTGCTCTTGCATCCCAGAGTTCAACCCCATCCCACCTGGAATGGAGCACAGGGAAACCCTCTGGCACAGGTCTCCACCACTTCCACAAACTAGAAGAAGTTGTCATCCACTAGGGTCAGAACTTAAAAACACAAACTGGTAGCTCTCTGACAGAGCTAAAAGAGGAGCTGCCTACAGCTGCAGCCTCCTCCACAGAACTCCAACTACAGACTCCTGAACATTTTAAAGCTAGCACTAGAAGTTGCTAGCAAAATGTGGCTTTTGCTGCTGCGAAAGTTCTAAATGACATCATCCCTCCAGAGCTCAGCTGAGACTGAGAAAAGAGCGACAGAGTGAAACCCATATAACTGTCATTTCACTAGCTGCCTTCCCTGCCTACCACTGATTCTAACTGGGATTCTAGTAACCTCTGGGAACAAGGGGGTTACACATGGCTAGTTGTTGCCCATGCAGCCAGCACTGCACCATCCCTCCTCAGGCTTCGGATGGTGCTGCATGGCAGGACCACCTCATAGCCTCAGCCCATCCTGGTGGCTCACTGAGCTCATTCCCCAAACTCAGCTCACTAGCATGGGATCACAAATCACAGCCCACTCTGCCAAAGGCAGGCCTTGGACACAGTGTTTCTTCGTAACATTTTTGTTTCACATTTTGACCTCACATCATTAACTTGGTTGCTAGCATGTATTAAATCCCCCAGAAATGTGGTTTCGCAAAGAGACTGCAAAATCCCCTTTTGACCTATATTTGAAACTTCCCACCATCCTTGTTCATGGAAAAGTACATAGATACGTAGATACACAGAATTTGTCAGCAGAAAAGGACCGCCTGGCCTATTTAGCTGCCCATTTTTTCTATCTTTAACTTATGCTGCAGACTGCAGTTGATCTGTGGCTTTCCTACTCTTCCCTTTTTCTAGGGTTCCCGTGTGTGTGTGTGTGTTCCATGCAATTTTTAATTCATACAATATTTTTGCCCCTACCGCCCCTGTGGGGAGGCTGTTCCAAGTATCCACAACCCTCTTTGTAAAGAAATACCTCCTTGCATTACCTCTGATTCTTCCTCCCTCCAACTTCATCTCATGTCCCCTAATTCTTGTCCATCTTCTTTTCTGAAAGATGCTACTGTCCTGTACCATATTGATACCTTTAAGGTATTTATACATCTCTATCGTATCCCCCCTCACTTCACATCTCTAGAGAATACATATTGAGGTCTTTGAGCCTCTCCTTATATGACTTCTGGTGCAGTCCCTGTACCATTTTTGTAGCCTTTCTTTGGATGCCTCCACTCTATCTATGTCCTTCCTGAGATGTGGCCTCCAAAAACTGGAGACTGTACTCTAGATGAGGTTTCACTAATGATCTGTATAGTGGCATCACCATCTCCTTTTTCTGCTTGTGATGCCTCTCCCTATGCACCCAAAATCCCACTGGCCCTTCTAACTGCCTTCTCATACTGTCCGGCTACCTTTAGGTTCTCAGACATAATTATTCCTAGATCCCTGTTCTGTTTGGTGGCTGACAGTACCCCTTCCCCCCACTGAGTACTCCTCTCTTGGGTTCCCGTGACCTAAGTGCATATTTTGCACTTCTTTGCATTGAATCTCAACTGCCATACCTTTGACCAGTCTTCCAGCTTGCCCAGGTCCCTTCTCATTCTTTCCATACACACACACACACACACACACACACCCCTGATGTCTACCCTATTGCAGATTTTTGTGTCACCTGCAAAGAGGTACACCTTCCCCTCCAGCCCCTCTGCAATGTCACTTATGAAGACATTAAAGAGGACTGGTCCTAGCACCAATCCTTGAGGCACCCTGCTGGTCACCTCCCCTTCTATGGACTGAACTCCATTCACTACCACCCTTTGTGTCCTACTGCTCAGCCAATTTCTAACCCAGTTAACAACCATGGATCTGACTCCCAGGCTGCTCAATTTGTTTATTAGCCTTTTATGCAGGATGGTATCAAAGGCCTCAATAAAATCTAGGTAGGCCACATCTAAAGCCCCTTCCTGATCAATCTTCCTTGTCACCCAGTCAAAGAAATCTATTGGGTTTGTTTGGCAAGACCTGCCTTCCATGAAACCATGCTGTCTTGGATCCTGCTATCTGCTGGATTCAAGGTATGTCACAATCCTTCCCTTGAGTAATGATTCCATCAATTTACCTACCACTGAGGTTAGGCTAACTGACCTATAGTTACCAACCTCCTTCTTGCTCCCTTTCTTATGGAGAAGGACAACATTCACCCTCTTCCAGTCTGTCTGAAATACACTTGTTTCTAATGATTTGTTGAATAAGGCTGGCAGTGGTCCTGTTAGCTCCTTTCTTAGTTCCTTTAGAATTCTGGGATGTAGCCCATCCTACCCCATTTCTTTCTCTATTTTCAGTTTTTCTAATTCCTTTAGGGGTCCCTCTGCTGTGAACGAACTGGTATCTACACTCCTCCTCTTGCTACTTCTTACACCTAGCAATGGTCCTTCCCCATCTCCTTCTACTATGAACGCTGAACAAAAATATTTGTTCAGGATTTCTGCTTTTTCTTGGTCCCCTTCTGCTGACCCCCTCCCTTCCCTTTTTAGTCTCACAGCCCCACCCAGTGTCATGTAAACAGTATATTTGTTATTTGGGATTAAAATATTGTAAAATGGCCAACTTATGAGTAAAAGTATGAGAAACACAAAAAACATTTATGTTGTGAGCGAGCCAGTATTGCACTACTGTAATTAATGTGCAACCTAGGAATTCTTAGAGTGCACATAAAAATTTTCAACCATTAAAAAAATTTAGATTTTCAATTTGTAAAAAAAAAAAAAAAATCTTGGGTCACATCTAATGTGCAACCAAAGAATTTTTTAGCCATATATCAAAATCTCCACCTGACCCCAAAACTGTTAACAAGCCCCAATCAGACTTAGAAATATCAGAACAAAATTCCATACCATCTTAGGTGTAGGTGAGAGCAAAAAAAGGCCAAAAAGTGGTAGTTTTATGATGTGGTGGGTATGGTAGCACATCTATATTTAGGGTTGACTAGGTCATTTAATGCTAAAGGTCATTAAATGCTAAAGCCTTAACTTTATACCTCAATAACTTTTATTCAGAGCTGTAAGAATGCTCCAGAACCCTCAGCATGGTGCTCTTAGCATGTGTACTAAGATATAAGGTAAAAAGGAGCTGGGCACCTTGGTGACCAGCAGCAAAAATAGTCTGTAGTAACTAAATTAGTGCATGAAGACTTTACTCGGTGTTAAGATATCATGGATAAAAATACAACACAGCAGTCCAACAAAATGCTGTGCTATAGGATCGCTGTGCTGTATTTTGTATCTCTGATATCTTAACACTGAATAAAGCATTTATGCACTAATTTAATGACTACAGACTATTTTTGTTGGCCACATGGATGCTCAGCTCCTTTTTACCATGGACCTTAAAAACTTTTCCCCCATTCCACAGAATTATGTGATATTTTACATGCATGGTCTGGGGGGCAACGTCTCTTGATATGGGAAGTTTTGTGATAGTCAAATGTCTGGATTCTATGGTCCAGATAGTGAAAAAGTTGAAAAATCAGGGGGTTTGACCATTTTTTTGCTCTCACCTGCATCCCAGATGGTTTCGAATTAAGTTCTGAAATTTTCAGGGTAGAAGGAGCTTGCCCTAGAAAGAGGTCTTTTTTGATTTAGTGAAAATATATGAATTGGTTTCCAAGTTATAAGGTTTGAACTTTCCATTCTGAGCATGCTCAGTATGTTCTTTCATTTACATTCATTACCTTCTGTCTCACAGATTAAAAGTTTTAATGTGCCTTGTACATATGTATATTGTTATATATTAGCACTTATGTCATTGTATTACTGTTTATGTTACCCCTGTCATTGTATTAGTTTATGCTACCCTTGTCAATGTAATAACACTTGCACTTCTTGACCACTCAGGTCCATCTTGTAAATGAGCTATGCTCAATGATGTTCACCTGATTAAATAAAGATTTTGATTGATTGATTGATTGACATGTCCAATGTGAAAGAAGAATTTCTGGCAAACAAAGAATGAAATTCTTTTGTGAACCAAAAAAATGTTGTAGGTGCTGTATTGGTCCTTTTAAGAACAGATCCAGAAACAAATGATTTGATACCTTTTATTGGACCAACATGGATGTTACAAAAAAGAACAAAGTGATCTAGCTTTCTAACCAATCAGGTCCTTCTTCAGAAGCTTTATGGCAGTTATTTTGAAAATCCTAAGCTATTAACACCAGATTATGTTGTAAAAATAGAAATAGTTCTCATTGGTTTAACATATACATTTAAAACATAACAGAAAATTATGTCAGGGAAGCTAATTAACACCAGTATGCTTTTAACTGAGAAGCCTCAGAAGGGCAAAGGTTATCAAGAATTCTCAACAACCAGAGAGTTCTTCTCACATAAATTTTAAAAAGTATCAGAATGCTAAGAAAGCATTCTAGTGATAAAAAAACATTGGGATAGCATTCTCTCTAATACATGTAAGATAAGCTTACAACTTACATTCCAAGTGTCCTGGCGTATTAAAGAACAGATAATGAGAGACAAAATCCTGAAATTAGGTATAACTGCAAGTTGAAAACAAGCCCCAAATTAAACATGCACATATATACATGATGCATGATAGTATCACTTGTAAGTGTAAGTGCCAAATAAAAATACTTGTCAAGGACCCCCAAGAAAATGAGACCATGAGCCTGATAAGTGTAGATTTCAACACAGAGTCAGTGTATAACAAAAACGCACAGAATCAGTCTAAGGAATCTAAATGAAAACTTCCAAGGATTAAATTTTCCAGGCCCCCTCCTTTTTTTTCTTTTCTCTCCCTCTCTCTCTCCTTGGGAAAGATATTGTAACTAGTAGGAATGAGATATACTGTGTGCACAAGAGTCACAATATAGCATCATTCACACCAATATTAATCTTTACCCAAAGGAATTACACCTTTTATGAACCCCAAGTAAATGAGATATGCATCTTAATATGAGCAGATTTAAAAATGTGACAATGTGTAATCCAACCACTGACAACTAGTAGAAGGAAGTAAATGTACACTATGGCCTGAATATTCAAACTGCGCTCAAAACTGGCGCAACAGCAGGAGCAAGCGCAACAGGTGCAATATTCAAACATGGAGCAGAGCAAATTGCGCAAGCAACCAAAGTCTGAATATCGCACATACTGCGCCATCACTCAACCAGGAAGGAGAAGCTGAGCCAAAATGTTGCGCTATGGCGCAACCATGGAAGCTCAGCTGAGCATTCCAGAGCTGCCATAGCGCAAGCACAGCCCCCCCCAGAGCAATGGAACTGCACATCCAGGGAGGCAGGCTGGGGCCCATCGCCAGCCATGCCACACATGGGCACAGGAACACACTGCAGAACCCACACCACACCGGCACACCCCAAGCACAGCATCACTGGGGTGGGACGGATGATCCACGTGCCCATGGGGACAAGCCAACAAAGCATAGCAGAGCCTGACACCCCAGCACAACCACTGGCAGGCGAGAGTGCCACACACAGGGGTTGACAACCACAGTGCACATCAGCCCCGGATGCACAGCGCACCCTGCACTGTGACCCCAAGACACCACCCATGTGCAGTGACTGGCACTGCAGGAAACCATGCAGACCCCCAGCACACGTCAGCCCCATGCAACACAGAAGCCTACAAGCCAGACACACCTGTGCACCCAGCAGTGGTGGCAGCAGATGGCAAGACCAACCGAAAGTCACTGCCATGCTGGAGATACCTCCCCATGCACACACATGCACACACACACACACACACACACACACATACCCAGGACCATACAGCCCAGATGGCATGTACACACCTGCAACTGAGCACCCATAGCCAGCTGCAAATCAGAGACCAACACAGTATTCATATATCAAATAGAAATGTATATTAAACATAGTGCAACAAGAACAATAAAAACTATTTACAAGGGGGACGGTACAAGGAAGGGGTGTTCAAGAGGAGGGATTAAAACTTGGAGAGGGAAGGCAGGGTGGTAGGGATGGAAGAAGTGGGAAGGGTTATGCGTGGCTATGGCCCAGCTGGCTCCTGGTCCTCCTGCTGGTGCCCCATTCCAGTCTGCCCCTGATGGCGCCCATGCCTCGTAGACGCTCGCAGGATCCTGTGGCTTGCCACGCTGACCTCTATGAGGCGACGGACATCCCACTGCATCCTCCTTAGAACCTCGAGGCCTAGGAAAATGGGAACACAGTCAATGGCTGTGACTGACCACAACCCTGAACACCACCCAACCTGCAAGCCATATAGCCCAATGTCCCTCACCTGTGATGGCATGCACCCACCCACAGTGAACATGCACATGGCCATCACAAACAGGCGGCACCAGCTATACGCACCACCGCCCACACACACTGCCCACATCAATCACAGTACGAACTAGGCTGGCAAGTGATGTGGCAACATGGTGCAATGCCAGTTACACAGCTATGTGCCCAGTGCATGCCTGGACCACCAGTGACGCATACACAGAGGTGCTGTGATACTGCACTGTGATGCAGGTCACCTGTGTCATGCCTACATACATGGATACATAGACAGTGTCGGCAGATAAGGGCCTATGGACACCCAGTCTGTCCATTTGACCTTGTAAGTTCACTCTGTTGTCCTATAAGTCTGTTGCCCCTACCCTGACCTCCAGAATTCCTTTATGGCTAACCCATGCATTCATAAATCCTGACCAAGTCAGCCCCACCACTTCCTCTGGCAGGGTGTTCCACTTGTCCACCACCCGCTCTGTGAAGAAATACTTTCATGTTTCCTCTGAATCGTCCCCTCCAACTTCATCCCATGCCCCTAGTCCTGGAACATCCTTTACGCTTAAAATACTGTTTTCCTGCACTCTGTTCCCCTGTAAGATACTTGTATGTCCCCATCATATCCCTACACCTCCTCCCTCCAGGAGTACATGTTCAGTTCCTCAACCTGTCTGCATAGGACTTGTGATGCAATCCATGCACCATCCGTGTCGCCTCTCCTCTGAACCCTCCACCCAGTCCATGTCCATACGTAGGTATGGTCTCCGGAACTGTACACTGTACTCCAGTGTGGGGACTCACTAGTGTTTTGTATAGTGGAATTATGACCTCCCCTTTGGTTGTGTCCCACATGGCTGGTGGTCTTGCCCCCCCAGCATGTAATAGCATCCATGAAGTAATGATACTCACACTCCTCCAGCAGCTGGGTCTGATGCTGCTGCTGCTGCTGCTGCTGCTGCTGTTGGGGCACAACACCCCACGGCACCGGGGCCCTGGCACGGCCCACGTCACCCTGGCCCTGTGTCCTCACAATCCGGCCTGTGGGAGACATATGTTGAGACAAACATCAGTGTGACTCAAAAGCAGAGTGCCCCCTGCCCCAGTGAGAGTGCCTGCCCACACAGCCATAACCATCCATCGCACAGCTGCACACACTGACACAGCCCACCGTGTCCGAGCCGGCACCTATGCACAGCCACCCAAGCACACACACACCCCTACAGAGAATATAGGTGCATAGATGGTACACTCACCTGGCCTAGGCACCACACCCCGCCTGGCATGTGAACGCAGCCACGTCAAGAGTTCCGGCTCCCTTCGGCGGAGGTCACTGTACCGGTGCCGGCACTGCTCAGCAGACCGGCCCCGGCCAGTGACCTCCACCAGGTCAGTGGCCACTTGCTGCCACACGTGGGTCCTAGGCATGGTGAGGGGGGCCTCACAATACAGTGCCTCACAGTGGGGCTCCACCAGGGCCACCAGGTTGGCCACTTCAAGCTGGCTCCAGGACACCGCCCTCCTCCTAGCCATGGCACCAACTTTACAGCAGGCAATATGGTGCCCCGCTGCGCCGTAACCCCACGTGGAGTTGTTGAGCAATAGACCACCACAGGCTCCAATCGCGCTGTTCGAACAGCGCTGTCACTTTACATGGCGCTGTCACCAGACAGCGCAATAGGGACGTACACATGGCATGCCAACAGCGCCAGGGGTCAGAGGGCATACACAAGGTCACGGCAATGACGCAAGGCTACGCACAGTGCCATAGGACATATAGGCATCCTTCATGACTGCCAAGCTGAGCACCAGTGCCACAGTGGACTATCGCGCAGTAGTGCCACAGCGCCATATAGTGCCCAGTGCTGTAGCGCCACTGGCACAATGGTGGCCATGGTCTGAATCGCCTATCACGCTCAGCAGGTCTGCAGCACGATAGACGCATGCGTAAGCTGTCTGGGCATGCGCAATGCAGTGTGGCACACAGCCACAAACCTGCGCCATTGGCTCAGCCGGACCTTCCGTATTGCGCAAAGCGCAAATACGCGATATTCAGCCGACATATGCAAATCATGTGATCAGCCATTCAAAGGTGCAGTGGCACGATTAGCATGTCATTAAAGTTGCGCCACACCTCATTTGCATGTGTTGCGCTATAAAAATGCGACAGTGGGTTGTGCTGGCCAGATTTGGTTACTGCAGGTGAGAGGTGAGTTACATGCTGTGTGATGCTCAGGACAATGCTCATGGGCGGAGGATGATAAAGGCTGAGGGGACTGAGCATGAAAAGGGCACTTAGAAAGGGACAAAGGGCAGCCTTTCGATCAGTATCTGCCATGCGGAGTGGAAACATGGGGGGCTTCCGCCCCCCCGGACCGGCAGCTATGCTCATGGGGAAATGCTGTCGACTGCACAGTGACAGGTGTCCACTTCCACCCATACAGATCACCATGACTGACCAGAGCCAAGCTGAGGTGTGAGGGCGGCGGGCGAGGGAGGAGGCCGAACTCACACGACGGCAGAGATGGAGGCCCTCTTCCAGGCCTACCTGGAGGATGAGCCACTAGTGAGTGGACAGAGGGGCACCCCTCAGGAATGTGCAGCTGCATGGGAGGGGGTAGCTCGGGCCGTCAACCTGCACGGAAGCCACCAGCGCTCCATGCAGGAATGCAAGAAGAAGATGGGGACTGACCGCAGGAGGCTGAAGGAGAAGATGGCAGCCTTCAGGGCGGCACGTGCTGGCACTGGTGGGGGCCCACCAGTGGTGTTGCAGCTGACCCCTACAGAGGAGACACTGGTTGCAGCCATGCAGCCGAGTGCCATTGCAGGTGTACCAGGTGGAGGATTCCAGACAGGTGGAAGCCCATCACTGCACGGTATGACATGGTGGTGTTGTTGGGGGCTGTTGTTCACATGCACTCACATGTACTCTCTTTCTGTTACAGATCCTGTTCGTCTTCAGGAGACGGTGGTGGTGGTGGGTCCAGACAGTGATGCAGACCTGCTGGACGTGGAGGAGGGACCATCCACCTCTGCCACCAGCCTGTAGGCACTGCAGCAGCATGCACGCTGGGCCAACAACTCCAGTGTCAGTGATACGGGTGCAGGGGGTGCACAGCCTGTGTCACAGCAGTCTGGCATGCAGGTATGCCAGCATGCTGTGCCTATGGCAGTGTAACGCACCTGCACCATTGATGATAGCAGGCCTGCAATGGCAGTGATAGGTGTGTGTCCCATGACGGACACATGGCAGGCCAGCACGTGCCCCTGGGCCTTCCTGGTTCACACCTGTGTACCAGCATGCTGGCACAGTCCCAGGCTGTGCCTGTCAGCACCGGTGGGGCAGCACCGGTGGCTGTGCAGGTGTCTGGCACTGTTGTCAGCACGGAGGTGGAACAGGTGGACCTGGGGCTCAGCAGTTGGAGGGGCAGCAGTCACACACCAGGTCTGGGGGTACAGTGTCAAGCAGTGGCACATGTCCACCACCCTTTGATCCGCCCATACCTGGTCCTGGTGAACAGCGTCCACCCTCAAGGGGTGCTGTGCACCAGGACCGCTCCACACCCTGGGGGTCACGATGCCATTGGGGCACAGTACCATTGGATGTGCACACCCACCTGCTGCAGGACTCCTGCACAGCTGCAGGGGCGGGCTGCAAGGTCCGTGGAGGCACTGTCTGTGTCCGTGGAGCGCATAGCAGGAGTGTGCTCGACCAAGCTAGCTGGTCCTTATGCGGACGGATGTGACCGCTGCCATTGACAGGCTGACCCAGGCAGTGGTCTCTGTCCGGATGCATTGGCCACACTGTCAGGTGCCCCTGTACCACACACCCCACACAGTGCGCTCTCCACTCCCCATTCCCAGCGTCGTGCGACACCAGGCCTGTCGACACCGGGTTCTGCTGTGGGCATCCCGAGCACCCCTGGTGCAAGTTTGTTTGGCAGAATGCAGACCCCTGTGCGGGCAAGGTCGCGTTCACACAGTGGGACCCCTGGTGGTGCACCAGCACCACATGTGGCCCCTGCTCAGCCTGCCAGTGCTGCTGGTCCACGGCGGGGTCGCCCACGCATCCGTGGTGGCCGTGGGACAGTGCTACCTGACTGAGCTGTCTCCCAGTGCAGGCCCTGTCTGGTGCTGCCCTGTGTGCAATGTGTGTCATGGTGGGCAGTGCACTGCTGGGTGCTCTGCTCACCAAGCTGACACACGGACCACCTGCACACTCTCCCAACTGCTGTCCACAGGTGCGTGTGCATGATGATGCCTGCATTGCACTGTACACCAAGGTGCAAGGTGCCCAGGTCCTGACACATGTATGCGGGACAGTCCAGGTGGTGGGGTGGTTGGTGGTGCTGTGTGTTGGCAATGTCATTTCCACAGTGCTGTGCTGCTGCCCATGTATGCTGCCTGGTGTGTGTGTGTGTCCATATGAGTGCTCACCCCTCTCTGATGGTGTGTTGGTATGCCTGGAACCTTCAACTCCCCTGACCTTCATGCACGGTTTGTTCCCCTGTGTGCCTGTGGTTTGCGCATGGACAGTGTTGCCTGCACATGTCCCCTTGACTTACCTGTGTTGGGCGTAGTGCTCTTCTGCAATGGTGTCCCGGTGCAGCTGGGCCTGCCAGGTCAGTCGGGGGTCCCTCCGTCCTAGGGGGGGCTGCTCATCACTAACATCACCGGCGCCACTGGCGTCCCCATCGCTGTCCCCCTCTTGGACCTGTACGGCTATCCCATGGTCTTTGGCCATGTTGTGCAGGATGCAACAGGCCAGGAATATCCCACAGGCCTTTTGGGGGCTGTACTGTAGGGCTCCGCCGGAGGTGTCCAGGCATTGAAGCGTGCCTTGAGCATCCCAAACACCCGCTCTATGATGTTACATGTTGCGGCATGTGCCTCATTGAAGCATAGCTGCGCTGGGGTCGTGGGGCACCGGTACGGTGTGAGCAGCCAGGGACGGAGTGGGTATCCGCAGTCACCTGTGTGGAGATAGTGGAGATCAGTGTCATGTCATGTCCATATTGCCCATATCCTTGTGTTCCACTACCATGGCACCTGTGTCATTCCCACCCTTGCCCAGAGTTTGCATTCCATACATGTGTACTCACCCACTAGATGACCCGTGGGATGTCCCCACTCTCGAATCGATGGCACAGTGCAGACTGGTGCCATATGAAGGCATCATGTGCTCCACCAGGGTGTGTGGCACAGACATTGATAATGCGCCCAGTGGCATCACACACCACCTGGCAGTTGACACTGGAAAACCCCTTTCGGTTCCAATATGCCTGGCCATCAGGGCCAGGTGGCGTGCGAATGGCCACATGGGTGCAGTCTATGGCCCCTAGCATGCCAGGCATACGTGCTACCCTGTGGAACTCCTGCATGTTTGTTGTACGCTCTGCCGAGGTGCTGGGGAAATGGATGTACTCCGAAGCATGAGGCAGCAGTGCGCTGAGGAATTGGGTGAGGATGCGTGATGTGGCCGACTGTGTAATGCCTGTGGTGTCCCCTGTTGGCCTCTGGAAGGTGCCCGTGGCGAGCAGGCACATGCAGGCTGTCACCTTGGTCTCCACGGACAGAGCGTGACTCCGTTGTGAGGGTGCCTGCATCACACCACTGCACAGCTCGCAGAGCCGTCTCAGTATTGCCCTGTTCAGGTGGTACCGGCCCACAATCTCGACGTCTGTGTACAGCTCGAAGCTGATGCGGCACGATACCGCCTGTCGGGGCATACCGCCAACGGGCTCCTCAGCGCCACATCCCCTGCAGCATGGTGTCTCACCCCCTCATTACAGCTTCCATGTGGAAGCTGGCACTGTCCATCTCCCTGGCTTCTGCCCCCGGCTGCTGTTCCTGTGTTACCCCGCTGCCCCACTGCTGCTTCCACTGCACGGGCACCCCCACTGGCCTCTCTGTCCTCCTGGACCCACTGTCCCTCTCTGCCCTTCCAGCTCCTGTCTCTCTCTCTCTCTCTCTCTCTGTCTCTCTCCCCCAGTTTGTGGCCTGCTAGGGTTCTTGCGCCACTTCCTTGAGCCTTTTTTTTTTGGCTCAATTCCGCTACTGCGCAACTTCCGGCTGAGCCACTCTTGCGCAGTGCGCAAGTGTTCGATTATCACATTGTGCACTTTATGCATGGACCCACCCCCTTCGGTTGCGCATGCCTTCATTTCCATTGCGCTGTTGCTCAGCATGTTTTTGGTGGCACAACTGGCCCCTTCTGAATATCGCAGAATGGCGCATTTTTGGAGTTGCGAACGTGCAACCCTGTTGCGCATAGCGCAACCCTTTTGAATATCTGGGCCTATATGTGAAAACTAAGTGTCCTAGCCACATAACATTTGCCCCATGCGATAATCATAACATTGCCCCATGCCGTAACCATAACATTGTCATAAAAAAAGCTGATAAAGGCTCTGCAGTGGTGATATTGAATCAGGAAGATTACATTAAGGAAGACAACAGGCAGCTAAGTGACCTTACTTACTACAAAGTACTGGGAAGTGACCCAGCTACAGAATATAAAAGAGAACTACAGGAGCTAATTGGAACATTTCCAAACCATGTCCAAGACAAACTAAAGGCCCTCATCCCCAGTGAACCTAAGCCAGGGACATTCTACGTGCTTCCTAAAATACATAAACCTGGTAATCCTGGTAGACCCATAGTCTCTGGTAATGGTACCCTGACAGAGGGGATATCAGGGTTTGTAGAAGCTATTTTCAAACCGCTGGTTATACAAAGGGATAGTTACATCAAGGACACTACTCACTTCCTGCATAAACTTTCTGGTTTTAAGGACTTACCACCTGAAACCCTTTTAGCCACAATGGAAGTAACATCCCTCTACACTAATATTCCACACAAAGATGGCATTTCAGCCTGCCTAAAATATCTGCATGACAAAGAATTGGACCCCAACATTGACCCTGGAGTTGTGGGCAAACTCACTGAATTCATTCTGACAAATAACAACTTCAGCTTCAATGGTAAACATTATGTTCAAATTATGGGAACAGCAATGGGAACCAGGGTGGCTCCACAGTATGTTAATCTTTTTATGGCTAATTTGGAGGAGGATTTTCTAAGGCACTGTACAAATAAACCACTCGCTTATTTCTGTTACATTGATGATTTGTTTATAATTTGGACAGAGGGCTGTGACACACTTAAAGATTTTCATCGGGAACTTAATAACCTCCACCCAACTATAAAGCTTTCACTGGAATATTCTGCCACCAGTGTACATTTTCTGGATACCACTGTCACTGTTAAGAATGGAACCCTGCATACCTGTCTTTACAGGAAACAAACAGACAGACAGAGATACTTACACAAGAAAAGTAATCACCCAAGCCACACAAAGAAATCTGTCATATATAGTCAAGCACTTCGGTATCACTGCCTCTGTTCAAATGAGGAAGACAGAGACACACATCTGGCGATGTTGAAAAACACCTTTATTGAGCAGGGACACTCGTCCAGAGAAATTGACAGAGCAGTGGAACGTGCAACACAGGTCCCAAGAGAACAACTACTGCAATATAAGGGATGGATGACTACCAACAGAATACTCTTAGTAGTCACATACTATCCTGACCTTGAACTTCTACGTAACATTATTAAGGCTCTCCATCCAATAATTAGTGAGGATGAAACCCTTAATTACATTTTTCAAGAACTACCACTACTATTTTTTAAACAACCACCTAATTTAGCCAACCTGATTATTAGGAGTCAACTTGAACCGGAACAGAATACCATGACATCATATGGTATACGACCCTGTTATCAACCTAAATGTAAGACATGTAACCTCATTTCCACTTCAGACTGTGTGGTTACATCACAAAACAGACTGTTCAGGATACAGGGGAATTATACATGTACATCAAGTAATGTAGTCTATTTTATCCAGTGCAAGAAATGTCCTTGCACAGGTTATGTGGAGGAGACAAGCCAACAACTCTGCACTAGAATGAATTCACACAAACATTCTATTAATAACAAGAAGACTGAGAAACCAGTAGCCCAGCACTTCTTCCAGGATGGCCACTAAATCTCAGATATGTCTGTGATGGTCTTAAAAGGACATCTCAACAGTACACAACAGAGACGGGCTTCTGAAATTAGACTTATTTTACTTCTCAATATGGTGGCAGATGGAATGAACATTGATGTTGGTTGTATGACACATTATTTCACTTAAACTTACACAGACCTTTACTTTAAATGATGGACTTAAATACTTAGTTCTTCAGTGAGCCTTTGATTTTGTAAGTTTGTGGTTATCTACATGTTGACTTCTCACCTTAACACTGTGGTGAGTGTGTGTGAGTGTGTGTGTGTGTATTGATGTATGTATGTATGTGTGTGTTTGTGTGTGTTTTGCATGTGTTGTGTTTTTGTGTGTTGTGGGTATGGTGTGTGTGTGTGTGTTTTGTTTGTGTGTGCATGGTGTGGTGTGTGTGGGTTGTGTTTGTTATATTTGTTGTGTGTTGTGTTTGTGTGGGGTGTGTAGGGGTGTGTGTGTGTGGTGTGGTGTATGTACACACGTATGTGTGGGGGAGCGTGGTATGGGACAACTGTTATGTGGTTAGGACACTTAATTTTCACATATAGTGTACATTTACTTCCTTCTACTAGTTGTCAGTGGTTGGATTACACACTGTCACATTTTTAAATCTGCTCATATTAAGATGCATATCTCATTTACTTGGGGGTTCATAAAAGGTGTAATTTCTTTTGGGTAAAGATTAATATTGGTGTGAATGATGTTGTATTATGACTCTTGTACATACAGTATATCTCATTCCTACTAGTTACAGTATCTTTCCCAATGAGAGAGAGAGGGAGAGAAAAGAAAAAAAAAGGGAGGGGGCCTGAAAGAGTTCATCCTTGGAAGTTTTCATTTAGAATCCTTATACTGATTCTGTGCATTTTTGTTATACACTGACTCTGTGTTGAAATCTGCACTTATCAGGCTCATGGTCTCATTTTCTTGGGGGTCCTTGACAAGTATTTTTATTTGGCACTTACATTTACAAGTGATACTATCATGCATCATGTATATATGTGTATGTTTAATTTGGGGCTTGTTTTCAACTTGCAGTTATACCTAATTTCAGGATTTTGTCTCTCATTATCTGTTCTTTAATACACCAGGACACTTGGAATGTAAGTTGTAAGCTCATCTTACATGTATTAGAGAATGCTATCCCAATGTTTTTTATCACTAGAATGCTTTCTTAGCATACTGAGACATTTTAAAATTTATGTGAGAAGAACTCTCCGGTTGTTGAGAATTCTTGATAACCTTTGCCCTTCTAAGGCTTCTCAGTTAAAAGCATACTGGTGTTAATTAGCTTCTCTGACGTAATCTTCTGTTATGTTTTAAAAGTATATGTTAAACCAATGAGAATTATTTTTGGTTTTTCAACATAATCTGGTGTTAATAGTATGGGATTTTCAAAATAACTGCCATAAAGCTTCTGAAGAAGGACCTGGTTGGTTTGAAAGCTAGAGCACTTTGTTATTTTCTGTAACATCCATGTTAGTCCAATAAAAGGTATCAAATCATTTGTTTTGTGAACCAAGAATTCTTCTTTTGCATGGGGCATGTAAATGAAAGGCTATACTGAACATTCTCAGAAATTAACTTTCAGTTCTAAGCATGCCCAGTTGGGTCTCTCATGTATATGTCCAATATAAAAGAAGAATATCTAGCTCATGAATGAAAATCTTCTTTTGTGAGCTGAAATTGTTCTTTCATGTGGCTACCATCTTGTTTTCAATTAAAAAAAATTTTAAAAGCCATAAAAATGGTGCCCTGGAGAAAAACAAACACATAAATCTAGCTAAACTAAAAATGACCTCAAAATATGTGTTTTGGACTTTCCTATAATCCAGAGTTGAAGGCTTAGTGAGGGCTCATACAAAATAACTATTGTTCATTCATGAGAACATATGAAAGAACTAGAGTTGTTTTGTGAGATCATATGAAAGAATTATATTTTTTTCTTTGTGAGATCATGCAAAGGAACTCTAATTCTTTGATAAAGTCTTACAAAAAACAGTATTCTTTTATGAGATTGTATGAAAAACCCGTTGTTCTTTCATCAGATCTTATGGAACAACAAGAGATCTAAAGCAAATAAGGTATGACCAGGAGTTATGTTAATGTTCTAGTTAATCACCCCCGGGGGTGTAATGTGGCATGAGGCACAGCCGGGTGCCATATTGCCCCCAAGGGGTGGTTAACTTGAACATTAACATAACCATAA
The DNA here is from genome assembly GCA_016271365.2 of Neoceratodus forsteri. Taxonomy (NCBI): domain Eukaryota; kingdom Metazoa; phylum Chordata; order Ceratodontiformes; family Ceratodontidae; genus Neoceratodus; species Neoceratodus forsteri. The sequence goes on along the minus strand of CM028134.1, from coordinate 257,078,028 downwards.
CCCCTAGGAGTGCCTTATTGTTATTATAAAAGTAAAAAATAAAAAAAAATGTGTTAAAAGGGTATCTGTTATTATTTATATAAATCAAAAGTAAGACATGTAGTAAAATAGTCCATCTGCCATCTTTAGAATGCCCTTTAGAACTGCAGTTTGTCTCCTGACACTTAGCTGTTTTTCAGAAGTTGCTCAGAGAACTTTATGAGCTAATGTGTCAATGAGTTCAGTTCAGTTTGACTATGATTGTTTTGTTGCTGTAATGAGTACCTTTTTCACCTGCTTAGGTGGTCATTGGCAGGTCATTGATGTTTCAGCTTGCAGGAATCAGTGTTGGTGCCAGTTGACCTTTCATGAAAGCAGCTGTAGCAAGATCCCAGTGACAGACTTATAAGCTGTGTGACTAGGAAGCTGCCTTCATGGACATTAGTAAATGAAAGTAATGTCTGTTTGTCTCTTCTCTCATAGTTTGGTTGCGTTAGTCATTGTCACATAATGGAAAAAAAAATATGGGGCCCAATATTCAAATCTTAGCCCTGGAGCAAAATCAGCTTTGCCCAGTGGGCAAAATTAGCCCAGAACCATCTGCACCCAATAGTCAAAGGAATAGCCCGGGGCTAAAAGAGTTGAACATAGCATGCAAATGAAGGCGGGCAATCAGATCTGAGAGTGCAGTGCAAAAATAGCAAGACAATGAAGACATGGAAACATATAATCTGTTGACAGATAAGGACCATACAGCCCACCTAGTCTGCCCACTTCCCTACTCAGTTTGGCAATCCCTACTCTTATCTGGACTGCCTTCACCCGCTCTGCTGTACAGCAGGGTGACTTTATGCTTATTCCATGAACTTTTGAATCCCTGTACTGTTTTTGCTTCCACCACCTCCACTGGTATGCTGTTCCACAGATCCACCACTCTCTCTGTGAAAAAATTCTTCTTAGCATTCCCCCTAAGCCTCCCTCCCTCTCTCCAGCCTCATGTTATATCCCCTTGTAATTGTGCACTTTCATCTCTGAAATATGCTCCCCTCCTGTACCTTGTTTATTCTTCTAAGATATTTGAAAGTCTCAGTCATATCCCCTCTCTCCCTTCTCTTTTCCAGTGAATAGATGTTTAGTTTATTGAGTCTTTCCTCATAAGTCTTGTAGTGCAGTCCATGTATCATTTTTGTTGCTCTTCTGTGGACTGCTTCCATTCTATGTCCTTCCTGAGATGCAAACAAAAACAACAACCACCATGGCCGGCCACTGACTGTGGCATGCATAAGCGCTTTTTCAGTAGCACTCATGCATAATGTTGTCCACAGCTGGCCAGGGTGGTGAGAGGAGGGCTGAGCCAGTCACTGGTCGCCAGTGCCGTACATATGCTGTGTACGGGTTAGCGGGCTGCACACTTCCAGGTGGGGGGACCACTAGACCACCAGGTATTACTGTGATATTCAGGGCTACTGGGGGTCAGAGATCATGCTGGGGGGGTTGGGGGACCACTAGCACACAAGGGATATCTGTGCCATACGGGGCTACCGGAGGTTGGGGATCATGCTTAGGGGGTACTGACTGAAATGTGAGACATGGGCATATCTGGACACTCAAAATGAGGGATGACGAGGGACACATACCCTCAGAATGAGGAACAGATCCTCAGACATGGAGATACAAGGCAGAGCACTGTGACAACTGTAGTGTTCGCCTGTACTAAATACAGTTTGGATCTAGTAGGTTAGACTGTTAAGTGTGTCTGCTGTACAGTCTGATATCACAGCACATTCACTGTGTGGGCAGCACCTTTTCCATGAGGGATGGATGAGGGACAGGGCAGTTCTAAGGGGCCAAATGAGGGATGACCCTCATAATGAGGGGCACTTGTGAGGTATGGGGCTCCAAGGTGTGTGTGGACTCAGGCAGTGTGTGTGTGTGTGTGTGTATATATATATATATATATATATATATATATATGTGTATATATACACATACACACATATATATGTATATATATATATATATACATACGTGTGTGTGTGTGTATATATATATATATATATATATATATATATATATATATATATATATATATATATATATATATATATATATAATAGCTATATGCTCTGTCCATTCTGACCAACAGGATGCTGTGGGCATCTCTTGGCCTGCAGTGTCTAGCCTGTACTGCCATTCCGACCAAAAGGTGGAGCTGTGTGCACCATGCAGTAGCACCTGGCAAACTGCATGGTAATGTTTGCTAAACAGCACATAATGAGATGCAAATGTGCCTGTTTACCCACAGATCACCTAAGTAGGCTCAGTTGCATGGGAGCTTTGAATATAGCTCCCGTTTGCGCCAGGCTAACCAGTTTGCACTAGGCTAATGTGTTAGCACTGTGCAATCAGGTTAGCCCTGGCAAAACCTCACTTCAGCATAGTACAGTTCTGCAGTGTGTGGCTTGCATTGTTGTTTGCAGTAGATGTGAGACATCTCTGTACAATCACACACAATGTTCTCCATCTGTAACACTGGCTTGCTTCAGAGTCTAATGAGCTGCAGTTGCAGTGTGAACTTCCCTGTTGATATAGTCAGTGCTGTCTTATTCATGGGCTATTTTTGCCCTGCAATCCTGACCCTGTTTGCCCAGCTTCCTTTGCTTGCTATATTCAACTGGTTTTGCACTGGGCTATTCCTTTTGAATATAGCTTGCTTTTGCTTCAGGCTAATTTAGCCCTGGGGCAAAGTTTTGAATATCTGGCCATTTGAGTTTAATGTTATAGATGGTAGAAAAGTTTCACTTTATTGTCAATGATTTCCAATGTTGTCAATTCATGTTGAGGGAAGAGTAAGGTGTTAAATTTGTAATGTTCTGAGATAATGGGCCAGATATTCAAACCACAGCATGGCGCACAAACCATTAGCGTGGCAATAGTGCTGGAATAGCGCGGACCCGCCATATTCAAAGGACCAGTTAGCGCGCGCTAACAGCATTAGCGCGGGGCAAACCAGTAATGTATGCAAGGGGCAAAAGGAAGGGAGGGCTAAGAGAGACACGCAAGGGGATATTCAAAGGTCCAGTGCCGCACTAGGATACATAGCGTGGCACCTAGCGCGGCGCTAGTTACCGCCTATAAAAGGCTGGTCTAAACACAGGGCAAAACACAGAGGAGGAGGGACCAGCACAGGAAGTGGGAATGTGTGCAATGCCAGTAGCAGTGATGCTGCCATTGATGGCAGCTGTAGTGGAGGAGGAGGAGAGGGAGCAGGCACAACATGGGCCACAACGCAGGCCAAGAAGATGGTATGCTTCAAACAGGCTGTACCAGCCCAGGGTCTCCTTTGAGACCCTGCCTGATGACCACATCATTGGCTGGTACCGGATGAACAGGGGAATGTTGAGGCAGCTTTGTGAACTCCTGCATGAGCAGCTGCACCCAAACACCAGATGCAGTCATGCCATGACAGTGGAGGAGAAGGTGACAGCAGCGATGTGCTTCCTTGCCACAGGGACATTCCAATGACCAGCAGGGGACACCATTGAGGGTAAGGATCTGCCACCTCATGCCTCCTGACCCAGTTCCTAGAGCTTTCCTGCCACATGCTGGGAATTCATAGTATTCCCCAGCACAGCAGCAGAGCACAGAGAAACAATGCAGCAGTTCCATTGAGTTGCGCACCTACCATCTGTACTGGGTGCCATTGACTGCACCCATGTCCCCATCCATGCACCACCTGGTGATGGCAGTGACGTGTACATCAACAGGAAGGGGTACCACTCCATCAACTGCCAGGTGGTGTGCGATGCGGCGGGGTGCATCAGCAATGTCTATGCACAGTACCCCGGCAGTTCCCACGACGCCTTCATCTGGCACCAGTCCCAGCTGTGCCAGGCCTTTGAGGAGGGCAGGATACCCAGTGAGCAACTAGTCGGTGAGTTGTAGCACACAAGGCAAACACATAACAGCATGGATGTGGGCAGGGATTGCAGGCCAGGGAAGGGGTGTGGAAGGGCCACAGAGAGCTGGAGGATAGCAGCTGACAGACCGCAGTACAGCACTAACAGGTATATATGTCTTGACGGGGGACAGTGCCTATCCCCTGCGACCCTGGCTGCTCACACCAGTACTCCGGCCAGCTACAGTGGCCGAGGAGCTGTACAACGAGACACATGCCAGAACAAGGAACATCATAGAGAGGGTGTTTGGCATCCTGAAGATGCGATTCAGATGCCTGGACACATCAGGCGGTGCCCTACAGTATACACCTCAGAAGGTATGCCGTATCTTCCTAGCCTATTGTATGCTGCACAACATGGCAATGAACCATGGGATACAGGCACCTGAACCTGAGGGACAGTCTGACAGTGAGCCAGAGCCAGTGGTTAGGGGATTAGTGGAGCAACTCGAGAGGAGGGACCCTCGCATGGCACGCAGGGCCATACAGCACCAGGACAACATCATCAGGACACTGCAACAGACCAGAGGGTAAGTATAGACTGCACAACAACCTGAAACAGTACAAGTGATTAGCATTTTAATGTGCACAGACTAAGATAACAGTGAAAACAACAATCACATCAGCAAACAAACCCAGTGCAATAGACAAATAGTGTGTGCATGTGGTGTGAGTCCGTGATTGTGCAACACATATGTGGGGGGGGGGACACACACAAACAGTGTAATCATGGTGGGGAGGTGTGATGTGTGTCGTGAGGGTACGGGGGGCAACTGTGTTGGTGGGAGTGTGTGTGTGTGTGTGTGCGTGTGTGCACATGTCTGCTCATGCATGAGGGAGATGCATGCAGAGTACAGCAGACAGCCTGTGGGCATCACTGATGATGACACCCAAGCATGCGGCTTGCACCCATACCATGGGATATGGACCCTGGGGTGCTCTGTGCAGAGGACACAGCTGAAGTGGAAGGTGAGGCAGGCAGTGTTGACCTCCTGTGCCCCCGGGGGATGGTGGAGACCGACAGGGTGGATGGACGGCCACGGCACCGCTGGGTTGCAGGCAGAGTGCGTGATGCAGCGGAGCTGGTACCAGTGGCAGCCCTGCGCCCATGGTGTGCCTGCCTGTGTGCCCCTCTGCCATCTGCACCATGGCCAACCAACCCATGCTGGCGACCAACAGGCACACCATGCATGACATTACCAATTGCCACCACTGCAGCAGTTAACCCAGAGAAGCCACGGTCTATGGTACCCACCAGGCAGCTCAACCTGTCCTCTGCTTGCTGCTCAGCACATGCAAAGCCCACTAATATTGCCTCCCGTATCTGACCCAGCTCATGTCATAGATCACGCCGCATGGCATGCAGGTCCCAGACGGGCCTCCTGCTGTGAGGTGACAGCAGCCTGCAGGAGTGGCCGGGCACCATGGCCTTCATGCACCAGAGGCACAGGACCCCCAGCAGCAGCTGGCAGTGGTGCCTGTGGCAATGGATCAACTGCTACATCCGGCTGCTGACTACAACTGGCAGTGGTCTGTGGCACCATATGGACCGTAACCCCAGCATGTGTCTGACAATGCACACCCTGCTGTCCTGCAACACCACCCACACTACCCACCACCGTGTGTTCAGCCACAGCCACACTGCTGACACCTACGGAACCACCCTGACCTGTTCCATGGCCTTCAGCAAGCCCCACCCCTGCATCCCCTGGCACAGGAATGGCCAGCTGCTGTGAATATTTGGAGACATCAGTGTCATCCGCACTGGTGACAGTGACCAGCAGTACCTCTCCCACCCTATCATCCTCAGTTTGTGCAATATCCAGGTGCCCACTGTACCCTAACACCCCTAGTGAGGTGTGACCCCCCTTCCCAGGCAGTTGCATGCCCTGTCCACAGGAATGCCAGACATGTATTGGGTCCATGCGGCCCTGATCTTGACACAGTCCAGATGTTGATGGCCGTTCATCATCAAACTCCTCCGCGACCTCGGGAACCTGGCTGGACATCTGTGGAACATGCCGTGGTGGTGCAGGCCTGTCCGAGAGTGCTGTGGAGAGAATAGGGACAGGGTCAGTCACCCATCCATGGACACTGTGGTAAAACACCACCACCACTACCACCACCACACCATGCAGCCCTCAGGCCAGGTACCCACTTCACACAAGCCTGTGACAACATGCACCCACCCACTCCACAGTGACCTTGGCCATGCCAGGCATCAGTTTGGCAGGATACAGTGCACCCTGTGCAGGACACCAACAGCAGGACCGTGCACCCTTGCCTGCACTACATACAGGGGTTACACATGAGAATACAGACCTGGCCTTGGAAGTGCGAGGGTCATCTCGCAACCACCACCCAGCACGCCTGTCACTGCCACCATCCACAGTGTCGACACCACCACCACCATGTGTGGCTCCTCCACACGCTGCTGGTGTTCAGGCGGACCACCACCAGTCCTGGTCCTGTCTCTGTGTCGGTGTGCCTCCTCCTCCTTTTCATGTCGCAGGAGGTCATTCCATCATTTCCAGACTGCTTCAGTTGATCTCCCACAGCCCCCAACCACATTCACAGTGCACAACAACATCAGTGGCCCTGTGTGTGTGTAACACATGTTCTCTTTCCTTCACCTCATGCGCAAGGGTGTTCAGCTCATCTTGAGAGAATTTATGTGCACGGATGTGCTCCTGTCAGGCCTGCACACCTATGGGATAATCAAGAGGGGACAGGTGTCAGTGGCTGTGTCAGTGCTGCACTGCATCACACAGGGGACATCATGATATCATCCCCTACAGTGCCACAGGCCACATGGACATATCAGATCACTGCATGTGCCTGTACGGTGCACATGCCCACATTGCCACTGCCTGTCCCGTGTCTGGACAGTGAGTGGTGTACACACATGTGCACTGCTGTGGCCTGTGTCTGCCATGAACCCCCATGACTGTGTTGTGGCCTATTTGAGCATCACCGAGTTTGCGAGGACAAGTGCACTAGCAATGTCAGGACACCATGCCACATGGGAGTGCACATTGCTGGTACACCGTGTACGCCCTGCGGGGGGGGCACAGGCCATCACACCACACATCCAGGGAGACAAGACGGTGCACTATCACGGTACAGCACCAGTGCACCTGGCTGGCAGACACAATGTGCATGCATTGGCACATGGCACAGTTAACTGCTGGGGAATGTGCACAATGCAGTGGACGTTAGTAGTCCCACGGTGGTCATACATACCTGCCTCTCGCTGCTCATCCCTCTGTTGCATATCTCTTTCCATGTTGTACACTGCTGTATTCCCGCCGCAGTTCCACAGCACAACACTGGTGGTGCACTGCTTGCCCTTTTATAGCTCACCCAGGCAATCACGCCTGTTAGTCATGTAAATGAGCGCATAATGATATGCTAATCACACGGTTTGCCCCATGCATACACAAGTACCCTCATTTGCATACACCCGTCGAATATGGCTCTGAATAGCCCCGCGCTAGCACAGCAGTGCTGGGCAAAGGCCAGCACAGGGCTATTTGAGGGTCAACGCCGCACTAGCCACCTAGCACTGCGCTATGAGCAGAACACATGTTCATAGGGCCCCTTGTCCGCGCTATCACCCTGTCATAGTGTGATGTAGCACTGCGCTAACCAGCTTTAGCACGGCACTACACGCATGCGTGGTACATCAGCCCAGGGTCATGGTAGGGGTCATGCATGCGCATTGCAAACACTTCCTGTTAGCGCGGCACTACGGCATACGTCAGCACGGTGCTAGACTTCAGTTCTAGGGGGTGTCAGGGTGTGTGGACAGTCATTGTTTCACTGTTTAACCTGGTTAATTGCCCCCTTCCACAACACCAATGTCTGTGAGATGTAGGCAAAGGGTAGTGGTGGGCCGTGACAGGCGGTGGGATGAGGCTGAGATGGCCAAACTGGTGCAGTTGATGGAGAGGTGCCATCGGTGCCTATTTGGACCTTTGTGGGAGGGCGACTTGCCCCGTAGACAGGTCTGGGCTTCCATTGCCCATCGACTAAGTGCCATCACGGGTATTCCCCATCGCTACGTCGACATCAGGCGCAGGCAGCGACCACTGCTTGAACGCTGCAGGGCTATGGTTCGCAAGGGGACTGTGCCTGTGCCAGGTAAGCGATGACTGTCGCGGCGCTGCTGCATGGGTGGTGGGGCTGTGTGTTCCATGGTGTGCTTATGTGCATGTGTGTTGCTGCGCTAGACATGTTGCTCATGGGGTCCACCCATCCATTCGGTGTGTACTGTGTGGGACAGGGGTAGACGATGTGCACTGACCCGTGTCATGCTTGGCATGGCTTTGGTGGTGCACTGCACCCGTGTGCCACTATTGTGTGTATTGTGCTACACCACTGGGGTACAGGGTGGTCTTTAGTGTACCATGGTGGCTGATATTGTAGTAATGCTGCTGTACCCTCTTCCCACTGCAGAGCGATGAGGACACACCACAGACAGGAGGGACGAGATGCAGGCCGGACAGGGGCCATCCACCGACAGGCGCAGGGTGCCTCCGATGGCACAGCATGCAGCGGAGAGCAGTGATGGTGACAGGGGTGTTTTGCATGAGTACTGTGTGATGTTATGCTTTTCTACTATGTGTCTGACTTTACAGGGCAGTAGAGCAAGGGTGTAGCCAGGCATACACACTGTACACATTTGTGTACAGTTTTGTGTAGTGCATGTCTGTCAACAGTTCCTAGGTACACCAGACATTTAGGGTCACTGTAGGCCACTGGGGTGTGACCCTGTTTGACTTGCTGTTGTGTAGGAGACAGATACGTGTATAACCTCATTAGAGAGTAAGGAATCATCTGACAGACATCATACCCTTTTTGAAGGTGTACCATTTGGAGTTGCACGTACATCATTTTAAGGTGGAGTGTGGCTGTTGGGGATTGTGTGTAGAACATGTGAATGTCTGGCTACAACCCTGCACTACAGTGCTGTGTCAGGTGTTGTGGCCCAGTTGGCTAGGTATTCCAGGCCAGATGTGAGATGGCTGCGTGCATTTCTGTAGTCCCCCTTGCCTCCATTGCCTTTCCTGCTGCTGTGAGGCCTGAGACATGGCTTACTGTGTGTCTTAAGTATTGTTGCCATTGCCACCATGTGTACTGATATCTGCCTTGTACTGCTATGTGCATCATGTTGCTGTTATGCCCACCATTGTGGAGGGATGATGCATGTCTCTGCATGGCTGTGGGCCAGTCGTCATGCCTGGGGGAAGGGGATTACTGGGGTCTGCCTGTCGTGCCACCTGTTACTGCTGCTGCTGTTGTCCTGTCTGCCATGGCAACAGTGTACTCCACCTCTCATGGCATGTGTCATTTACAGTACCACATATAACATGTCAGTATCTGTGCAGGACATGTTGTGAGTGCATTCCAGGGCCATGCACCTCATGGCATGCGGGGGGACACTGTGTCATGTGGTGCAAGCATTTCCCTGGCAGTGTACTGTCATGGTGACATGGACACGGGTATGTTATTGTGTGTCCTTGTCCGACCTCCGTGGCGGACATGCACAGGGCTGTGTGGGAGGGGTCCTTTGGGACTGTGGTGCCACACAGGTCTGTGTGGCTGTACATTGCATGTGTGCCTGTTGCGGCATGTGTGTTGGCAGGCATCCTCCAACCACTCAATGGTGGGCAGTTTGATTTCTGGTGGGGAGTTGGCCAATGGGCATTGAACTGCTTACTTAATGTCTGACACCTAACAATGGCAATGTTGTACCTTTCTGTGTTTAATTCATTGTGGTGTCGCTAGAGGACTGGTCCACTAAGACTGTCTGTGTATCCCATGGCCATTACAACTGTACAGGTTGTGGGCTTGTATGTGCGTATCTTGGGGAGCAATGCATGGCTTAGTATTTACACATGCAGGGCAGCGCCCATTGTCATGGGTTTCATGAATTGTATCTTGAAGGCCACTGGTGGCAACTGACACAGTCATGGTGTACATCGGTATGTTTTCAGGCTACACTGGGTGGGGTAGCCCACCCAACAGTGGGAGGGGTGTCAGTGTGTCCACATGTTGTGCAGTTGTGGCTCCTGGCTACACCCCTGCCTGTGGGCTCGTGTCTCAATGTGGGGGCCATAGTCCCAAGAGGGTGCTGTCCTCTGTCCCTGTAGTGCATGGTGTTTGTGCACATATTATGCAGGTGTGCTGCAGGAGTTGTTCTGTGGTAGCATGGTGTTGGTTGTCAGCCCCTATGGCAGATGCTGCTCCACAGGTGTGTGTGTGCTCGCCATGCCTTGACCACCAGGGTGACACTGTCCTGTGCATGCCTTTGGCCTACCGCTGCAGTGTCACTGGTGGACCATGCCCGTGTCTGTGTTTCACATGTGTGTGTCTTCTGCATGTGTTTTCACGGTGCTGCGTACTTATGGGTGGTGGCACGGCACTGTTACTCTTTCACCACTGTGGGCCCCTTACCCTTCTGTTGCGGCAAGTAGTGTGGGTAGGCATTGGCACTTCCCCAGGTTGTGTACTGCTTGGTTACCTGTCCTGCAGTCCCTACTGTTCTGTTGCCAGTGTCATTGTCCTCTGTGGCCATTGGGTCTCTGTGGTCCATGTCGAGTCTCTATCTGTGTCACTTGCCACTGTTGCACACTTATGTCAGTCACCCACCTGTTCAGGGTTTCCTGTCATCATTTGTACAGCTGCTGTGTTATGGCGTCGTGGGTGGCAGTTTGGCTGGGTCTCTACAGTTCTTGTGGAGGGCAGCAGTGAGGGTGGGCCACTGTTGGGGGGTGTACAAGACAGGCATGTGTGGTTACACATGTGGTTGGGGCTGTGGCACCTTCTCCAGTTGGTGTCATCTGTATTGTGTATCATAGCTGTGTGACAGTGGGCCAGCATGTCCCACCATGTGTCATCCCATGTGCATATCATTCAGTGTCCACTTGTCATTCACATCTCTGGGGGTGGCTGTCTGTTTGCACTGTTATAGTCTGCACGCCACTGTGCTGGCTGGCCTCCACGTTGTTGGGTTTCTCAGCATACATCCATGCATATCCATGTACATTGGGGTGTTGCATGCTGCCTGTTATGTACTGCCTTGTCCTGCAGGCACATGTTAGTGTGTGTTGTGGTTTATTCCATACTAGCACATGGGCATGGTTGTTGGGGGTATGCTGTCCACCATGTGGTGGTACATGGTGCCTTTGTGTCATTGTCATGCCCTGATATGGTCCCCCTTTCTCCTGTAGGTCCATGTCAGTCGTCACTGTGGGCCACCCGTCTGGAAGAGGGTGAAGGCACAGAGGAGCTGTTGCGGAGGTTGGTGCAGCAACAGCGTACCCTAATTGAGCAGCAGGCAGTTATGATTGCTGAGACACGGCGGTTGCAGCTATCCTGAGGAACATCTGCCAGCACCTGCCCGCACTCTAAACCCTGCTTCCTTTTCCACTAGCCTGCTTCCTGTCCCTGGCCCACTGTCCCTAGCCCTGTATCTGCCATCCTGTTCCTCCATTGCTTCCCTATTTCCACAGCCCTCTCCCATCCACTTTCTTACCCCATTGTTCTGTTGCTATATTTAAGTTTTGCCTGTTTGCAATGTTACTGTTGTTTTCCCATTGTTTTCAGTCCCTTTGTTACGCCAGCCCTTTTCCTTTCATGATGTTTTTCTTGCACCCCATTTTTATGAACAGTGTTCTGCTCTGTTTTGGTTATTTTGCTGTATATATGTTCATATTGCCTTTGTGCCTTAGATGTTCACGTTTTGCATTATAGTTTATTATGCTTGACATTCCTGTGTCCTGTGTCTTTTTGGGGTGGACTTGGGATTTGACAGTGTTCTGTGGTGTTCTGGTTTCACTTGTGGTTCCAGGTTATTCCATTCCTTTCACTAGTACTGCAGTTGTGTCTGGCTGGGCTGTTTTGCTTTCCTGTGTTCCTGGACAGCTGCTTACACCTCTGACACTTTGTTTCTGTGGGTGTTTGCACTGCCTCTGTCTGATTGATATATTCAGTGCTGTCTTCTCTGCTATATTCAGTGCTGTCTTAATCCTGGGCAATGTTTGCCCTGCACTCCTGGGCCTGTTTGCCCAGCTTCCTTCACTTGCTATATTCAGCTGGTTTTGCACCGGGCTATTCATTTTGAATATAGCTATGTTTTTGCTCTGGGCACAGTTTGCCCACCGGGCAGTGCTAATTTAGCCCCGGGGCAAAGTTTTGAATATCTGGCCCAATATCTCTTCTTTTGTTCTGTGTTTACTAGAAATGAGAAGTCATCTGAATTTATTAGGCTACTTAGGCAGTGAATATCTTTGCCATATCTTTGATTGGGGGACAGGGGATATAGGAGAAGATTTGTCACTGCAATTAATGATTGTAGGAGTTCAGTCTTCAGGACTGAGGATATTTAGATTTAGGGAAACTTCATATCTACTAGATTTGATTAATAAGTAAATATTTACTTGGGATGAGGGCAGGGATCTGAGAGGGAGGATAGTGGGGGAAGTTGCTATTCATTAAAGAAACAGTTTGTATTTTGTGCTACCTTGGGATTTTTATAAACTTACATGGTAATATTTTTTTATGTCTACAATTAATATTTGAATAGTTTCTTGTAATATAAAAGGCATCGAATACAAAACCAAAAGGATGCACATTTTAAATGTTATAAGATCTGGAGGATTTAATCTAGTGTTTATTCAGGAAACACACTTATTACAATCAGAAGTTGAATGTCTTAAAAAATGTAACTTCAATTTAGTATTTGGAGCTGGCAAATACACTAACAAATCAGGAGCTGCCATTCTAATTGATTGTCTTGTGGATTTTCATCTTCTAAAGCTGATTATTGATCAGGAAGGTAGTTATGTACTAGCAATAGGAGAAATTGATCAAGTTAAATATGTACAGGGTGTCATCTATGGTCCAAACTCCAGTTCTACAGCATTTTATATGAATATAATTTCTGTTCTAGCACCTTTTTCCAACTACTGCATTATCATAGGAGGAGACTGGAATTTACCTCTTGGTTACTATATGGATAAAACAAATCCTCCCAATCATTCAGTTACAATATACAACAAAACCCTTCTTGACTTAATTAATATATATGATCTTTCTGACCCTTGGAGTGGAGAACATTTTTCCCTGCACAAAAATTGTTAACCTTTTATTCCCAGGTTCATAAATCCTTATCTAGAATAGACTATTTTCTCATTTCTAAATCCCTAGTCTCTTCAGCCCATGACCCTCAGATTTTCCCATGCGTTCTGTCCAACCATTCCTTAATCCAGGTTATTTTAAAGCTAGGTACTCCTCATGTAAGACAATTCTGATGGAGACTAAATCCAAGTTTATTGAGAAAAGAATATATAACTAAACATATTAGTAAATCTATTGAGGTTTTTTGGGAACAAATTTCTCATTTAGTAGACAAAACAGATATAATTTGGGCTTCTTGTAAATGCTTTTTAAAGGGAGAATTTATCAAGTTTGGAGCTAAAAATAAAAAGCAAAAAATTGAAAGTTTAAAAGAAATTACTAATAAGTTATGTGACACAGAATGTAAAAATCAAGATACCCTCTCCCCCAAAGAAAAACAAGAGATCCAAACACTAAAAGAAGAATTCCACTTTATTTTGAGAGAACCGTCTAATTTTTTTAATTATTAGATCAAAACCCTCTTATGTAGATCTTGGGGGGAAGCCTAGTAAATTATTGGCTCATAGAATTAAAAATATGGACTAGTCCAGACATATAGAATCTATAATTCCTGATAGCAATAATACTGTGTTAAGAGACCATAAAGATATTTTAAACAATTTTTTCATCTACTATTCAAATTTATATGGCCTAATTCCAACCCCCCTCTTTTGAAATGATTAATACCTGCCTAGCAAACTTCTCCTGGCCTTACATTACAGAGATAAATGCTTCCAAACTAACTTCACCTATTACCGTAAAAGAAATAGGGGAGGCTATTGATAATTTCACTATAAACAAAGCCAGATGGGCTTATTGTAAACTTTTATAAAACATTTAAAAACCCCTTTTATCTATTTTAAAATAATTGTATAACTATATTCTATCTAAATGTTTTTCAGATAAAACTTTACTGGAGGCAAGAATAATTATAGTTCCAAAACCTAATAAATCAAAACAAAAAGTTTCTATCATCTTATTTTATTAACTGATTATGATATTAAAATCCTAATGCATATTTTAGCCCAGAGAATTAAAATGATATGGCAAAGGTTAATATATAGTGATCAAGCAGGTTTTATGGCTTCTAGGCAAGCGTCAGACCACTTTAGACAAATTTCACATATTCTTTCCAAAACCAGGGAGACTAAACATTTTTGGCTGTTGGTCTTTCTGGATGCAGAAAAAGCATTCAACAGAGTTCACCATAACTTTTTATTCACTACTTTACTTAAATCTGGTTTTCTTATGGTATTTATTGATTGCTTAAAAATCTTAAATTCAAGGGCAACTGCTAGAATTAGTTGTGATAACCTAATGTCATCTCCTTTTATTTTGTTTCAAGGTACTAGATAAGGCTGCCCTCTATCTTCCATCCTGTTTAATTTTTATTTAGAGACACTACTATACTTTTTAAACTCCAATTTAAATATTAAGGGAATAACTATAGCCAAATATCAACTAAAAGGATCATCTTTTGTGGACAACATACTGTTACATATATCAGACCTTTAAACTCAATTAAGGCTGCCCTAAAGGTTATTGAAGACTTAAGTCAAGTCTCTAACTATAAATTAAATAAGGAAAAAACAGAGGTTATGCCCCTAACAAACTTTTTCTATAGAGAAGATATTAGTAAATTAGGATTATGGTGGAACCCTTCAGGTATTAAATACCTGGGAATTCATATATGTAAAGAGGAATCTCAATTGATAAAGAAAAACCTAGATGAAACTTTACAAAAAAATGTCCCAGGATCTAAAAAGGTGGTCATCCTTACCTATCTCTCTTAACAGTAGGATAAGTATTATGAAAGAAATATTAGATAAGTATTATTAAAATGAATATGATTCCTAGAATATTTTTTCCAATTAACATGTTGAATGTTTTTTTACCACTTAGTTGGTTTAAGAAGCTACATTCAGTTATAAATAATTTCCTATGGTTAAATGCTACTCCAAGAATAACCTTCCACAAACTTACATTGCCTAAACAATTAGGAGGTCAGAAGGTACCCAACTTTTTATTTTACTATTTGTCATCTCATATTAATAGACATATAAAATGGCTCTCTCAGGAAAGTCAAGCATTTGTTTATGTTCCTACCTGGGTGATGTTGGAAAAACTGATGCACAAAAGACATAATGTAAGCCCAGAAGCTATTCTATACTACTCTTTTAAACACATCCCAAAATATCTTAAAAACACTGTGGTTGGTACTTCATTAAAAATTAATAATCAGATTTGTAATATCTTTAATTTTAACCCAGCTCTGTGCCTAAATCAACCTATTTTATACAACTCAAACTTTCATTTCCAAGAAAAAAATCTCACTGTGAAGTTTTTACCATGTTACACGAATCTAAAGGTCAAATCTATAGTTGATAATGCAGATTTTTATTCCTTCTCTTAACTTGCTAAGAACTGGCCCAAGAAGTATCTGTTTAAATTTATTATTTCAAAACTGATTTTGGCGATGTACTTTGAGCATTCGTCTACACTGAATAAATAATTTAATTTTATCTTGAACTTGGTTTCTGTTGGCAACAAACCCCATCCTGATTCACATTTATATAGATATTGTCTGAAGCTTACATTTTTGAGAAAAACCTTTTCTAATCCATCTTGGGATAATTAATTTCTAACCCATTCTTTGAACTAGGGGAATATGTGGAATAACATCTACAAGTTAATTCCTTTAGACAATCTTCAATTAGTTAGTCATATAATATTACAAAATGCCTACCTGACTCCTTCTAGACTCTACAAAATGGGTTTTAAACCTTCTAATCTATGCTATAAATGTTATACAGAAAAAGGAACCCTGGATCATATGCTCTGGTTGTGTCCTTCAATTTCTAATTTATGGCACAAAATGGAAACCAAAATTGTAGATAAAATTGTACAATCTTATGATTTTAGCAAAGACATACTTATTTTAGGTAATTTGCCTACATATATGCCTGTTATGGGCAATTCCATGTTATCTTTAATAGGGGTGCTAACATCTCAACTAATTCTTAGTCATTGGGTGGATCAGTCCACACCATCTTTTAAGGAATTGATTTCTCAGATTAGACAAAATTTAATACTGATTCGTATTATTTCTTATTTCCATAATAAGCAATCCTTTTATTTAAAATACTGGAAGAAACTAGTGGACTTAATATCACCTATTACTTAAGGTAATCTCCCTGTAGTTAAATTTAGATCTCATCCCTTAAGAGTTTTAAAAGATTCTATTTATTACAATTTCATTGACTAGCTATGCATTTAAAATGGCACTATTTCTGGTTTTTAGTTGATAGGATCCTCATCAATATAAAGATAGCATTTTATCTTTATTCACTTGATCAAATTGCTTTAAATGTTATATGATGTCTTTTGATTAATAAGTTCAATCTAAGGTTGGGATGGTTAACTTGCTTCCCGTGGGGTGGGGGGATGATGGGTTGTCACATTGCTAATGTTCTGCTTAGGCATTTAAGGGTTGTTTTACCTACCTGGAAGTGTTATAGCTTAAGTGTGTTTATTGTGAGCTCCTTGTTTGGTTGTTATTATTAAAAAATATTAACAAAGAACAAAAAGAACTACAGTATGTGCAGTACGATACACAGACAATTTTTATATATGGTCTGGAATTGTATCCATTGCCACTATTGTGAGCTAAACTAACTTAACCTTTAGTCTTGGACATATTGGACCCGATTTTCAAAGCACTGCATAGATAGGCAGAAGCTGTGGCAAACAGCAGCTTGTGCCAATCACTGATGCACTAGGAACCCTGCACCTGATTCTTGAATGGGAGAGATCCTGGTGCCAGACTCCTGCAGCTTGAGACAAGCACACCCATGCATCAAATGAATGGTGCATGAAAGGGGAATGCCACAAGCTGCAGGACAGTCTTATGGCAGTGCCAGCACCAGCAGGAGCATTGCCATGGTGCAGGGCCAAAGTCTGCTGCAGTATTCCAGCCCCACCATTGGCACTGATGCAGTCTACAGGCACAGGTGGCCTTGGAGGGCATATTGGTGTATGTCCCTGTTGCCCCTGCAGCATGCCCTGCAAGTTCCTAGGTATGACAGAAGGTACACCTCCCATGGCAACATGCCATACTGTCAGCAGTGCAGCTAGCCTCTGGTTCATGTGCAGCAGCAGTCCACCACCATTAGTGTAGGTGGGCAGCCCTGCAGGCAATGGGCTGTGGGCCTCAGTGAACCTCCTGGTACCACCAGTGTCAGCTATGGTGGTGCAGTGCCCTACACACTGCCACAGGGTTTCCCATGGATTGCCAGAGTACCTGGCTCACTGACAGCACAGCAGTCCATGCCTCTGTATGCCAGTGGGGTACAGTCACTGTTGCTACCACTCTCTTGGGAGTCTGCAGGTGAGATCCCTTTTGGTACATGGGGTGTTAGACCAGCTCAGGGCTGGTTAACACTGGGCTGGCACTGCAGAAATTGGCACCCTTGCAGAATCCCACATTAGGGGATATGTCAGACAATGTCCAGTGCATGGCCCTGTGCACCATGGCATATCCCCGTGTTTGGCACTGGCTAGTGCAGGGCCAGTCTGATGCAAGGGCACCCAGCCTCAACACAGCCTGTGTTTGAGTATCAGAATTGTTGCTACTTTGGATGCAAGGTGCCCCTTGCATCATTTCATTTTGATGCAAGCCCCTTGCATTAATCACAGAGCTTTGAGAATCAGGCCCATTATCTCTACAGAGTAACTCTAAGTGGAATGCCAGTTGGTACATCACAGTTAGAGAAATAAATAACACTATTTTACAAATGTAACCTTGAATGAATGTATAACTTTCACCGTTTAATTCCAGCCAGTAGGTAGCAATAAGTATGTGAATCTGTAGAAGGAAAACAACAACAAAAAAATGTAAATGATGTGTAGATTAAGACCATGGGTCCGATTCTCAAAGCCCTGCATCTGATGCAAGGTGCCTGTGCCAAACAGAGATGATGCAAGGGGCACCTTGCATCCAGGACTACCTGCCGCGATTCACAAAAGTGGCCTGCATCGACTGCAGGCTACCTGCTCCAAACAGAGCTTGCTCTGCACCATGCACTGTGCTATGACAGGGCACTAGGTGGACTGCTCTGAATCAAGCTGCAGCTTGCTATTCACAGACATCACCCAGTTGGAGGAAGTCTAAGTGCCCTTAGATAAGCCTGGGCTGGTGTAAAGGGACTTAGACATCTCTCCCCTGGGTGAGCTGTGATAGCATAGGTGCTGCAGGTCCCATCTCCACATCCCCGATGTACCCCGGATGCACCCCATATGAAGAAGACCCCATCCATGAAGTGCCCTCATGGCAATACAGGGCAGCCTCCCCCTCCAAATCCTTGTTGTGGCCCTCCCCAACAATGCACCAGACCCCTAGGTGTCCCCACCATGCAGACGCATGGCATATGCCCATGCACTGTAGGTCCGGTACCCCCCACCCAAACAGGTAGTGCCCACCACATCCCCAGATAGAGCAGCGGACCAGCATTAGCCGCAGACACCTCTGTGGCTAGTCCTGATTGCCCAGAATGCAGTGAACTGTACAGTATACAGTCTGCTGCACATTTTGGTCAGTCGGAACAGGCCACAGAGGTGTGTGGAGGGCTATGCTGGTCCCCTGCTCTATCTGGGGATGAGGTGGGCACTACCTGTTTGGGTGGGGTGGCTGTACCACCACTGGGAGGGTCATTGGACTGTGCTGAGGTCATTGGGGATAGGCGGACCAGCTGGGCATTGCCACAATGGGATTGCGGCAGACCCCATCCATGCGCCTTGTGTTAGATACATGTGGGGGTGCTGCCACACATAAGGGGACTTAGGCACCAGGACACCTCCTGCACCTGAATTGGGTGCAGGGTCCCTGGTGCAGGGGGTGTTGGTGCAAGCTGCTGTTTGCTGCAGCTTGTGCCAGATGCAGCTCCATTTGAGAATTGGGCCCCATGATTTTAAAAGCACATGATGACTTGTTTTCGTGTGTAAAACATGCTTTTCTTTTGTATGAACAATAGGATATTCATAAGAAGCAATTAAATTATATATTCATTTAAAATTGGACTTACTATGCTAACAAAACATTATATTATTTAAATCACCATTAAACTGTTTATGCAAACGGTTTCAACATTTCCTTTATGTGAAAGAAATCAACCTAGCCAGCACTTTGGGGAAATACACATGGCAAGCATCAATGTTCCTTACACTTATCTATTGTTGAAGGTCTCTGAGGCTAGCTGTAAGAGATGCTTCAATATACTGCTGGTATAATGAGGACCAAGGTAACACAATGTATTATTTTAATAAGAGTCTTACAAAATTAGTACAACAGAAAATAAAACAGTTTTAACATTATGCAAACTATTATTGTACTTATGTTCACATGCGTGATTAGTATCTCTTGCAGCAGAGCTGGATATACTGGATGTACCAGGTTGGGGCTCATTGCCATCCTGACGGGGCTCAGATGAGCCACCAGCACCCACTGGTACAGTTATTTGACCATGGGAGGGAAAAGGACTTTTAAGTCTGGCCCCCTCAGTGGCCTGCTCTGTAACATCACTGGTGCCTTCATCATCTGTGTCATCTGCAATACATAAATAAAGACAGATTTTAATAATATGTAAGGCTGTGTTTTAATATTATTGACAGTTCAATTTTTTTCATGTTGCACTATACTATACCTATCCTTAGAACATTAGTGCCATAAGTAGCTATGATACTGTTATATCTTCATGTCAGTTAATCAATACTTAGTAGATAGCTGATGTAACAGTATCAGTTACATCTTGTGCCAACATAATAATACTATTCTATGATGATATCTTGCTGTGAGACTTTTAAAGAAGAATGATTGTTGAAGAGTCATGTAAGCTTCTGTAGTAATATCATTGACAGGTTGCTTATTTTTCAAGGATGTTGTATACTATACTATTTTTATCTTTAGAATGCTAGTGCCATAATAAAGCTATAACATGGCTATATCTTCATGTTAATTATAAAATGACAAGAAAGAATCTAGAAATGTAATTGGCTGAGAGATGTCATCTGACCGTACACTAAATCTCTACAAATGTACAGTCAGGTGCCAAACTTCCTTTTCCTCCTCAAAATCTTACTTAGAGACATTTTATAAGTGACTCAAAATCAGAATCAACTTTATTACAAGTATGTATAAAATTCATTGACATACACTAATTAGAAGCTAAAATAATATTTAAAATCTTATTATAATGGCTATGCATAACAAACAAGGAAAATACAAAGAAAAAACAATGCATCCAAGGGAGAACTATTTCAGCAGATGTGCACTGTCCTTACAGCTAAATCATTTCAGCTGTTGATTCAAAGCTACATATTATGAAGCTATAAAATATAAACAAATGTCAAACTAAGTTCATCCAGCGCTCTACACCAGTACAAGATTTAAGTTCCCAGTCTGCCGAGGGCAATCCTAGCAAAATTAGCTACAGCAAAACTGTGGCTATTAATGTCACAAAACAACATACAGCGAAGGATGTCAAGTTTAATGCCTTTAGTTAATCTTTCACCCCAGAGGGGATACAACCATTGCATTCTAATATCATGCAGTAATGAACATTCAAAAATCATGTGTAACTGACAATAGGCTTTCTGATTCACACTTACAGATCTGTGCATGTTTACCTTGCTTGGGATTTGTGTTTCTGCTGTATATGTTTGACACAGTACTAGTCCTAAATTTGCAGTATGCATTTCTGTCAAGTTCTTTCTCTAAGAATTCTAGGTGTTTTTCCTTCTTTCATGGCATTTTCAAATTGCAGTATGTCCCATAATAAGATAAGTCTTTTAATTTACTAAATTCTACTTGGAAGAAGGTGTCCTCCAACCTTTCTACTGCCATCTTGGTATAGGCATTGATATTTTGGGTGACATAAACATCCCACATTTCCATTAGCCCCCTGCTTCTTAGCAGTGTATTTAATTTGGAGGACCAACAACTCTTCTCTCATTTTACCTGTGCTTCTTTCCAACATTGGATCATGGTTCTATTTTCAGGTAGGAGGACATATTTTTCCATACTTTGATGGCCTTTATTTGGACCATCAAAACAACAGATTTTAGATTAAATTCACTTCTGATGAAGACTGCGGCTGTGCTATTATTTAATCCTATAATGGATGCCAAGGGGGAAATTTTAAAGGAAAAGGATATCGCAAATGTACAAAGTAAATATTTTGACTCAGGGTTTAATCACGAGAATAATTCAACTAAGGATAACAAATACACAAATTCAATAAAAAATCTAATATTAATAGATAGAAAGGATGTAACAACCAGACTCATAAAAATAAATAAAAAAAAAACTCCAGGACAGAATGACATCACCCTAGAGTAATCTCTGAGATTGCAGCTGAAATAGCTCCATCCATGACATATGTTTTCCACAGATCCTTGGATAGTGGGGAGGTGGCTTCTAATTGGAGAGAAGCTCATGTCATACTGATATATAACACAGGAAAGAAAGACTCCCCAGAAAATTATAGCCAGTGAGTCTGACCTAGTTTCTGGGAGAAATACTTGAGGGAATAATCAAAGAACATATTCTCTTAAAATTATCTGAAAATCAGAATTTAGATCCCAACCAACATGGTTTTACAAAAGCAAGATCTTGCCAAACAAATCTTCTACAATTTTATGAAAATGTAAGTAAGGTTTTAGACGAGGGGAACTCAGTGGATGTGGTACAATTGGATTTCTCGAAAGCTTTTGACAAGCTTCCACATCCCGAATTAATTGAAACACTCTATTTTTTTATTTTATTTAGTTTTTGTTGACCGGGTAAGTGCACTAGACAAATTCTGCCTATTTTCAGGCACGACCTGGGGGAAGGGGATACAGATGAATGCCAACTGACCTTGAACCAGATTAAGCTGTTGGTGGTATTTTTTTAGTGAATGAGGGAAATTTGGACAGGACACCGGGGAAATTCCCCTTCTCTTTTTCAATAAGTGCCATGGGATCTTTAACATCCACCTGAACTACCACCAATACAGGCAGATGGGACCTCAGTTTAACATCTCATCTGAAAGACAGCACCTCAGAAGTGCAGCACTCCTCTCATGCTCCACTACAGTGTCAGTACTGGGATATTAACCCAAGTGCCAGAAGTGGGAACTGAACCCACAGCCCTCTGATTTCCTGGCCTCAGAGGCAAGTGTACTACCTACTGAGCCACTGACTCTATGAACAAAATATCCAGACTAATATTATCAATTGAGTAAGATCATGGTTGGAGAATAGAAGACAGATGGTCACAGTGAATGGGGTATTATCAGAGTGGATTTAGGTGTCAAGTGGGGTGCCATAGGGATTAGTGTTGGGGCCCTGTCTGTTCAACTTGAATATATCCACCTTACAGTGTAAAACAGACAATATCTGGGTCATGAAATTTGGTGATGATTGCAGAATGGGAAGTGTCATAAAATCACTACAAGATCAAAATAAAGTGCAAAATTTTCTCAACTACATCAAGCAATGGGCAGAAAAATATAAGCTTAAACTGAATGGGGATAAGTGTATAGTTCTCCATATGGGTAAGAGAGAAATCCAGAGTATGCGTCTAGGATAGGAAAAGATATACTCAAATTATCTGTGGCAGAGAGAGATCTGGGTGTTATTATAAAAAATGACCTCACCTTTGGAGCTCATTGTGATCAGATGATAAACAGAGCAAATAGGATATTAAATTGTATTCTAAGACATAGTGAGAGTAGAAGCAGAGAGGTCTTGATGCAGCTCTATGGGTCATTGGTGAGAAAACAACTTGAGTATTGCGCTGAAGTGTGGACACCGTGTAAAAGGGGGGAAATTGGCAGAGTCAAGAAAGTGTAGAGAAGAGCTACTAGAGCAATAAAAGGCTTAGAATTTACAACATATGAGGAGAGGATGAGGGACATTAAATCTTTACTCATTAGCATATAGACATTGAAGAGGTGATATGATATTAGTATATAAAGCATTCCAGGATCATAAGCTTAGAGTAGACCTAAGGCTAGAAGTAAAGCAAAAGAAGTAAAGTACTAGAACTCATAATTTACAGATAGATCTACAAAGGAGGAGGCTACTAAAATGGAAATATTGGTTTAGTCAAAAGGTTGCACCACATTGGAATGCACTTCCAAAAGAAGTAGTAGTAGACAGTCCTTTATTAGAAATTTTCAAAGGAAGACTGGACACCTATAGTCAAAATAAAATCTATGAGTACTAATTACAGAAGTCTATGTAAAATGGGTATATAGCAAGCAAATGGGCGAAAGTCAGATGATGCTTTGTATTTACTATGAATTTATCTGAAGAAATTATTCTGGATGGATTCAAGGTTTGATGAGGCCTTGTCTAATACCCAAATTTCTGCCACATATAATAAGGTGCTTATGAATTTAGCATAAAATGCCTGTTTCAGTGCTTTAAAGGAATTGTTGGCAAACATTTTATAAGTGTAATAACCCCCTCCACAGTGTGTACCATAGGATTTTAATGTACTTCCCAGTGGTGTATTAAAACCCTATAATTCACACGCAATCATGGCTTATTACTTGCTTGCTCAATACTGATCTAACGGTAGGAATTAAATATTGTGAGAACATGATAATAGTATGCTATAGTCAGCACGTGTTGTGACATTTTTTTAAATATTTGTTGACAGTTCAGAAAGTTGATTGTATCAATACTGCTGTTGTGGTGGGTAATCTGGGTTCTGTTGAGACCTTGTGTTCTTTGGGGCAGTTGTATGTGTGGGGGGGGGTGGGGAAAGGAATTATTATTCATCTGAGGGTGTGTGCCCAGGAAACATTTATCACACAAACAGTACCTAGTTGTTGATAGCTGGTGATGTGAGTGGAATGGTTAAGAGATTGTGGATGTTATTTATGAATTATTTGTGTGGAGTGTCACATTGTGGGTCCCATATGATGTCCTTGGGCAGGTGGTATGTGAGTGGGGGGGATTAGAAGAGAAAAAATGAGAAAAATTGTATAAATATTACTATATGGACTGCAGACTGAAAAGAATAATAGAGTACAGTCAGAATTAATTTAATAGACTGTGGCTGTGTAAGTGTACTACACATTGTTCTTCAGTGATGAGGATATCATCCTCTGCATGAACCTTTTCCTCCTCCACCAGTTCCTCTGGGACTGGTTCTAGATGTGCCATCTTTTATGGGGGGGGGGGGGTGGAAAACAGCCAGGTTGGACTGAAATGAGATGAAATAAAAGAAATATGTAATATTATGACATATAAACTTTTTTGCCAAGAAACACTGTGATACTTACAGTTTTATACTTTTAATGGGGCTTCCTGGGGTTGATATCCGCCGCTTGCAGCTAGTGCAGAACGCTGCTGCAAGATTAATGACGGGGGTGACTAGAAGGACACATATCACCCCTGTGCTGCGCGATCTGCACTGGCTGCCTTTAGAGTGGCGGATCACCTTTAAAGTAGGTCTTTTGACCTTTGAAAGCCCTGCGGACTCGGCCCTGATTACTTAGAAGAGCTTTACCAATTCCTTACGCCGCTGCGACAGCTCCGTTCAGCCAACGAGGGGTTGCTAGAGGTTCTAAGGGTATATTATGAAGTCCTCTGGGGCTAGAGCCTTTGGTTTAAGTGGCCCCTACCCTCTGGAACTCTCTGGCCTCGCTGGCTTAGAGAATGCGCAACCGTGGTAGCCTTTAAGTGGGATTTTAAGACTTTTTTATGGAACAAGGCTTTTACTGATTGAAGCTGTTTTGTATTGTCGATTTTATTTGTATATTTTGATTTTATGCTCTATTTGTACAGCGCCTTGGTTTCTGAAAGGCACTAAATAAAGTTATTATTATTATTATTATTATTAATGAATATTTAACAACTTTAATGATTTACTAGATGTTGCTATATTGTGATATTCTAGGTAGTTATGATACACTGTTATAATATCCATGGCAATAAGTTCTACAGTCATGGTGTTTTGAACCAGTATGAAACATCAGTTTCAGATTATACTATAGTTAATGTAAGTATCAATCATTTAACAGTATAACAATTTAGCATAGGCTGTAGTCACATATGCAAGCAATAATACTCATCAGGGTGAGCAGTCGTGCCGTCCCGGTGGTGCTGAGGGTTGAGGCGCTGGACGCCACACCTCACATCATGGCAGTGACCCAGGTTTGGGAACAAGCCCGGGTTGCTGTGGGTCGGCAGGGGAGGGAGAGAATTGAGCATCCGGAGGACAGCTCTCCTCTCCCGGGGAGGGACAGGGGTCCCAAATTGGTGCATGACTGCCCCCTGGCAGAGGCCGGAGATGCAGCAAGTGCTGACGACATAGAGAGAAGAGGTGGGGGAGTGGCAGACGTCAGTTCCATGCCTTGATGTCAGGGTGCCAGCCACTCCCCAAGAAGCAGGGAAAAACACCCTTCAGCTCTGGCAGAGACGGAGGACCGGAGCTTGCCCTCGATCTGTGGCCGCCTGCCTGATACCCTCCCAACTGATGCTACTAACTGCTCAGGGTGTTAGGGGCCCACCTTGTCCTCACCCGGGAGGTAAACTATGGCTACATGGGTGACAGAGGCCTGTCCAGGTAGGGTGGACCACAGAGTGATGACTCCTTGGTGCTCCCGAGGAGACCAGAGCTTAGGGGAAGGGAGGAGAGGAGGATAAATATGGAAAAAAAAGGGTGAGCAGTATTGGGGTATACCAGACTGCTCAGGGGGCATCATGAGGCCTAATGCCACAGGTAGGGGGCATTATTGCCCCTGCAAGTTCTAGTATAGCTCATACCACCCACCCTGGAGGGTATTATTGTGCATAGAAAATGGGTTACATGTGAAAATGTTATGTTCCATTTAAAAAATAAAAAGTAAAAAAAAAGACTAGAAAGCACTTTAAAGTGGCTTTGTTGGTAAAGTAGTCCCTCCACTGATATGCTTGCCAGCAGAGGACACTGCAGTGCTTCATTCACAGTTCCTTTACTTCTGTGTTTCCTTAAACTTTACTGCACTGTGTTTAACCCATCCCCATTCTTGAACCAGCACCCTTATCCCCTGACACTCACCGGTAGTCCATTTTTATTGATTGATTGATTTTGTGTGTGTTATTTTGATTGGCATCTGCACCACGATCAGGAATGGACTTGTACTGGAGCAGAATGGTGTAAGATCAGGCATTGAAATACAGTGGGTGTTCTAGTCACTTAAGGTAATATGTTTTTGTGTTTTTGAAAGAAAATTGCAAACATAGAAACATAGAAGTTGACGGCAGATAAGGACTACAAGGCCCATCCAGTCTGCCCATTTTTTCTACCTTATGAATGTGCCATAGGCCTTTACTCTGTCAATGGCATCTGTATTCATACTCATCTGTATTGCTCTTTTATGCCTGTCCCATGCCTGTTTGAAGCTCTGCACTGTATTCATATCCATTATGTTCCACGCATCCACCACCCTTTCTGGGCGCTGTTCTCATGGCCTCCGAAAAAGGTAAGACCATGTGTGCAGTCTTTGTGGACCTGGCCGGCACCTTCGACACAGTGGACCAAGGACTCTTGTTGGAAAAACTGGGGAAAATGGGAGTCATGGGGACCCAGCTGGAGTCGTTTAGGACTTATCTGATTGGCTGTAACCAAAGGGTTAAAATTAATGGCTGTCTGTTACATGTGGAAAATGTTCAAGCAGGGATCCCTCAAGGATTAGTGCTAAGCCCACTGTTATTTTCAATCTTTATGAATAATATGTCTTCTTTGTTTATTATAGAAAACAGCATTTTGTATGCAGATGATATAGTTGTATAGGATTCTGGACCAAACTGCAAAGAAGTACAAATATCCCTGCAATGTAAGTATAGTGCTTTAACAAATTGGATAAAAGAAAACTGAATGCTTATCAATGAAAGTAAAACAAACGTGATGTTATTCGGAACTCAACAAAAGTTGTTGAACAGGGTCATCTTCAAATTATGGGTCAGATCAGATTGTTTTTGATAGCAGTAACTACATTCAAATATTTGGACATACACTTAGACCCCAGCTTGAGCATGATACCACACATGAATACACTGGGCAAGAAACTAAACCAAAAACTGGGATTTCTGTATAGAAATGTGAACTCCCTGACTGATCAGGCCAGAATAATTATATATATATATATATATATATATATATATTATATCTATATATATATCCAAGCAAATTCTCATGCCCATTCTTGAGTATGGGAACATTATTTTTCATCAATGCAATGGTATCTTTGAGTCCAAATATAAAACTTTATATAACAATATATGCAGATTTGCACTAAGGGCGACACTAAAAACCTCACCATTGTCACCTATACATTAAACTGGATGTGCTATCTCTGGCTAGGCAGTTAGAGTCTTGTAGCTATTTTTGTATACAGAGTTGCTAGTTTAGCAGAACCACGGGTTTTATTTAACTCCTTGATTCAGAAGCTAAGTGAGAAGAGTACCAGGACTAGTGGCCTAACACCATATCAGATCCTTGCCTTCAAACTCCTAATGAGCAGGAAGGCTTTCACATGGTATGCACTTACTCTGTTGAATGAATATGGAAGCCTAATACGCTATGCAAATAGCATTTTGCACTTTAAACACATGTTGCACAAACACTTGTATACTGAAAATCTGTGTAAATGTACTTAACTGTGTTAAGTGCACTGTGTGCTGATGTTCTTTGCAAGTGATGTTTTATATGTCAGACGTGGCAGAAAAAGTGCTATGCCCAGATCACTTCCTTGTGAAAAACAAAAAAATGAAAATGAAATGAAAATAAAAAGAACTTCCTCACATTACCCCTTAATCGGCCTCCCTCTACTCTCATGCTGTGTCCTCTTGTCTGATATTTTTCTTATATTAAAACATCTTAGATCCTTTCACCTTGTTAATGCCCTTATGGTGTTTGAATGTTTCGATCATATCACCTGTTTCTCTCCTTTGCTCTAGGGTATACATGTTGAGCTCCATTAATTTGCCCTCATATGTTTTCTGATGCAGTCCCTGCATCATTTTGGTTGCCCTTCTTTGGATTACCTCCATTTTGTTAATGTCCTTGTGAAGGTGTCGCCTCCAGTACTACATGCAATACTCCAGATGGGGCCTAACCAGTGTCTTGTAAAGAGGGATTATTACCTCCCTCTTACAACGTGTGATACCCCTACAGATACACCCCAACATCCCTCTAGCCTTACCTACTGCTTTAGTGGTCTGCTTGGATGATTTCAGGTCATCTGTGATGATGATGCCTAAGTCTCTTTCTTTCCTTGTGATTGTCAGCAACTATCCGCCCAGCCTATAGGTAGCTTCAGGGTTTCTCTTCCCTATGTGCATGATCTTGCATTTATTTGCGTTAAACCCCATTTGCCACTCTTCAGACCATTTTTCCAGTTTTTCCAGATCTCTTCTCATTCTACCCACCCCATCTGGATCATCTACTCTATTGCAGATCTTGATGTCATCTGCAAACAGGCAAACTTTACCCTCCAGTTCATCTGTAATGTCACTGATTAAGATATTTAAGAGGACTGGCCCCAGGACTGATCCCTGAGGTACCCCACTTGTGATTTGCATCTCTTCTGACTGTATACAGTTTACACCACTCTGTTTTCTGCCCGCCAACCAGTTTGTCACCCAAGTGACCAACTTCTGACCCACCCTGAGCCTACCCAGCTTATTAATCAATTTTCTATGTGGAACAGTATCGAAAGCTTTGCTGAAGTCAAGGTAGGCAACATCAACTGCAACCCCTTGATCCACCACTCTGGTTACCCAGTCAAAGAAATCTATGAGATTAGTCTGACAGGACCTTCCTGTTGTAAACCCATGCTGTCTTGGATCCTGTGCTCCATATGGATTCCTGGTGTTGCACTATCCTTTCCTTAAGGAGTGTCTCCATAATTCTGCCCACCACTGAGATAAGACTGACTGGTCTGTAGTTCCCTGCCTCCTTCCTGCTGCCGCTGTTGTGGAGCGCGATCACATGAGCCCTTACCCATTCTTCTGGGACCTTTCCTGTGCTCACAGTTCTGCTAATGGCTCTGCTAGTTCCACCCTTAGTTCCTTTAGTACCCTGGGATGTATGCCATCAGATACTATTGCCTTGTCCACCCTGAGCTCAGTGAGTTCTTGTCAGACCCTTTCTTTTGTGAAGGTACTTGTGCACACCTCCCTCCTCCTGTGACCATGGTGCTGAGCTGTGGGCCCTGTTCTACCTTCTCCTCAGTAAATACTGAGCAGAAGTATCTATTTAGGGTAGATACTTTTCCTTGGTCCTCCTCCCGCTGCATTCCCTTGTATTTCCTGAAGGCCAGCCTTTTGGCTCTGACCTTTTCTGCTACTGTTTTTGAGAACCAAAGTGGTTTCCTCCTTCTTTTGCTCTTGCTTTTATCTCTAACACAATGGGATGTTGCTTCAAGTATTGCATTCTTAATGCTTGCCCACTTTCCCTGTACCCCCTCACCTGTATTTCTTCTTGCCATGGCTAGCCATCTGTTGGCCATCTTATCAAAGTCAGCTCCTCTGAAATCCCATATTTTTGCTTTGGAATCGGATGATTTAGTTCTAGTGGCCACATTAAACCATACCATGTGATGGTCACTGGCCCCCAGGTGACCTACCTAGAGATCAGTGATAATTTCCCTGTTAGCCAGTACTAGATCCAGGATAGCCCTGCCTCATGTGGGTTGTTGTACCAATTGTTTGAGGCCCTCCCCTGCAGAGATTCACTATGTGTCTAGTCCTGGTGGATGTTCCTGATGGTATTCACCAGTCTGTATCTGGTATGTTGAAGTCTCCGGTTAACAGAACCTCCCCTTTAGCTGTCATGTTTTGTGTATCTTCTAACAGTAATGTGTCTATGTCCTCCCCCTGGTCTGGAGGCCTGTAGACAAACCCAGTTCATATGGCTGTCCCATTATTCTGAATTTCTGTAGCTTTGATATTTTCACTGACGTAAAGGGCCACTCCCCCTTCCCCTTTTTTGTACCTCAGTCTCTTCTGGACAGTACATAGCTGGGTACTGAAGTCCCCCAAGAGTGGTTACTGGTGAACCATGTCTCGCTAATGGCTATTATGTCCAGTTTAGCCTCTGTCATTGTTACCGCCAGGTCTGGGATCTTGTTTCCAGACTGTGGGCATTTGTGTGCATGAGTTTCCATTGGCCAGATTTCAGTGCGTTAGTTGTGGGTGAGGTCCAGCTTTTCTCCTGCACACTGTATGGGGAACTGAACCTTTTTCCTTACCTGGTGATGCAAATGAACTACAAACATGCTGAACTCCTGTTTGATCACTAGCTGAGTGGGGAGGGGTGTTCTTCCCATTCGATGTATCGAGTGCTGCACCCCGCTCCCCATTTGCTAGTTTAAATATTCTGCAAAGACCTCAAACTTCTGCCCTAATGCACTGACTACCTCCTTAGTCAGATGTAGTGCATCAAATTTAAAGAACTTTCACTCCCAAAACTGTTGCGAGTAACCTACAAATCTGTGTCCTTTTTCCTGGCATCAGCCCTTGAGCTACATGTTTAGCTCCCCTAGCTCCCCTTCTCTGACCTTCCTTCCATCTTCCCCCCTCTCCCTGATTGGCAGGATCTCAGAGAAGGAGATGCCAGATGAAATGGATGTCAGTTTGTCTCACAGCCTAGTCAGGTGTTCCTTGGTCTCCACAACTGACCAGCTAGCAAGATCATTAGTCCTTATGTGTACCAGGATGTCAATGTTTTCTCCTGCTTTCTGCATGGTTTTAGCAATACTGTCAGTGTCTTTCCATGCTGAAGTACCTGGGAGACTTCTGACCATTACCCCCAGCCGGAGGTAGGTATCAACTCCTCAAATCATGGAGTCTCCTATGTTCCTTCTGTTTGGGTCCAGTGGTGGTTTAACCAAGGCAAGCTGGGAAGCAACTTAGTGAAGCAAAGTTAATGGATTTCATGGAAGTGGCACCCATCTCACATGAGTTACTACTCATTAAGGTCACATTCCCGTTATTCCTTCCCATCTTCATTGGGGTCTATTATGCCTCTCATAAGATCACACCTTCTTCTGAATCTCATTCCAACATAGCCTCACTGTCTTCCACTGATGAGCTCATTCTTCTTGGTGACTTTAATGTACATTGATTTTCACCTGCATCCAGAGCTATTATCCCAAAGTTTGAGTCCCTAGATTTACACCAGCTAATCTCTGGGCCCACCTAGCATTATCCACACTCATCTAATCATACCTTGTTGGACTGGATTCTGTCTTTCCATCCCCACCACACTGTAGCAGCTGGTATCCTGCATGATATGTTTAGAGACCATCGTATTATGTTTTGCCTCAGGAAAATCCGTACTCCCCCACCACTCCTAAATATATTTGGCCCAGATCTCTCCACTTGCTTGACTTAAATACTCTTCTGTGTGACCTTGATGTGTTAGACTGGTCTGCCATCCCCCTGGCCTCTTACATAAATGGGAAACTGTCTCCCTTTTCATATCTAGACTCTCCACAGTTTGGGACCTGCATGCACCTTTCAAGATATCTAGGGTTAAATCAGTCCATCTTCCCTGGATCTACTCTGAAACTATTAATCTATGCAAGGTCCATAACCCTTTTTTTTTTTTTAACCAGGAGAGACACACTAAGCTGAAAGCTTGTTTACGGGTGTGACCTGGGAGCACAAGGAAGTTAAGTGACTTACTCTGGATCACATAGTATGCCAGTGGGGGCTGTGGGATTCAAACCCAAGTCTTCAGGTTTGCAACTCAGAGCCCTAAACCACTGTGCTATATTGCCTCCATAACCTAGCTTGGGCCAGATACAAACTATCTAGCAACATTCCTAATCATCTTTGTTGCAGAGTTCTGAGGAAGAAATGCACCAAGGCTGTATGAATCACCAAATCTGTTTTACAAGGCAATCTTGACTCTCCAGACAAATTCTGGAAAGTAATCCACTCACTCTTTGATCTTCCAGCTCAGTCTGTGCCCCCTCTCCTCAGGGTTAATGACTCACCACTTTCTGACCCTTCCTCTGTAGCTTCCATGTCAATGGGTTTTTCACAACTTGTACACTACCCTTCCCCCCCAGTGCTGGCTCTTGGCCCTTGCCCTCTGCACTCTGTCCATCTAACTGTCTGTCCTCTTTGGGTTTCTGCCTCCCTTCTATTATCACACATGAAACTCTGCTGGCCCTTTCCTCTGTTAATCAGTCTAAATCTAGCCTGGATGAACTTGATCCCAAACTCCTTCACATCTCTGCTCCCGCAATTGCACTCCAACTGACTCAACTGTTTAACCTTCAATTTTCTCTCAGCTCAGTTCCTCAGGCCTTGAAGATTGCCAAATTCTTCCACTCCACAAAGGGAGGACCCCTCTTCTCCTAGTAACTACTGTCCTATTTCACCTCTTTCCCTCCCTTGCTAAGTTACAAGAGAAGCTAGTTTACTCTAGACTTCTTGACCATCTCACCTCCTCTAATCTCCTTTCTTCTTTTCAGTCTGACTTTCAAAAGGATCACTCTACCATCTCATCCCTGCTATGTGTCACTGACTCCATCCTCTCTGAGATGGATCAAGAGCATATCACAGCTGCCATTTTCGTTGATCTGGCTAAAGCCTTCAACTTGGTGTCCCATTCTCTCCTCCTGGAGAAGTTGAGCTTGGCTGGACTCTGTGCTACCAGTACAGATTGGTTAATTTCCTACCTAACAGGTTGACAGCTGTCCATTCAGGTTGGAGGCATGTTATCTCCCCCTCTCCCTATTCAGGCTGGAGTCCCACAAGGTTCTATCCTAGGCCCCATCCAATTTTCCATTTTCTTAAATAATCTCCCCTCTGCTTGTGTTAACTTCCATATACACATGTATGCTAATGACACAGTCTTCACCACCGGTCCTTCTACAGCCTCAGTGGAAAACCTACTCTAACAGGATTTCAGTAGGTTACTGCACTGGTTCCAGGTCAAGCAGCTTAAAGTCAACATTAAAAAGGCAGTGTCAATCACATTTGTATCAGCCAAAAAGTGACCAGGTTCTCAATACCCCCCCATCTTCTCTACACTGGATGGCTCTCCTCTTGATGTGGTCCCATCATTCAAGTATGTCAGTGTGTTGCTGGACACTAAGCTTGATTACTCCACCCACATTGATGCTGTCCATGCAAAATCCCATCCCAAGCTTGGTGCACTGTAGCGAAATAAAGACTGTCTTCCCCTGCTGGTCTGCCCATGAAATAATCACAAAACTACAAAATCACACATATCCCCCATAGTGAAACTTGGCTTTATTGTCAATGCCCTTTGGGGTAACCATTGCCTCACTGCTTTTGCACTGAGGTTTCTTGTCTTCTAATCACAAAAATGGTGTTCCCAGTCTTTGACTGCATCAGCGTGGTCTGCAGAACTCTCACACCTCTTCTCTTGCCAGACTGGATACTCTCTGTAATGCCTTTTTGTCACTTTGCAACTAACTCCCCTCCATATATGCACCACTGTTCCCTCTACTCCACTGTCTCCATCCCCCACTACACTTATGTGGCCAGCTACATAACACTTTATTCATCTCCAAATACTTGTTTGGCTCCTTGCCATCATATATAACCTCACTTCTCTCTACTATACTTCTAGCTCCATGCTCCCTTCACTCAAGGGACCAGTGCACCTTCTCCACTCCTCACCCTCCTTCCACTGCTGGACAATCTGCCTTCTCCTACCACCTGCCACTTCTCTGTAACCAGCTCCATCATTTCACTTGTCATTCCACCTCTATAGGATACCTCAGGCATCAGCTGAAACTTCTTTTTCAACTTAACTGCACCTGTTTTGACTGACATATTCTAGTGTGTTGACAATCAAAATTTCCAACGTTCACTAGAATTTATACATCACTTTGATACTATACACTTTATTCTTGCTATTTATAACATTACCATATTTGGATCAAATTGTCTGCACTCTTTCATCATTTATTGTACTGTTGTGCTGTTTACCATGGCAACTTTTACCCCTGGTCACACCTGGAAATGATGAATAAGCAAAAACAGCACTCCTCAGGAAACTCAAAGGTGCAATACTTTATTAAATATTTAAAAGACGGGCCACCATAAGCACACTAGCAGTCATGTAGTACCTCTACCGATTTCGTACTTCCTTGTGTGTCATCAGGAGGTCCTGGAAATGAACCTAGGGTCAGTGTGTTTTTGCCATTTAGCAATTTTAAAACAAATACAAATGTACATTAATATTAGTATTAATGCAATGTTTAAAGAGAATGACACAATTATGTATGAAAGAGCCATTCTTAACTGTTTTCTCTTATGCTACTTACTTCCGCAGTGTCTGTCTTCCCCTCTGGCTTCCCTGTCTATTCCCACATGTTCGGGGCATGCCTGAACCAGTCCTTCTCATTATCCCGGACATCACCAGTTTTCAGCAGTTTATGAACCCACTGCTACAGCAGTTTTAACTTCTGACAGCATGCATCCGGATCTTTGCTGAAACCTTTCTCCCACAGGAAACTGCCCACATTCTCCCATGTTTTTTTCAGTGGCAGATATGTCCCCCTCATTACTAACTCTGCCTGTCCATATTTCTTTAGGCCATAGACCAGGGTGAATGCCTCCTCATCAGTTCAATTTTTAGGCATTATCTGTAAAAAGTAAATGAAAGAAAAAAAAATCAGTAAGAAAAACTAAATTTGATTGAACTGTCTCTATACAGCATTATGAAGTAATTAAGTTCACTTCACACAGCTTGTGTATGGTTGATTTGTTTCTGCTAATCATAGTTCTTGTATCTATTTTTTGACCAAGGTAGGTGTGGCTCTGAAAAGAGCCATTTTGTGGAGGCATCATGGGACTGAAAATGTGTATATATTAACACACACCACGATACACTTTGGATCGCAGTTTGTTGGTCTCCTTGGAAAATAACATTTCCAATACCTGAGAAATGCACACCATCTTTTAGAAAGGGTGATCCATAATAATATTTAATTTTTGGGTCAATAATGTTGTGCCTACCTGGATCATTAAAAAAGCAAGATATTTGAATGTTGACCTTTCTCATTGATCTTTCACTTCCATGGACATCCTGCTGGCTTTTCCAGATTATGCATTCTGTAATATATGAAAGCAAAATCTTACAGTTAGGCAACATTCCACGTATCTCAGCCAAATCTGATTTAGCTGATTCAATTAAATCTATACCCTTTCTACAGCCCAAATCATTACCTCCAACATGGATGAGCAGTATGTCAGGCTTGTGGTGAGTGTTCAAAATTCTACATATGGTTTCTCCCATCACATGTCACCCTTACCAAACCAGTGAACATCATAGTTTTGCAGTTGCAAATCATGTCCAAAATGACTTCTCCTGGCAAACCATGACCCTTTCACCCAAGGGAGCTGCCCACAATGCAAACTGTAGCTGTGGGCTGGATTCTCAAAGACAGGAGAAATTGGGCATGTGCAGAAAAAAAGGCTAGCAGACTACAGAGATGCATGGACAGGATATTTTCAGTTGAAAACTCTGCACATGTAGAAAATCAGAAAAAAGGTGAGTTACATAATGTCGCATGTGCGGATTTTGCGCATATGCAGATTCACAGCTATGGAAATAATATAAAAGTACAGCAAAAAGGGCAACAGATGAACCAAATAAACTGTAGCAGGTGCCACTGTGAATGTGGTGCAAAACATGCAGCAGAACCAAGACACTCAGGGAGGTCAGTAGCCAGTCCCACTACTGGGGCCACAGCAGCACCACCTGTATGAGGAGGAGCTTATACCACAGCAGCAGCATGCCCTGCCTGACCATGCACAACACCAGCAGATGCAATAATATGCTATGGTGGGCAACTACAACCAGGCAAGACCAGCACACATGTGGCAGCAGCAGTACAGGCCTGTACAACCACATCATCCACCAGTGTATCCCAGCCATACTGTGATGGCTGAACTTTGCACTCAACATATAGTAAACCCATGTACCCAGTGGCATTTTGTAGATGTGGGTTGTGTCTCTGATGTTTTCTATTTGCCTGCTCCTGTTGTCCCCACTTCTATCTGTTACTGTTACTGCCTTTGCCTCTGCCTCTACTGCCTGTGGAGCTCCTATATGGGTTGCAGTGGGTCATGTGAGTGTGGTCTGTTGCATTTCAATAGTATTGTGTGCTATTAGTGGTCTGACATCTGACACTACTATAAAGCCCCTGGTTGGTGTTGCATGGTGCATCAACCCCCACTATAACTGGTTCTCAATTGATAGTATACTGCCTTCTTCTCAGGATATGAGTTACACCTCACTCTCTTTGGTGCAGCATATGAGCAACATTTTTTTTGCAGCAGAGGTGGAGCAGTGGCTGAAAATAGCTCTTAAGAGAATGATGCATATTTTTCCAAGGCTTTTTTTTCTCTGCAAGTAATTCTGTGGCTGCATTTTTTCTGCAATCCTTAGAATATTTTTCCTGCTGCTGAGGACATTTTGAGAATATCCCGTAGTGCAACTGGCCTTATTTTTCTGCACCTGTGCCACGTTTTAGAGATTTGCCCATTTTTTCCACTTTCAAAGTCTTTTCAGTATCCAGCCCATGATGCTTTCTGCCATGCCGAATCTCTTGTAAGACACTGCAAACAACAGAAATCCTAAATGTGTGTGTGTCTCTCACATCAGTCTCTGACACATGACAGTTTACTTTATGTTTAACCGTTCCAGGCTGCCAAGCAGCCAGAGCAAAAATGTACCCCTTTCTTAGCATTTGATTGGAAAGCATCGTTAAACTGCTCACTAATCAGCTTACAACATTAATAGTTAGGTTTTAGTAGTAGTCTGATTTGACTATAATTTCTACAGCCTTACCTGTAATGAGATGTCATTAGTTAAATGGCAGAAAATAGTGAATTTTTTTTTTTGCGGGAAAATATTTATAAATGATTGCAGAATATCTGACTTCAAAGATGGTTACAGTATGATGTCTGATTGGCCACGGTAAGCTCTATTTATTCTGCCACTCACATTTTTTCTTCTCTTTTGGTTGGCATCCTAAGTGGTAAGACTGTCATCTCAGTTTTTGCATTTCTTATGACAGTGCAGTGGAATGTGTTCATATTGTGCAGTAATATTAAATACAGGTGGCAGAATTACTTTACTGGTTCTGTTTTATATAAATGTAGCTGCTGATGTGTAAATAAATAGAAAGTTACATGCAATAAAGTTCTAATTCTTTGCACTTAATATAGTGATATTTCTATTGTCTGATCAATTTATCATTTTTTCTTGTGTACAGTTTTATTTATGTAATTCCTGAAGGCCAGTAAACGTACCGTTTTACACATTTAAAAAAAATATATTTTGTCCAGTGACATCATGCCCTGGGTAGCTGCTTCACACTCACTCTCGAGCTCCGTCTCTGTGAGACTAGACTTAGCCATTTAAAATTGTACTCAGAGCAGAGAATGGACAGGGGAGATACAGTAGGATAGAGACCTTTAAATACCTCAAACGAATCAACTCAGTGCAGCAGCAGAGCCTCTTCAATGAAAATAAAGAAGCACATACCAGAGGGCACAACAGACGTTTGGTGGGGAGTAGATTCTGGAGCAATGCCAGAAAGTTCTTCTTCACAGGAAGGTTCGTGGAGCCTTGGAACAGACTACCACAGGAGGTGGTGGAGGCAAAGACAGTTAGGGAATTCAAAATATCTTGGGATAGGCATTGTGGGATATTGAAACAAAGTAGTATATCCTGGGGGGCAGACAAACAAATGGGCAGACTAGATGGATCAAGCGATCCCCATATGCCATCACATTCTTATGTTCTTATGTCTCTGCCTGGGCAAAATCATTATCATAACATCTAAAATAAAAGGGGATATCTTTAAAATTCATCTATTAGGAGGACTACCATGCCAAAGGGAAGGGCAAGCTGTGCTCCATATCCAGATGACTAGGCTGATGGAGATGGATTCGACACTGATGGTTAGGGCTCACAAGTCTTGGCCTGGTGGAGCCATCTTTGTTCAGACACTTCTGGCACCAAAACCCTGCAACAGCGACAGATGGCACTCATCTCAATAGAGCTGAGAGATTTTCTTAAAGAAATCTGACTAACCATGGTGGCCCTGTAGACCAATCATGAAAAACTGGAAAAACAGCAAGATGCCACCGAGGAATAATGCTTCTCAGCTGATTCCTTCACTGATACTACCAAATGGGCTATAGTTCAGCTACACGGCACTATTCAAGGTCTGCAGAACCAAGCAGAGAATTCAGAGGTCTGAAATTGCCATAATATTTTGAGAATGTGGGCCAGATTCTAGAACAGTTACGCCTGGCATAACAGCACTTGCGCCAAGTAGAATGGCACAAGTAGCAACTTACTCCAGCAGTTGTGACTTGCACTATTCTACAAAGTGACCTGTGACATGTCGCAGGCTACTTGTGCCAAACAGCTGTTACACCAGCAGACGCACCATAAACCCCCTGCGACATGGTGCTAGGGTGTTTATGGCAGCAATTGTGCCCCATTCCAGAAGGGCAGCAACAAAGTCCCCAATGTTGGGATTCTACAAGAACCCCTGGAGGAGAACTGGCAATGTAAGTTACACCTGCATTTAGCTGGTGTAACTTACATCCATCCTCTGAGGGTCCTGTAGAACCTGGTCCATGTGCCCCCCCATGCCCAGACTGCCCCATTGTTGCCCCAATGGGCACCACACAAACATGTCCAGAATCAGGGCCATGATTCTGCCCCATACCCATACTGTATACACTCCTGTACAGTAATGACCCCGGAGGGCTTCCCACACCTCCAGCCCCCCAAAGTGGTCAAACAGAGCCCTGCAGGGCTTTTCACACCCCCAACCCCTGAATCCCCCATTGTAAATGCTCCACAGGGATATTAATTTCTGAGTGTGTCTCTCCAGTAACGCTCCTACATAACTCAGTCAGCAACTGGCCATGGAGGTGGGTGATGGGCTGTGCCAGTCACCGGCTAGGGATGGGTGGGGGGTGGTTTGGCATGGCTGGGTGGGGGGACCACTAGACTACCAGGGCTGGGTATTTGCCACAGTTGTGGCCAGTGACTCGGGGGTCAGGGCACAGATGGGGGGATGATAGCACCATTCTGTGGGACATTTTACAACAGGGGATTTGGGGGGCTGGGGTGTGGAAAGCCCTGCAGGGCATTAATTGCACAGGGTGTCGGGGGCGGTTGGTGTGGCCAGCCCTTAGGGTTTTGAGGGCCAGGTGGTGTGGCTAGCCCTGTGGGGCAATTGCTGGAGGCTTGGGGAGCAGGGGGTGTGGGCAGCCCTGCGGGGCGGCTATTGTGGCTTGCTGGGCAGAGGGGTGCACTTGCGACCTGCGGCTGTGGGTTGCAACATGCTGTCCAGGTAAGCCCTCTGTACGGCATACCTAGCCGCATGTTGCAAGTTGCAGGACTTTGCTGTGGATACCCTGCCCCTTCTAGAATAGGGCACAGGGTTAATGTCGCAGTTGCGGGTGGTGCAAGTTGCGTTCAGTGGCAACTTCATCAGCCTTCTAGAATTGGGCCCCTTGGGCCTGCCTGAAGGTACTGAAGGGGATAACATAGTTACATTCCTACAAACTATCTTCAAGACTGAATTTGATCTCTGCCTCTCTTGCATGCTACAAATTGATCATGCACATTGGGCACTGGGACTTAGACCTACACAACCAGCAGCTAGACCTAAATCAATTGTTCTTTGCTTTCTCCTATACTACATGAATTGTGACAAAAAGGCACTATCACCTATCAAACAGACATTTTTTGACAATAACTATCCTCCAACCATTGCAGCACAACATCAAGCTTGTGCCCCAGTGATGAAAATTCTCTGCCAACAAAAACTTAAATTTAGAACCCCTTACCCCTTGAAGATGCTTATTTACTTTCCAGAAGTGGCACGAACATTTAACTTAGTGGAGGAAGTCACTGCAGAATGAGCCTGTAGAAAAACTGAGGCTCCCCCTTGCACTGAGACCTGCTCAGACTCCATCCTCGGCTGTAAAGTTGGCCCAGAAGCCGTAGCATCAGACAACTCAGAGAGAATAATGGTGACAGCAGAGGGCTGCAGCACTGCAAGATAGTCGTTGGCCTCAAGAACAGCTGTATCCCTTTTCCTTTCAAGAGTTAGTTTTGGGTTTTCCTACATTACTGAGTTGCCCAGGTATAATACAGAAATTGGGTCAGATTATGCATGTAGCCACACTGAAATGTATCAACTTAAACTGGCTTTCCACCACACCACCTTCACTGACCCAATGGTGGGCAAAGATAGAGGAAATTGAGCATATTGAATGCATCACATATACCTTACACCTAGCTAAAGTTAAATTCATAGCCATCTGGCAACCTCGGCTGAGGCTCAAAGGGGAAGGGGAAGAGGAGATGTAGGAGATACACTTTCTCCTTTTCTTGTACCTGCTGTCTGAATTCACTTTCTTTTTCCAGATTTTGAGTTTTTTTACAGAGTGGGGGGCCCGAGAGGGAATGCACCAGCTTTTAGTTCAGGTGTTTTAAATGTTCTTTTTTGCCTGTTTTACAATTACAATTAAATGTTTAAGACAGATGCAACATTTATATTACATTTTTTAAAAGCATTCCACATGCTAGTAGCTTTTGTTGTAGAAGACTAGGTTTACGACACCATTTATAGAAAGACATGGTCAGACTATAGGATAATTTATATCCTAGAAGCTTTGTTTTTACCAATCCTATTTTTTTTGTGAACTCTTTTTATGCCCCCTTACTCAACAGTGCCTGGGACTCTCTCTGGTGTGGGCACTCAGGACCCAGCCTTCTCCCACATACCTGAAGTCCCCGATCAGCTTCCTGGTCTGAGCCCACCTCCACTCTCACTACTCTGTCCAC
The DNA here is from genome assembly GCA_016271365.2 of Neoceratodus forsteri. Lineage (NCBI taxonomy): Eukaryota > Metazoa > Chordata > Ceratodontiformes > Ceratodontidae > Neoceratodus > Neoceratodus forsteri. Next base: position 257,036,998 of record CM028134.1, on the reverse strand, counting down.
TCGACCCCCCGGCTCTAAGTCTGCCAGTGCAGGATCACCAACTCCTACTGGTGCTCTATCTATAATCCAGTAGAGTGACCAGGGAGCAGAGGGAGAACCAGGAGCCAACTGGAGGACCAGGTATTGTGCATGGGGGTGATACTGCTGGATCCACCTTTGCCTGCCAGGCAACTGGGGCTTTTCCATTTTCTATCCCCCCCATTGGCATGGCAGTGCAATGAGTGCCAGCACTGTGTGTGCATGCTCCCATGCACGCTGACAGGAGCGCCCACCACAGCCAGTCTCTGTACTGGAATCCTGACTGTTGTGGTGACACCAGTCTCCACTTGGACTCACCAGACAGCGGGATTAACTCCACCCTTGCTCCCAGGAAAGGAGAATAGTCCTACGGATGCTCAATCCTTTCCTTCCCTGCTGACCCCCGACAACCCGCGTCTGCTCCCAAACCCAGGTCACCGGCATGGCACAAGGTGCGGCGTCCAGTGCTTCAACCCTCAGTGCCACCATGCCAGCCTCACTTTTTACCCACCCTAGCAACTTGAATGGGGACTTTCTTCGGCACGTGAGGATTCTATGGAATGTGGTAAACTGACAATCACTTTAGGAAAGTCACTTATAAACTACCTGGATAGAATTACCTTTGAAATGTCTGTGTGTACAGATTATAGCTACATAACAAAAAAGTATGACCACCCACAAAAGAACTCGAGTCAGTTAGTATCAAAAATCATACCATTTATTTATAAAATGCAGCCATATATCCATCACTGGAGTTGCAGATGGAAAAACTATCGGAAACTAAAGGCCAGAGTGACTGAGTGTTTTTGCCTGATATTACCAGGCTTCTTCAGAGTAATGAACATCAATTCATAAGAGCTATATAAAGATAAAGTGCATATGCAAATACCTATCACCTTTAATTAAATTAAATCAAATTGTGACTTTACACTTATGCAATGACATGCTAATAACACTCGGCTAAGGCCATTTACAAATTGCTTCATATTCATGTTTCCTAATACGGAATACAAAATCATTTTAAAATCACTATGATAATGGCCACAAGGTACTTTTATTATCTATTATATCCTATTTTTAAATACCAAAGAAATCCACCGCAGAGTGCTGTGATTTGGTCATTGCACCTTAACAAATCATTAAAAATTCAGTACATAATAGGAGGTTCCTGAAACAAGCATGTCAATCTATATGGGGTTCATTTCATAGTTTCGATAAAAATGCAGAGAGACCAGTGTTCTCATTCATGCCTTTATCTCCCCTTGCCCCCAATGTGTAAATTCACCAGCTCTCACATCTGCCTATTACTGCAGATTTCCACCTTGAGGGCTTAAAGCCATTTGTTCAATCCCTGTAAAATCAATTTTATGTTCTACATCAGGTTGATTTTGCATGTGTTTCACTACTGTATAAGACATGTCATTATGCTGCAGAGCACTCACATGTTCTCCTATTCACTATTTAAATTTTCTGGTGGTACATCCCATATAGTATTCCTCACAGCTGCATGTTAAAAAACACACTGCACTTTCTGTCGTGCAAGAAATGAAAGATTTTATGTCAAGGATCTTTCCTGTAACATGATGTGTAAATTGTCTCCCCTGTTTGATATAGGGGCAAGATATGCAATTTCCACACCTATGTGTGCCATTGGGGGGTAGCCAGTGGATCCTGTGAGGATATCTTGGGGGTAAGGTATTTTGGACCACTGTATCCGAGATAGTTCTCGCTCTATGAAATATTACCTTTGGGCCATCTTGTACCACTAATTTCAATTTCGGTTCAAGATTAAGAATGGACCAATTATCTGAGATTATTTTTCTACTCTCATTATGCTGGACTGATATCATTGTTATGAAGGGGCATTTGAAGGTACCTTTAGTTTGTTATCTGTTTACTGTTTGTGGTATAAGCATTTCTGATTTATTCATTTTGTCAGCTGTTTCAGTTGCTGCCACTATACTGCTGTTACTATAACCTCTTTGTTTGAAGGGTGTGATTTGTTCACTCTGTTTCTTTTCAAATTCTGTTTTCTCAGTGCAATTTCTGTAGGTTCTAATAAGTTCTCCTTTTGGTATGTTAAATTGAATGTGTTGAAGAGGAAAACTGCTATATAATAATAATCTATTCCTATCTGCATATTTCTGATACAAAGTTGTACACACTTCACCTGTTGATTTCTGTTATATTTTTAAATCCAAAAACGTAATTTCTTCCTTACAAAGGACATATTTGAACCTCAGATGTTCATTCATTTTCTGCAACCAGTTAACAAAGTCTATGAACTCTACTTTATCCCCTCTCCAGACAACCAGTACATAATCTATAAAGTGATGACACAGGTCCACCAAGAAAAGGGGGGAGACCGTGCACGCCATCAGCAATGTTTGACTCTCCCACCGCCTATGTAAGTTACAGAACCGGTCATGGTCGCCCCCAATGCAGTCCCTTTAATTTGCAAAAAATACTTATCTTGAAACAAAAATAGATTCATGGTGAGTACACATTCAGCTAGTGCTGAAAGGTACCAGATAGGCTATGCCACTAATTGCAGTTCAGTTCTTTGGTAAAGAAAAAAGGCCAAGGCTTCAAGTCCATCCTGGTGTGGGATCACTGTGTATAGTGATTCCACATCTAGGGTTGCAAACAACCATTCCGGTTGCTTGTCCAAGTTTTCAACTACATTGATTACATCTATAGAATCATGAATATATGATCTCAAATTTTGTACAAAGGGCTGTAGATGTACATCAAGAAACATGGATAGGCTCGGTTGGCCAACTTTTACCAGAAATAAGATCTTCATTTGCAAGCCTGAAAAATCTTTGGCCATGAGATTATTTTCAGCCGTGAGCTTCCTTCACCACTGTACAATCAGATAGCCAGATTTGTAGGACCAGATGGCCCTGTGGAAGACCAGATGGCCAGAATTTGGAAGACCAGATGTTCACTCGCAGCTGAAGATTTATCTTAGGTCGTGGCCAATTATTTTGCAGCCTCGTGGCTGATAAATTTTGAAAGTTGTAAAAACTTTAAAATTGCATATCTCATTAACAGTATGGTCTTTTTACTTGAAATTTCCAGGGTTTTGAGGGGATGCCCTGCAGATGTGAATTATGCTGTTTAGGTGCTGGGGAATGAATTGGTTGCAGAGATATTCCATGACAAAGTTGAAGTTTTCCCCATAGGATTTTTGTTTTCAGTTAGTGAGAGACAGAAAAATGTAAATCCAAAAACAGTGCCCCTTACTGAATGCCAACACTTGTGTTTATCTAATTCGGGCCTTGAGGAACTTGCCCCTGGATTTAGTTTTTGTGCAGGTAGTCTGGAAATATGCTTTTCAAAATGTTTCTACCATTTTGGAGTTTTGATTTTGCGAAAACATTTTTGAGTGCGTGGTCAAAAGGTGGCTCGACAACATATTTTTTGTGCACAAAAATATTTTATTATAAGGAATAGGGGTGCCACAAAAACATTAAAGTTGTCATGAAAACAATGGTTGAAAACATTGTGCTATGAGTTCTATTTTTTGTCATTTCATTGTGCCAAGGTGGATTGTGCTTTTGGGTAGAAATTTGCAGGGTCACAAGCCCTGGTCCCACAAATGTGTCTTTTGGTGGTTTGGTCCCAAAACATTTAGTGGGCCCATCGTTACAGCATTACAAATTTGAGAAATTTCCCATGGGACAACACTGCAGTGCCTTTCAGCACCTGTATCTCAAAAACTATTTAAGACACGGATTTTTCGATAGGTGGACTTAGGACACGTGGAGGTTTCAAAGTCGTGATTATAGCTGTAGTGGAATTTTTTTCATAGTTGCTGCAGTTACTGAGATATTGCCAAACAAGTGTTACAAGGGTTTCCTTTCAGTATTATGGGACTGCTGTATGGCTCTGTACTTAAGTATACATGGGAGAGGGCCAACACTCTCACATACGCATACCATTACACAAAAAATGGGCAATATGAAGGGATCACAGGGCCTGGAGGGCCCTCACTCCCACAAACACATGCCAGTTATCAGTTACATTACACTTTCTCAAAATGAAGAGAAATTCATTGCAAAAAACTTTGTTAATGCATCAGTTAGAGTTGATAGCACAGCAACAAAAGTATACAAATGTAATGTTAGAGTTACCACCCCTACCACCCCACTCACTACTTTCATTTATTCTCCACACACATAGCAGACATTGTGTAAGAGAGTCATTGTGTCTAACTCTCACCCCATTCTCCTATAACTGTATCATGTCACGCTTGTTTAGACATGGAATTAGGTGAGAGTTAGACCTGATGAGGCACACCCACATCTACTGATGTGTGGAGGGTGGGCATGTGAGGTGGTAGAGGTGGTAACCCTAACATCACATTTCCACACTTTTGTTGCTGTGCTATCAACCCTAACTGATGCATTAACAATGTTTTTTGTAATGAATATATATATATATATATATATATATATGTGCATATATAAATGTATATATATGTTTGTGTGTGTGTGTATATATATATGTGTGTGTGTGTGTGTGTGTGTGTGCATATGTGTATATATATATGTATATATATCTATATATATCTATATATATATTTATATAATAGTGGCATGGTAGTGCCACTACCGTGCCACTATACTCAGGGTTGCCCAGCCACTACTATGTTAAACCCAAAATATTGCACTTTAATAACTTTTTAACCATATGACCAATGTGCCCAAAATTATTCATGTACTGTCTGGTACAATAGATCTCAGGATCTGGCAAGTTTTGTTCCAGTTGGATGTGTGGTTGCAGAGCTGCAGAGTGCCAAAAAATATGAAATTTACCATTTAGGTGCAAATTCTTTGCTCGTCTGTAAGTTTGAAATGGTTTGGGGTGTGGTCTGAAATTGTTAGGATAGATGGGGTCTGGACCACTGATATGCCTTTTGAAGGTTTGGTGAAAAAGTATTAATCTGTTCAAAGGTTATTAAAGTTTAAAGCTTCCCATTAAGGCCTATAGGAAAAAAATATACATGTATGCCTCAAAGTACTTTTGACTTTCGCGAAAGCACTTTTTACTGCTGCAAATGGGTTCAGTAGTGTCGTACTGCCGCCATCTTGTTTTCAGTTAGTGATGGGTAAAACACACTGTAATTCAAAAAATAGTGGCCCTTTGCAAACACTAATAGTTGTTTTTACCTAATCGGAACCCGAGGAACAGGATCCTGGAATTAGATTTTAAAAATAATGCTCAGAAATATGTTTTTTCAATCTGGCTGTTTGAAGTGTCATGAATTTGTGAAAGTTTCGCAAATTTAGGGAAATACTTTCAGAAAATTGTTGTTTCTTTGCCACTTCACTGCAAATGAACAATTAGGACCTTTGGGCTGAAATCTGAAGGGTAGAAAGGGCTTGCCCCACAGATGTTCCTTTTGCTGGTTTGGTGATAACGTTTACATCTCTTCCATAGTTATAACATTCCAAAGTTTAGAAATTTCCCATAGGATAACAATGTGATGGTCATGGTACCTTTCAGTGGCTATATGTCGAAAAGGTTTAGAGATATGGATTTTTTGCTAAACGCAGCTTAGTACACCTTATTTTTTAACAGTACACACAGGACCCAGAGACTGGAGAATCTGAGGGATGATGAGTCAGTGGGCGTGGGAAGGGAGTGCAGTGCAGTGTTTAGACTTTGTCCCCCAAAAACAGAAAGCAAGCACTTTAATATAATGGCACTGTGGAAAATCACTGTTTACATTTGAAGTGTGTGTGTGTGTGTGTGTGTGTGTGTCTGTGTGTGTGTGAGAGAGAGGCTGTCTGGAATGAATAAAGGGTGTGTTTGAGAGATGCTGTTAGGAGCAAGTTAAGGAGGTTGTTGGAGCTTGAGAGAATGATTAAAAGATTGCAGAAGTAGTGCCAGCAGGAGAGAGGGATGGTTGAATGTGGGGGGGATTTTGATTGACAGCATGACTTTATCACACATATGTGGGATAAATTTTGGGTGCTGAGATTTATCCCACATATATACCAGGAGTAGATATCCACTGATTGCAGCTGGTGCAGAACACGACAGCCAGGTTTTTGACTGGAGCTTCTAGATCAAGTCATATAACACATGTGCTGCACAGATAATCTTCAAGGTTGCATTGCTGACCTACAAAGCCTACACGGCCAGGGACCCCATTACCTGCAAGAACCTCTACATCCCTACTGTCCCACCCGTGCACTTCAAACCTCTGATGAGGGATTGTTTGAGATTCCCAGGGTACGGCTAAAAACATCTGGCACGCGATCTTTTGCCTTTATGACACCCACCTTGTGGAATTCTCTACCTCACCAGATGTGAGATAGCCTGACTGTCAAGGGTCTTAAAGCTAACCTTAAAACATATCTTTTTCTTCAAGCTTTTAATGGTTTTTTCATTTCCTGCTATTTATGGATTTGTATTTTGTTTGTAATGTTGAATTATTTTTTATGGATATTATTCAGGCACCCTGAGCTTTGATAGGGCACCTTTTTTTATAAATAAAATCTTGATGATGATAATGATAAATGGATTTATGAGATGGATTTTGGCTCCACATCTATTGCATATACACACATATATATATATATATATATATATATATTCATTGCAAAAACTCTGTTAATGCATCAGTTAGGGATGATGTCACGGCAACAGAAGTTTGAAAATTCAGTGTTAGGGTTATCACTCCTACCACCCCTCACCACCCCTCCCACCCTTCAGGCACCAACTGGCATTGGAGTGTGCCATGGGGTCGCCAAGTGAGAGTTAGGTTTGATGACCCCATGGCAAGCCCCAGTGCCTTTCAGTGACTGTAGAGTGTGGGTGGGGTGGTAGGCGGCGTGGTAACCCTAACATCAAATTTCCAAACTTTTGTCACTGTGTCATCTACTCTAACTGATGCATCAACAGAGGTTTTTTTGCAATGAATTTCCCTTCTTTTTGAGAAAGTGTAATGTAAGTGGTTAATGGTATGTGTCTGTGGGAGCATGGGCCTGCCAGGCCCTGCACTTCCTTCACATTGCCCATTTTTTGTGTAACGGTATGCATACGTGGGAGCATGGGCCATCTGGGCCCTGCGCTCTCACTTACAGTTAAATACAGAGCCATACAGCAGTCCCATAGTACTGAAAAGTAGCCCTTGTGACACTTATTTGGAAATATCTCAGTAACCATAGCAACTAGGGAAAACATTTTGCTGTAGTTAAAATTCGTATCTCGAATCATTTTGAGATACTAACATATGAACATACAAATGTGCCAGCAGAAACAAACCACCCGGTCTATCTAAGTCTGCTCAAGTGTGCTGCTAGCACCCCTGGTTTGCAGCTGCCCCACTCCCCCTTCCCTTTGTCATTCCACAGCCACCTCCCAACTCCACAATCCTCACTCTCCCCAACTATACTGGCCCTACTGGCACTGCAGTGTTATCCTATGTGAAATTTCTCAACTTTGGAATGCTGTAACTATGGCGTGGAAAGGATGAGAAGGGACTTGGCAAGGTTGGATAAGTGGTCAAAAGTATAGCAGCTTGGATTCAATGCAAAGAAGTGCAAAATAATGCAGCTGGGAAACAGAAACCCAGGGGAAGAGTACACAATGGGGGGAGGTAGTAGGCAACAATAAAAATGGAAAGGGACCTGGGGGTAATCATATCAGATGACCTTATGGTTGGCAAGCAATGTGAGAAGGCAGTAGGGAAGGCTGGGAAGATGCTGGGATGTATAGGTAGAGGCATACCAGCAGAAAACAGGAAGTTGTCATCACTCTATACAGACAGTTGGTGAGACCCCATCTGGAGTACTGTGTCCAGTTCTGGAGACCCCATCTCCGCAAGGACATAGACAGGATGGAGGCAGTCCAGAGGAGGGAACCTAAAATGGTGTTGGGTCTGCAAGAGAAGCCATACAAGGAGATACTAAAGGAGCTTAATATGTATACCCTCGAGGAAAGGAGGGAGAGGGGGGACATGATTAAAACTTTTAAGTACCTCAGTGGAATCAACAAAGTCCAAGAGGGTAGCATCTTACAGAAAAAGAGATGAGCAAGAACAAGCGGACATAATTTGAAGATAGAGGGGGGATGGCTCAGGTGCAATGTGAGGAATTATTTTTTCACAGAGAGGGTGGTGGATGCATGGAACAGCCTTCCTGATGAGGTTGTGGGGTCTAAAACTGTGGGAGAATTCAAGAATGCATGGGACAGACATAAGGCAATTCTTATGGGGGGTAGGAAGAAATTTGCTGTTGGTTAACTAGGATCTGCAGCTTATCCAGTAGGTAAGGGAATGGGCAGACTAGGTGGGCCAAGCGGTCCTTATCTGCCATCCAAGTCTATGTTTCTATGTTTCTATGTATGGGCTCGTTGAATGATTTGGGACCAAACCACCAAAGGCACATCTGTGGAACCAGGGCTTGCCACCCTGTAAATTTCAGCCCAAAAGCACAATCCACCTTGACGCAATGAAATGACAAAGAAAACAACACATGGGACAATGTTTTCGAGCATTGTTTTCATGAAAATAAAAATGCTTTTGTGAAAACAAAAATGTTTTCACGACACCCCTATACCTTATAATGAAATTTTGTCGCACACAAAAAAATGTTTTTATTAAAGTTTTCACAAACATTTTCGCAGTGTACATATAAATTTTCCCATAGTCTAATATGGGACATCAAAAACTTGCATAACTTTTGAACAGATAAAGATTTTTTCACCAAATCTTCAAAAGGCACCAGTTTAACCCAGGACACGTATAGATATGCAAATCTGAATCCACTCAGACACATTCTTCAGTCCTTTAAGCCCAACCAAAAAATGCACAAAAGTTGAGGATTTTTCACTTTTTTGACACTCTACAGTTCTGCAACTGTACATCTGACCAGAACAAAACTTTCCAGATCCAGAGATCTATGGTTGATGCTAAGCATGCAAAATGTCTGGCAAATCAAACAAACAGTTGGAAAGTTATTAAAATGCAAACTTTGGGTTTAACATTAAAGTGGCCCGCCAACCTTAACTACACTGGCCCTACTGGGCCAGTATAATATATATATTTATACCACAGTGGTGAGAGCTTTCTCAGTAGAATAACCTGTGTTATTTCCACTGCAATGAGGATAAATCCTGATGACATCAGCAGAGTGCAGATATCAACATTTATCCATACTCTGCCGATGTCACCAGAGTGAGGATAACTGCACTGCAGCTTGCACTCTAAAGGAAACTGCTTCAGAAAACAGTACATCTTTTACCTTTGTTTTTTAACCATGAGAGAGAGACACACTAAGCTGAAATCTTGCTTACAGGTGCAACCTGAGAGCACAAGAAAGTTAAATGACTTGCTTAGGATCACACAGTATGCAAGTGGGGGCTATGGGATTCAAATATGGGTTTCCAGGTTTGCAACTCAGAGCCTTAAACCACTGCGCTATACTGCCTCCTTAATCTTTCTCTCATCTCTTTCTCACTCAAGCTGCAACTTACTCAATTAGCTTTGCAAAAGACTCTCACCTGTGTCCCATTGTGTTTCTAACTTTCCTAGCCCATTACTGCACTGATCCCAGCTTCAAAATAACCTGAATTCTAAATGAAACTCTTTTACAAAGCAGTTTCTGTTTCTCAGTGCTACCTATAGCAATTTGTCTTTCTCAGGGAGCCTCTGACTGACTCAATTAGCTTTGCAAAACACTGTCAGCTCTGTTCTCACTCCCAGTCCATTCAGAACACACACACACACTGACAGCACACACAGAATGAGCAGGAAACACACAGAATCATAAAGAATGTTATAAATCACACACATGATGCGCAGATCATGGGATATGGAAAATATTCACACTCTTGCAGAGTGAGCTGTGCATTTTCACTTGTGCCTCCGGCACTCATGAGAATACACAGCTCACTCTGCAGGAGTGAGAATATTTGCCATATCCCACTCCTGCCCATCATGTATCCTCGTATATATATATATATATATATATATACATATATATATATATATATATATATATATTAGAGACAAAAACTCCATTTAATGCATTAGTTAGGTTGTTCCACACTGACAAAGTGAGAAATTCAGTGTCAAGGTTGAAAGCCCCCTCGTCTCCCGCCCACACCCCCAACCTGCATCAGGGTGCACATCATGGTTGTCGGCCACAACTCCTCACCCCATCACATGTAAAGAAGCAGAGGTGTAGGAGAATGGGTGAGAGTTAGGACCGACAACCCTAATGTGCACCCGATGCCGGTTGGGGGTGGTGGGGGCTAAGGGGCTTTCAACCTAACGCTGAATTTCTTCGCTTTTGTCAGTGTGGAACAACCCTAACTAATGCATTAAATGAAATTTTTGCCTCTAATTTCCCTTTTTGAGAATGATAATGAGAAATAGTGAATATAATGCAGCGGTGGGGCCTCGTACTTCTGCCACATGATGTCTTGTCACATAGAAACATTAGCCCACAAACGCAAATAGTAATGCGATGGTGACGCAAAGCAAAACAGAAAGAGAAACAGTAGTGTAGACAGAAATGTTAAAAACAATGCAAAAGCAAGTGCAAATGAAAATGCAAAGGGTAACGCACATGGTGGCGTAGACGTGAACAGTAAGTGAAACGGGAACGGAACTGCAAGCAAAAATGGTAACGGTAACAGTAATGTAAGTGCACAGGCTGGTTTTCCCCAAAAGCTGCATAAAGAAATACAGTGTGTACAAAGAATATATGCATAATAATGGTTCTCGGAGCAGAAAATGAGGAGTTGGAATACTAAATTGCTTATATCTCAGGAAAGGTACGACGTAGAAAAAAAATTTAAAAGTCATATGATTTATGACTTTCCTGGCTAGTTTTAGACATAGCACCCAGTAGGGGGCTAAGAATTTTTCTGATGAAAAGTCCGTATCTCGCACCGTTTCTGAGATACAGGCCCTGAAAGGCGCGACGAAGGCCATAATGTTATCCTATGGGAAAAAAGAGAAGTTCGGAGTGCCATAACTTTGGCTCCCTGTAATATTTTTTCACCAAACCACAAAAAGGCACATCTGTTGGATGCTGGCTGTGTTCCCTCCAAATGTCAGCCCAAAAGACCAAATCGTTATTTTGCAACAGGGTGCCAAAGGATTCCTGCAATGTGTCGGACGCCATAATGTTATCCTAAGGGAAAAAGTATCAACTTTGGAGTGCCGTAACTTTGCCGCCATGTAATATTTTGTCAACAAAACACTGAAAGGCACATCTGTGAGATGTCAGCTGTGTTCCCTCCAAATTTCAGGCCAAAACACCAAACTGTTCTTTTGCAGCAGGGTGCCAATGAATTGCTGTCATTTTCCCACAGCCTAGAAAAGTACTGTCGAAGTTTGATAAAGCTTCAAATTCCTTTCGATAGTGTCGCAAGTGCAACAGTACTTTTATGAAAGTATTTTTCCAGAAATTTGAAAAACATATTTCTGGGGTGTTTTACCCCAAAATAAAGACTTGGCTAGCATCCTCGGGGTCTGACTAGGTGAATACAAAAAGAATTAGGTTGCTGGAGGGTCCCAATTTTAAATGCCAAGCATTTTTCTGATCGCTAACTGAAAACAAAATGGCAGATTTGCAACAGTAAAAGGGCCATTTGTGAAAGTAAAAACTGCATTTGTGACACTCGAACTTTTTGTTAACTTTTCCCATTGACTTATAATGGGAACTTGTTTTTTGAATAACTTTTGAACCGTTCAATATTTTTTCTCAAAATCTTCAAAAGGCACATCAGGGACCCCAGCCACATGTTCCCTGAAGATTTTGGACCAGTTGCACAAAACGTGAGACCTGTAGAGACGACAGTAAAATTCCAGAAAAGTGTAAACGCGTGAGCAGATCATGCTTAATAACTCCGCAGCCATATATGTGACTGGTACAAAACTTGGCAGATCCCAAGGTGTATGGGTTTTGATTGTGTATTCCAAATTTCAGGCAAATCCATCTAACAGTTGCAAAGTTATTAAGGTGCAAGATTTTGGGTTTAACATGTAAATGGCTCCTCAACCCTAACTATAGTGGCACTACCGTGCCACTATAATATACACATATATATATACAGCATATATATATATATATATATTTATACACACACACACACAAACATACAAAGAAGCCAGCAGAATAAGGCCATTTGATCTATCAAGTCTGCCTGCTCATGTTGCAGAGTCCACAGCTTGAGCTACTGTCCCTGCTCTCTCCCCACTCCTCCCATCCTCCCTACACATGACCCTTACCCCCCTCCTCCTCCTATACCTGTCCCAGGTTCTCTTAATGCTGTCCACTGTCTTCAATGAGATTACCTCTTCTGGCAGTGCATTCCAAGTGTCCACCACCCTCTCTGTGAAGAAGTGCTTCCTGACCCCCTCCTAAACCTCTCACCCTTCAGCTTGAGACTATGCCCCCTCGTGTTATGGTTGACACTCAGATTAAAGGGACTTTCCTTATCAATCTTATTTATCCCTTTCAAGTACTTGAAGGTCCCAATCATGTCCCCGCTCTCTCTTCTGTCTTCCAGGGAGTACATGTTCAGTGCCCTCAACCTCTCCTCATATGCCTTACCCTGCTGACCAGGTATCATTTTTGTAGCCCTCCTCTGGACCTGGTCCTCTCTGAGGTATGGGCACCAGTACTGAACTCCATACCCTAGATGCGGCCTTACCAGTGACCTGTACAAGGGCAGTATAACCTCCTGTCTCCTACTACTGATCCCCCTAGATATGCATCCCAGCATCTTGTTTGCCTTTGCTGCTGCTTTCTTGCATGACAACAAAAATGTGTTCATGAACGTTTTTGCAGTGCACATATAAATTTTCCCATAGGCTAAAATGGGACATGAAAAACTTGCATAACTTTTGAACGGATTAAGATATTTTCACCAAATCTTCAAAAGGCACCAGTTTAACCCAGGACACATATAGACATGCAAATTTGAATCCACTCAGATGCATTCTTCAGTCCTTTAAGCCTGACCAAAAAATGTGCAAAAGTTGAGGATTTTTCACTTTTTTGACACTCTATGGTTCACAACCTCACATCCAACCAGAATGAAACTTTTCAGATCCAGAGAGCTATGGTTGGACGCTGTGCATGCAACATTGCAGGCAAATTGGGCAAACAGTTGCAAAGTTATTAAAGTGCAAACGTTTGGGTTTAGCATTAAAGTGGCCCACCAACCCTAACTATACTGGCCTTACCAGGTCAATATAAGATAGATAGTTAGATAGATAGATAGATAGATAGATAGATAGATAGGTAGGTAGATAGATAGATAGATAGATAGATAGATAGATAGATAGATAGATAGATAGATAGATAGATAGACAGACAGATAGATGGATGGATAGATAGCTATATAGATATTCATTGCAAAAAACTTTAATGCATCAGTTAGGGTTGTTACTAAAGTGACAAAAGCAGGGAAATGTGGTGTTAGGGTTTCCAACCCTAACACTCCACCCCACCTTGCAGACACTGACAGGCATCGGAGGTGTGCCTTTAGGTCATCAACTTTGTCACTTTAGTAACAGTCCTAAACACCACAGAAATATATGAAAGGTGGTGGGGGGTTGCCACTATACAGGGGACAGTGATAACATTGGCTCACAGCACAAATAGTAGTCGGCAGCATGAGTTCTAGCTCTGGCTCTACAAGTCAAGAAAATCCCTCTGTCACTCATCTGCATGCTTAACAGCAAGTGAGATATTTCATGTTTGAAATGTGGTATGCCTATTTTTACACATACTACATTTCATGCAAAAACATCCACATGCGATCAAGCCAAGCATGTCATTGACAGAATTCATGAGTAAAGGAAAAAAAGTTGTGCATTTTTATACTTGTCCTGTGGTCTAGAGGACAAGGCATGGACTGCTAACCAAAGGGTCCTGGGTTTGAAGCCACTTTTCCCTCACTTTTTTCACCTTCATTGTAAGATTTTAGGTGGGGAAAAAAGAAATTATGGAGAGAATGGTTTTGAAAGGTGTGAAATAAAAAAAAAACTATGGAGAGAATGGTTTTGAACCCAGGACCATTGGGTATCCGGTTCCTGTGCCTTGTTCTCTTTACCACAGAGCAACTATAGCTAACACTGTGTTTTTTTTCTTACTAATGAAATGACTCAATCATCCTTGATCGCAAGTGGATATTTCATTTTCAAAAATATGCTATTCCTATTTTTGCACATACCACATTTTCAAACATGAAATATCCACTTCATAGAAGACAGCGATCCTGTCCTGTTCCACAGAAGATGACAGCATATGACATCTGGAGGTAAGTATAGGGTAAGGGGGATGTGGGGTGGTGGGTGCTCCATGGGAGGGTCAGTATGGGAGAGGGGGATGGTGGGGATGATGAGGGACTGTTTGCTTTTTGTCAGGTTAAACAAAAAAAAGATGTTAGGGGGATGGTTTTCTTCTTCTCAGCTAAAAACTAAATAACTATTTTGGGACACTGGGAGTAGGCTCCCCAGTGTCCCACACTACTGGGGGGGCTTCTAGTGCTGACACAGGGATGGACCCCCCAATATCAGCTAATAAATACGAGGGACTGCAGGAGGCATCTGACACTGGGGGTGGGCATCCTGGTGTCAGACTATATCAATACAAAAAATACAATGCGAATCGGAGGGTGGGGTGTGCTTCTAGACACCAGGGAAAGATATGGAGGGGGTCCATCAGACACCAGGGATAGGAGAATGTGATCAGCAGCTGGAGGGTGCTAATAAACACCAGGGAAATAGAGACTCATACATAAACCCACAGCTGGCAACATGAGATCCAGCTGCAGTTGCAGAAGTCAAGAAAATCCTACTGTTCTCATACAGAGATCATGGCAGAAGTGGTTCTCTCACTAACATCAGCACCAGAGATTTTGAGTTCCCAGAAAGTGTGTTTCTGGACACAACTGTAAAAAACCAAAATCAGAATGTAGCTAAACAGGTCCCATTTAGCTAAGTTCTGATATCTGTTTTTTTTCTATTACATTCATTTTTACATCTTTTCTTTATTTTGTGTCTCTCGCTAAAGGGGAAAAAAGATGGTGGACACAACAGAGCTCTGCGGAAGTACAGTAGGCTCTATGTTACCCTACACGTGAAATGACAGTAGTTCCTGCAAACGCAACAGAGCTCTGTGAAAACAAACTAGGCTCTATGTGACCCTACATGCAAAAATACAGTACCTCCTGCGAAAACAAAAGTTTTTTCATGCAGAACATTTTTCATTTCATTTCATTTATTCTTTGTTCACCAGGTTAGGACACTGGACCAAATGTCCCTTTTCAGGTCTGACCCATGCTGTTGCTAACCTTTGGAATACAGAAATCTTGCTTGTAGAGCAGAAAGCAGCTAACTAAAAGAAGCTACTATTTTCTTACTAATTTAACACTTCTATCTCAGCAGGAGTCCGTATCTGTTGAGATTAAGCAGACAGATACTTTATTAGAAGTAGAAGGGGTCTTATTTAGGGTTAAAAAAGAAAAGGAAGAAAGTCAAGTGTGTGTTCTGTGCTGGGAAGGGTACTGTATCAACTTACTTTGCTAAATCAGTAGGAAGGGAGACAGCTTAATTGGGGTGTGGCTTAGACAGTATAAAAGCAGGTGACTCCAATTACAACTTCCTGTTGCTAGCCTTTGGAAGACAGAAATCTTTCTTGTAGAGCAGAAATCAGCTAACTAAAATAAGCTACCAGTTTTCTTACTAATTTCCTCCATCCCACCCTCCACCCTCCCACCCTAAGCCAGTTCTACTTTTATAGTCACTGGATTTGACTGACAACAGGAACTTCCTGTTTGGCAGTAGGAAGGGAAGGGTAATAGAGAAACATTAGTTTTGTCAACCCTAGGAAAAAAGTAGCTCGGTCTCCCCCCCCCCCAGCTGCTGGTGGCCTGACACTGAGCAAGGAAGAAGGAGGCTACTGAAGCATATAGGAAGTTGCTGTCCCAGAACAGGAAGGGTGAGAGTTGTAAGGAGAGGAGAGAGTAAGCATACAGAGAAACAGGACAGGGGACACAAAATAAGACAAGATGGAAGTGGTGTAGTGCAGTGCAATGGCTGTGGGGTGGCAGTGTTCCAGGAGACATTCTGGAGGTTGCGATGCTGCCCTATTTGCAGGTACCTCTCTGGTCTGAGGGAGGAGGTTGCCCATCTCCAGGCTGACCTGGCTAGGAATCGTGAAACCTCCTCCCCCACCCAGGGACCACCAGGGCCTATGACACTAATGCAGAGGTTGCCAAGAAAGAGGAGCAGCTGGACCAGGGTGGGCTCAGGGAGGGAGAGGGTGGTGGAACAGAGTTGCATCCCTCCAGCAGTAGCTCTCCACAATTCATACACTGTTCTGGTGGATAGTGGTTCCTCTAGGGAGGTACCTGTAGTGGAGACCAAGGAGTATGCTGGGAACCTTCACAAAGGAGACCCACAGGAGGATGACATGGGACCCCACAGGAGAAGGAAACAACTCCTGGTGGGGGACTCAATCATTAGGGGAGTAGAAGTAGGGGAGGAAGGGGAGAGGGAGGTAAGGTACCTGCCTGGCACCACAGCTTGGAGGGACAGGAAGCAAATCCTCAGGATCGTGGGAGCAGCTGCACGAGGGAGGGAGCTGGATGTCATTGTCCACCTAGGAACAAATGACCTGGCTAGGAATTGGATCAGAGCAGTGCGAAAGGAGTTTGTAGAGTTGGGGAGGGGCCTTAGACAAGTAGCACATATGGTAACCTTCTCGGAGGTGCTACCTGTCTATGGCAGGGGTGATGTTAGGGTACTCCACAACAGGGAATTCAATGAATGGTTGAAAAACTGGTGTGGAGCTCAGGGTTTTGGCTTCATTGGGGACTGGGGAGCCACCTGGAGGGATGCAGGCTTATACTGGCACGATGGTCTGTATCTGTCCAGGGGAAGAACCAGGATCCTAGGTGAGAGGTTTAAATGCTTCATTGGCAAGCATTTAAACTAGCCAAGGGGGAGAGGCACTGAAAAGGAGCAGGGAAATTCCAGCCCCACCCACAAAACACGGTAATTAGTGAGGTAAACACCAAGATAGAGAAGTCATTAGGGAGCAGGACAGAGGTAAATGTAAAAAAAGGCAAAGGCAGTAAGGACAGGGATGGGTCTAAAAAGGGTAAGGCCATCAAAAACTGGAGGGTGATGAGTACAAATGTCCATAGTCTGTGTAACAAGCTCCCTGAACTAGTGGCCTTGATGGAAGAGGGTTGCCTGGATATTGTGGCAGTCACAGAAACATGTTACACAGAGAACCATGACTGGGATGTCAACATACCAGGATACACAATCTACAGGAGGGACAGGGAGGGTAAAAGAGGAGGGGTAGCTCTCTATGTCAAAGAAGAGATCAAAGCAACAGAACTAAAGAGTAAACAGGGAGCAGATGAGGCACTCTGGGTCACCCTGGAGACAGGAAATGGCACCACAATCCACATGGGGGTTGTATACAGACCCCCATCTCAGGGGGAGGGAATGGACAAGGAAATGATAGCAAGCATCCTTAGAATGGCAGAAAAAGGGGAGATATTGTTGATGGGAGACCTGAATATGCCAGATGTTTTTACCAATTATTTACCAGGTGAGACACACTAAGCTGAAAGCTTGTTTGCAGGTGCAACCTGGGAGCACGAGGAAGTCAAGTGACTTGCTCAGGGTCACACAGTATGCAAGTGGGGGCTGTGGGATTCAAACCCAGGTCTCCAGATTTGCAGCTGAGTCTTAAACCCCTGCGCCATACTGCCTCCTTGTTGATGTTAACTGGAGCACCTTTGCTGCAGGCACATCCAAGAGCAGGGTCATTCGTGATGCCCTACAAGGGGCATGCCTCAGACAGCTAGAATTGGAACCCACTTGGGAGGGAGCAATCTCAGACCTGGTACTCTCAAAGAGGGACAGAGAAAGAATCTCAGATTTAGAAGAGGGTAGCCATTTGGGAACAAGTGACCACCAAACAGTGTGGTTCACGATAAACACAGCCATACAATCAAGCCATACAAAAGCAAGAGTATTGGACTTTAGGAGGGCTGACTTTGGGAAAATGAGAGAGTGCCTCAGAAAAGCACTAGCAAACAGGCAAGAAGGAGGGGTGGAGGAACAATGGGGAGTAATCAAAACAGCCATCACAGAGGCAACAAGTCTTTGTGTAAAGCAAATTAACAAAACACAACAAAGGAAAAAACTGCTATGGTTCTCAAAAGAGATGGCAGGGAAGGTTAAGGAGAAAAGCATAGCATTCAGGAAATATAAGGAAACACTGAAGGAGCAGGACAGAGAACTTTATCAGTTAAAGCAGAAAGAGGCAGGGAAGGCAGTCAGAATAGCAATGGCCCAAACCGAGGAAAGGATAGCCAACTCTGTTAAGAAGGGGGATAAAACCTTTTATAGGTACATTAGGGAGCAAAGAAAGACCAAAGGAGGGATACTGAGGCTTAATAAAGGGGAGGGAATGTGGGCAGAGGGTGACAGTGAAAAAGCATGGATACTGAATGAATATTTCTGCTCAGTATTCACAAAGGAGGAGGAGGGGAGGTACCTAAACCAAACAAGAGAAACACTCTGAAGATGGGGGATCGATACCAGTCCATTTACAGAAGAAAGGGTTCTGAAAGAACTAATAAAATTGAAGGTGGACAAAGCAATGGGGCCTGAGGGGATTCACCCAAGAATTCTAAAAGAACTAAGGGTAGAACTAGTGACACCGCTGACTACTGTCTTTAACAAATCGTGGGAGGATGGGCTGGTACCTGAGGACTGGAGGAGGGAAGGTGTGATTCCTCTTCACAAAAGTGGGAGCAGGACAGAGGCAGGAAATTACAGACCAGTTAGCTTGACCTCAGTGGTAGGGAAAATGATGGAATCACTTCTGAAGGAAAGAATTGTTGAGTACCTAGAGGCCAGTGAGGCACAGGACCCAAGGCAGAATGGATTCATGATGGGAAGGTCATGTCAGATGAATCTAATAGATTTCTTTGACTGGGTGACCAAAGTAGTAGACCAGGGAGGAGCTGTGGACATGGTCTACCTATATTTTAGCAAGGCATTTGATACAGTCCCACACAAAAGACTAATACACAAGTTAGCCAGCCGTGGAGTGGGTCCCAAGGTGGTAGCCTGGATAAAGAATTGGCTAGACAATGGGACGCAAAGGGTAGTAATAAACATAGTCCACAGTGAAGAAAGGATGGTTACTAGTGGGGTACTGCAGGGTTCAGTACTGGGACTGGTCCTTTTTAATGTCTTTATAAGTGACATTGTTCAGGAACTGGAAGGAAAAGTATGTCTCTTTTCAGATGACACAAAGATCTGCAACAGGGTTGATACACAAGATGGAGTGGAAAGGATGAGAAGGGACTTGGCAAGGTTGGAGGAATGGTCAAATGTATGGCAGCTCAGATTCAATGCAAAGAAGTGCAAGGTAATGCACCTGGGAAACAAAAACTCAGGGGAAGAGTACACAATGGGAGGTGGGATACTGACAACAGTAAAAATGGAAAGGGACCTGAGGGTAATTATATCAGATGACCTAAAGGTGGGCAAGCAATGTGAGAAGGCAGTAAGGAAGGCTGGGGGGATACTGGGATGCATAGGGAGAGGCATCAATAGTAGAAACAAGGAAGTTGTTATCCCTCTGTACAGACAGTTGGTGAGACCCCATCTGGAGTACTGTGTGCAGTTCCAGAGACCCCATCTCTGCAAAGACATAGACAGAGTGGAGGCTGTCCAGAGGAGGGCAACCAAAATGGTGCAGGGTCTGCACCAGAAGACATACGAAGAAAGACTAAAGGAACTTAATATGTATACCCTTGAGGAAAGAAGGGTGAGAGGGGACATGATAGAAACTTTCAAGTACCTCAAGGAAATCAACAAAGTCCAAGAGGGTAGTATCTTCCAGAAAAAGAGATATGCAAGAACAAGGGGGCACAATTTGAAGATAGAGGGGGGACGGCTCAGAGGTAATGTGAGGAAGTATTTTTTCACGGAGAGGGTCGTGGAGTCAAGAACAGTAGGGGAATTCAAGAATGCATGGGACAGAGATAAGGCAGTCCTAGTTGGGGGTTGGAGGAAGTAAGCTGTTGGTTAACTGGGATCTGCAGCTTATCTGTTAGGTAAGAAAATGGGCAGATTAGGCGGGCCAAGCAGTCCTTATCTGCCATCAAATTCTATGGTTCTATATTTCTAAATACAAAAACAAAACTCACAAAATTCATACACTAAACATAACACATAGGATGGGATATTCAGAAGGGATGCGCATGGCGCAACACAGTTGCGCTATGTGCAACCCATTGATTCGCCTCAGTGCAATATTCAAAAGGGGAAAGTGCGCCGCACAAATCCTGATGCACCGGGGTGCATCAGTAATGTATGTGGCGCAAGTTGGGGGGGCGTGCCCATGCATACTCCACACATCCTGATATTCAACTCGGGATGTGCTGAGCAAATGCAGGCGCAACTCCTACTTGCGCCGCACACAGTTGAGCATAGAAAAAAAGGAACAAGGGCTGGCCACCCACAGGTAAGCTGCCATATGGCAGGGCGCAACACGGCAGCCACCAGCTGTGGGTGGCCACCCAAGCTCTGGAGCCAGGGTCTGTCAGCTTCTTGCCCCCGCTGTCTGATCGCAGGCAATATAAAAGAAAGAACATCCCTGGTGGTCCAGTGGACCGCTGCCAGCCCGATTGTGGGCATAAATATATCATGTACAAAGAAAGACTCCCTGGTGGTCCAGCAGTACCCCACCCACCCACCCACTGGGCCCAACCACCCCTCTCCCCGCGGCTGGCTCCCCACCCTCAAGCCGCCTGGCCACCTGCCGGCTGACAGCATACAGTACAGCTTGCACTATTGGTCCACAGGTACAATAGTGTGTGTAGACTGTACTTGATATTAAATCCCGATATGTGAATGGATCCATTCACACATCAGGACTGTAGTACAGTATGGTCTGCATGCTCATTGGTCCACGCTGTCAGTTGGCGGGAAGCTTGCAGGTGGGGAGCTGCTGCCCACCACCGACCGGGGTGGTGGGGCTCAGTGGGCTGTTGGGGAGGTACCGCTGGACCACCAGGGAGTCTTTCTTTTGGACATGATATACTTATGCCTGCGATCGGGCTGGAAGCGGTCCACTGGACCACCAGGGAGGTAGTTCTTTATTTAATGCCCACGATTGGGCTGGCAGTGGTCCACTGGACCACCAGGGATGGTGCTCTTATTACATAGCCCGCAATCAGGCATTGGGGCATTTTGCCACTGAGGGGCAGGGGGTGTCAGTCCCCAATGGCTGCAGCCTGGCAGGGCACCAGGTGCAAGTAATAGGGGATCGGTGCACCTGCATGCAAATGGGGCCATAATGACAAGCAAATGGCCCCATTTGCACCTTGCATGCATAATTGCCCCATTTGCATACCCATCACTGAATATTGCAGTTCCTGCACCTAGCGCAACTGTACTTGTGCTGGCGCATCCCCCTGCTCCTCACTTGCCACTTGCGCTGGTGCAGTGCCACTGCGCCTTGCGCAATGCGGGTGGCCACTATGCCATATTCAATGGTGCTGAGCCATGGTGTAGCACTGTTGAATATCACCCAGGTCATGCCCTGGTGCATCACAGTTGTGCTGCGCCCAGGCTTGGGCCCCAGCCTGGCGCAGTCTGAATATCCCACCCATACTCTATAGATAACAATTGCATACAGAGATCTGAAGTATGTACTGTTTCATCTTCATCTTAAAATTACCAAGGGAGGGAGCCTGATGAATACAAAGAGGTAATGCATTCCAGTATATTGGGGCTGCAACTGAGAATGCACGTGTTCCAATTTTAAGCCTTGCTTTAATAACATTCAAACAGATATCATTGATAGTCTAAAACTAGGCAACATAGATCTAGTTGAAACTAAACCTGACAAAGGAAATAAGGATTTATAAAGAAAACATTTGAATATGTTACTACTCAAAAAACACTCAGTCCTTAAAAGAGGAGACAGCCAACCCAAAGATGAATACAGAACACATTGATGTGTGTGAGCTGGAGCTGCAAGAATAAATCTACAAATTTTATTGTAGGCCACCGTCAATGCATGCAATTCTTTCAAACCCAAATTAAAATATAAAAAACAAAACATCAAAATGTAGCTAAATGGGTCCCATCCCTGTGCCTCTAACGTTTCCAATAGGAAATAATGAGAAAATTGAAATGTAATAACTTTTGAATGGATTATTTTTTCACCAAACCATCATAATTCATGTCTGTAAGGCAACAGTTTTCTACCCTGAAAATGTCAGACCACAACCTAAAACCGTTTCCAAGATAGAGGTGGACAAAGAAATGACAAAAAAATAGCAAATTTAGGAATGTTTGACACTCTGTATCTCAGATGCCACACAACAGATTCACACTAAATTTACTAGGCCAAGAGACCTACCCTTAGCTCTTATGCATGCCAGCTTTCATGCAAGTCTGTTCAACAGTTCCAAAGTTATTAAAGTTAAAAAAGTTGGCTTTAACATAGAGGTTTGCACTCAATCCTAACTATACTAGTGCTACTGTGCCAGTATAAGATAGATAGATAGATAGATAGATAGATAGATAGATAGATAGATAGATAGATAGATAGATACATACATACATACATACATACATACATACATACATACATACGTACATAGTAAATTATGCTGGCACAGTAGAAACAGTATAGATAGTATTGATAACAGGGCTTCAATGTTAAACCCGATTTTTACACCTTAATAAGTTTAGCAGAATTAGATGAAATAGCCTAAACATTTCCATGTGTGGTTTGGCTGGCAGGGTCTCTAGACGTGAAAAACTTTGTGCTGGCAGCTTGTGCGATTTCTGAGATACAGGATTTCAAAAATAGTGATTTTCATAATTTTTTTCCCATACTTAGTATACAATTTTTTGCTCTCATGCACAGCCTAGACAGTACAGATTTTTTTTCCCAAAACGTTCCCAGTAGAAGCAGCCTGTGCTGAGGCACAGCCTTTTGAAGGTTAGTGAAAAAACATTAAATGGTTCCAGCGTTATAAGGATTTAAAAAAAATTTTTTTATGAACTTGCTCAGTACAGTTTAAGATAACCCTCTGATGTGAAAGATATATTTACCTTTTTCTGATGCTTATCTTTCACAGTATTAGTGATTTATCTTTCACGGCCACCATCTTGTTTTTGTTTGTTGATTTCTTTAAAAAAAAATGTAACCAAGCTAGATTCTGGTGTTTGTTAAAAAAAGATAGCAGAAGGAAATACCTTTTCTGGACACTCCAAAATCCACGGTGCCCAGCTTAGCAAGAGGAGCCATTCACCCATGTTCTCTGTATGACAACAGAAGATCTTTCTTGACATCTGCTGCTGCAGCTGGAGGCATGCTGCAGGCTTGTATGCCAGCAGTGAGCTGGTGATTGCTCAGTCTCAATCTCTCTCTTTCTCTCTTGCCTCTATCAGTTGATCAGTATGTCTGTCTGTCTGACTGTCTGTCTGTCTGTCTGTCTATCTATCTATCTAATTGATATTTCTTAAGCAGAAGCGGGTGCCCACCCTTGGTACCACTTCTTTCTCCCCTTCCCTCCACACCACTTTTTCTGAAGTGGACTGGGGTGCCTACCCTGGTACCACTTCTTTCTCCCTCTCCCCTCCATGTCACCTGCCCTCCCTTCCCAATGTTTATTTTATTAAATTTATATAATAAGCGGACTGGGGTCACAACCCTCAGTACCACTTCTCTTGACTCCTCTACCCTCCAGGTCACCTGCCCACCTTCCATCAATATATAGTTGGCACTACCAGAGATAATCAGAACACTGGGGTGTCCAATTCCCAGTGCCAGCTTGGGTCTCCATGAATTTTTCTTTATTTTTTCTTTTTGCTTTACCTTAAAGAAAATGTCCCCTTGCCGATCTTCACCCCCACCCAAACTCACCACTCAGCACCCACAACCTCACACCCTCCACATACACCCTCACTCACCTGAACATGTTCTATGACATAGATCCACTCTCCCATTGAAGACACATCTTGCTGCTGGAACCACCAACTGCGATATGAGAAAACAAGATAAGTCTGGTTTAATGTATTTGAATGGGATTTAAACTTTTTATCATAACTTTGTCATTTGTAAATATTTTTACAGCAAAGTTTCAACATGGCTTTTTTGGGATCCCACAACATGAATAAGTGTGGCAGAATTTTTCAAATCCAGCCTGAAAGATGATTTTGTGGTAGCTGGTCAAAATCACCCTTCAGGCAGGATTTGAAAATGTTCACTTACTTGACTCATGAGGTGGGGTCATGAGAAAGCTAAGTTGAAAATCTGGAGTCAAAATATTAAAAAAAGGGTTTAAGTCTATGTTGAACATTTTGTTTAGTTTAGTTTAGTTAGTTTAGTTTATTAATTTGTTTGATTGCTTTATCTTATCATGACTCTAGGTGCTTTACAGATATGTAAATAATATAAACAAAATTTAAATTAAGACACATATAATCAGTTAAAAGGAGTGGAAAGCTTTATTAAATTAAAAGGCCTTCAGATCCCTCTTGAACGTATTAATCGTGGGTGCCTCTCTAAGTGACCAAGGCATTGAATTCCACAGAGTAGGCGCTGCAGCTGAAGAAGCCCAGGCACCAGATGATTTTAAATGAACCCTTGGAATCACTAGGAGGCCTTCCTTGACTGACCGAATGGGACAAGAAGGGTGGTAGAGCTGCAGAAGGTCTTGCAGGTAACTGGGCCCAAGACCATGTAGGGCTTTATAGGTCAGTAATCTGACCTTGAATGTGATCTGTCATCTAATAGGAAGCCAGTGCAGAGAGTGCAGCACAGGTATAATATGATATGACCTCAAAATGCCAGTCAACAGCCTAGCTGCCTCATTCTGTAGCAGCTGTATGCATTGTTTATGCTTGCTCATGATTTTAGTAATTTTCAATATTTTGACCCCAGAGTTTCAACATAGCCATTTTTTAACACCACCTCATAAATGTGACAGGTGTTAATTTTAGGAACCTTCATGGGACATGCTTTTGCACTTGTGGTACAAAAAGATGTTTTGGCCAACATACTGCCACATGTCATGTTTATAAGGGGAGTCATAAAATGACAAACTTGAAAATTTGTACAAAATTAATAAAAAATACTAATAATTATTTAGAAACATTGAGTGTAGTGCCAGCATTAACCCCAGTGGGTAGTGCTTTGTAATTCCGTACTAGTGAGTTGAGTTTGGGGGTTAGCTGAGTGAGCTAGCTGGTTGGGATCAGGGTGGAAGGATGGCGCTGCTATATGACACCCCATTCCAGCCAGGGAAGGAAAGGTTCAGGGTTGCAAGCACAGGCCTAGGAACCATATAGCGGAAGACAATTCTTCTCTTGGAATAGGTCCCTGAAGCTCTGCAACTGTGAGTGGCACATGGCCCTGTGCATTGGCTGAGGGATGCACTTTTTGCCCTGTACTTCTGCATCTGTGGCTACATGGAGGGCCCTGTGCTTCCATGGCCCAGAAGACAGCCACACAAATGCTTGACATCCATTACTGCATAGATGTGCAGGGACAGAGATCCATGCACCTCCACAGGTGGATGGAGTCTTCTCTTAGCATAGGGCCTAGAAGACCCTGCATATCTGCATTTGTTCATGCAGGTCCTGAACGAACCTGTGCAATTGAGGATATATTCAATTAGCTCAAAAAGAAAGGAAATTCTTTGCAAAACTGCATTAATGCACCATTGAGGGCTCAATGTAATGCAGAAAAGTTAGGGGAAATATGGCATTAGGGTTTTCAACCCGGACTCCCCATCCCCTCAAAGCAGCAAAAGGACAACACCACACAAACAACCGCAAACAGCCATCATCAGGTAAGACAAACAACATACATAATTTCCAGATGACACAAATGCAGTAGCACTGATGTGCTACCATTGTGGATTATATCTGCAGCTGCATAAACACAGGCCCTGAAGGGACCTGTGCTTAAGCAGCCAAACGTGTGTGTGTGTGGACATAAGGCCCCATGGAGCTTGTGTCTCTGCAGCCAGAGGTACAGTGGCACCGCCCAGGATGCACACAGTTATGCTGTAGTATACCACAAAAATTCTGCAGTACTGTATGTTACAGGAGACAGTATAATTCCATGGCAATTAATCCCTTTTTACTTCAATATTTTGTGACATATCATTTACTGCAAATTATTGCAATTTACTGTGGTACATCGAGACTGGCTTTGCTGAACTCATGCATACTGTACAAGGTACCTCTCTAGATAACATAATCTGTTACTGCATGCTTTTCTATATGCAACTGCATAACTGAAAAACTGCTACCCCTTGAACAATTTCTAGGTCAGCAGCTGAAACCATTATAACCACATTGCAGCAGTACTCCTATCTGCCATAACTTCAAGCTCCATAGGGGCCTGCCCTTCTGAAGTCAGAAGTCAATGTGCATGTCTCAAACCTGTGGCATAAGAGGTGCAGGCCCCTAAGGAGCTTGTGTTTCTGCAGACATAAGTAGTGTTACAACCTTGGTGTCATGGATTTTGTGGTGCCTGCACTTCTGAAGCCAAAGGTGGGTGTTTATGTTTTACACCTGTAGCTGCAGAAATGCAGTTTCATCAAATGTGTGTACGTCTTTCAGTGTGTATGAGTACCTGAGGCTACAGAAGTGCCTGGCCCATAGGGGCATAAGCTTCTGCAGAGGAAAGAACTCTTGTAATTTTGGTAGTGTGGATTTGTATCTGTGTCTGCAGGGGTCTATGCTTAGAGAAGAAGAAGTGTTGTGTTCTGAGTGTTGTGAATTTGTATCCGTAATAACAAGTGAGTGTGTATGCCTTGTGGTGTACATGCCACATCCAGCAATCCACAAAGGTAGCACATCAGTGCTACTGCATTTGTGTAATCTGGAAACAGTTGTATGTTGTTTGCCTTACCTGATGATGGCTTCCTGTGGCTGCTTGTGTGGTGTTATCCATTTGCTTCTTTGCTAGTGTGGGGAGTTGGGGTTGGTAACCATAATGTCAAATTTCACTACCTTTGTTGTGTTAAGTGAACCCTAACTGGTGCATTAAAGCAGTTTTTTTGCAAAACATATCTTTCTGTATGTCTGTCTTTCCATCTTATCTATCTCTCTATCTATCTATCTATCTACCTATCTGTCTGTCTGTCTGTCTATCTTCTATCTATTTATCTATCTATCTATCTATCTATCTATCTATCTATCTATCTATCTAGCTATCTATCTATCTATCTATCTAGCTAGCTACCTGCAGATCGTTATGTAGCTGGTCTCCTTGGTAGAAAGAAGGAGTTTTGTAAAGTTGCATTAAGTAAATTTGAGAACCACGGTCTGTGTTGCCATTCTGAAGCTATGATTAGACATGTGCCCTTAGAGTTGTTGATCTTTTAAATAATTCATTGTGGAAATGGAATGGCATTAGATAGACTGAAATGCCATGACTGGGACAAGTGTATCAGTTGCCTTATCTTTGGGGTCTCCTAATCAACTGAAATATGTCTCCCGCTCATAATTCTGGTGTGCCCTGAAAAGATCTACCTATGTTTAACCAAACAGGTGACACATTGAGACATTTCTATTTTAAAGACCATTGAAACATAACATAGAAATATAGATTATGCCAGCAGAAAAGGACTGGTTCACCCATCAAATCTGCTCTGATTTTTCCTGCTTATACAGATACCTCTGATCCTTTTTGGTCACTGGTGTTTTCCCTTATCCCTTTCTACTAACTAGTTTTCTCCATGCATGTCTCACACATGCTTGAAGCTTCCTACAGTCTTATCCCCTACTATGTCTACTGGAAGGCTGTTGCATGACTGTCTCTGTGAGGAAGTATTTCCTCACATCCCTTGTAAATTCATCCACAGCTTCACTGCATGCCCCCTGTCCTGCTGCTTTCCTTTCTCTCAAAGAGACAGCCCACCTACACCTTGTTAGCCCCTGTGAGGAATGCATGGTCATAATCATGTCCCCTCTTGCAATCCTCTCTTCCAGGTAGTACATGTTGAGATCCCACAGCCTTTTCTTCTTGTGCAGTCTCCATAACATTTTGGTTGCCATCCTCTGTACCACTCCCACCTGATCTATGTCTTTTTGGAGGTGCAGTCTCCAGAACTGGACACAGTACTCCAGGTGGGGTCTCAGTAATGAGCAATACAGTGGCAACACCACCTCTCTCCTCCTGTTAGAAAACTCCCTTCCTATGCACCCCAGCACCCAGCATCCCACTAGTCTTTCCAACTGCCTTGTCACACTGACCAGCTACCCTGAGGTCATCATATCTGATATGATGACCCTGAAGTCATTTTCTTGCTTGTTGATTATAAGTACCCCCCCATCCTATACACAGTTCCTGGATTTCTCCACCCCAGGTGCATTACCTTGCACTTTTTGGCACTGCAACCCAATTGCCACACCTTAGATCACTCTTCCAGCCTCCTCAGATCACTGTGCTTTCTCTCCACCCCCTCTGGAGTGCCCGCTTGCAGACTTCTGTATCATCCACAGAAAAACACACCTTCCCTTGCAACTCCTTCACAGTGTCACGTATGAAGACAATGAAAATAACTAAGCACTGTCCCCTGCATCACTCTACTAGTCACTTCTCTATCCCCCAAGTGTTTACCATTCACCACCACCCTCTGCCTCCTATGTTTCAGCCAGTTTGATATCCAGTTTACCACTTTCTCATCTACCCCCCTGCCTGCTTAGTTTCTTCATTAGGTTCCTGTCTGGTGCAGTGCCAAAAGCTTTACTGAAATCTAGATAGGTCACATCCACTGCCATTCCCTTGTCCACCTCCCTAGTCACTCAGTCAAAGAAATCTATGAAATGTATTTGATATGACCTTCCTTCTGTGAAGCGATGCTGCTGGTTGTCCTGCAGTCCCTATTTCTCCTGGTACTCCATCATCCTGTTCTTCAGTAGGGTTTCCATCCATTTCTCCACCACTGATGTGAGACTGACTGGATTGTAGTTACTAGCCTCCTCTTTGCCACTCTTGTCCAGAGGGACTACATCAGCCCTCCTCCAGTACTCAGGAACTACCCCTGACTCTAACGAGGTATTAAATATTGTTGCTAGAGGGGCAGCTAGCACATTGCTCAGCTCCCTTAGAATCCTTGGATGAATCCTATCTGGCCCCATTGCTTTATCCAATTTAAGTGCTTCAAGGCCTTTTGGAATCTCTGTTTTGTAAAGGGGCTAGTTTATCTTTTCCCAGTCCCAGGAGCTTTCTGCTACAAGCTGGTATGCCCCCTCCCTCCATTGTGAAGACCAAGCCAAAGTAATCCTTTAAAATATCAGTCTTCTCCTGATTCACCACTCCACAGTCTCCCACACCCCTTGCCCTGCTGTTTTCTAGGCAGGATTGCTTCTTTGCTTAGTCAATTTGCCTGGTGATTGCAGGATCCCTTGATGAACTGCTGTTAGTGATGATGGACTGTCTTCTATCCACTGTATCACTTTTCTTGCTTCTGACATCATCTATGAGCCTTCTGTTTCCATTGATGATTGAGTCTGTTCCAGGCCTCCACCATCCTCTCTGTGAAGAATCACCCTCTCTCATTGCCTCTGTACCTTCCTCCCTGCAGTCTGAAGCTATGCTCTTTAGTTTAAGGCCCTCCTTCATTTTAAGTATACACCATTCCTCTACCTTGTTGATCCCCACACATATTTAAAAGTTTCAATCATGTCCCCCCTTTCTGTTTTAGTCTCCAACGTGTACAGATCCAGATATCGATAGAGATGTTGCTGTCTGCCACTGAAAAGAGACCTTTGCATTTTTCAAGTCCAAGATTACTCTCCTCTCCACTCCATGAGACAAACATTCATAGTCAAAATCTACTCCTGAGAGGAGCAGAGAAGTACCACTACCTGGATGTGTTCCCTTACCAGCCACCAGCATATTTTTATTTAGAGATGATGTAATGCTTTTAGTAAGGTTTGGTATTATGAGTGGACTGATCCCAGTTCCTCAGTAGAAACCACTGAAAGTCCTTTATATGAAACTGTGCCCAAGGAACTAAGTCAATCATGGCTGCCATAAGACACAGCACCTGTCTGATGGTAGAAGAAAATCCAAACATGAAGTGTCACTAACCCAAGGAGATAAGGAACATCTTGTCCAACAAGTTCCCAGCTGAACTAAGGATTGGCTATGTGACAGGGAGCACTTCTCCTTATTGAACCCCCAGCCATGGTCATGTAGCAGCTCACAGTGGTTTAAATTGCAAAAGAAAGCTCTTCCAGTGACAGGGCTCAGACTGACGTATTGTCCATGTAAGGAAAGATGGGTATCCCCAGCTTATATAATGCAGCTGCTACAACCACCAGGATTTTTAAGTAATAATCCATGACAGGGTGTGAGTGATGCTGGGATTTACCCATACCTGGTGTGGTTTTGTCATGGGGCCTCAGGCCGAATGACCATACCACAGCAGAAGTGGGTAAATCCCAGCATCACCCACACCCTGGAGTGGATTATTGTGATTATACAATGTCCACTACACTTTTTTTAACAAAAAATAAAGAAAAAAGCACTTCTTGTTTTTGCAGTTTAATATTTTTTCTTTCATTTATTCTTATGTAAGAAATAAATAGTTCCCTGTTACTAGGTAGAACATTAAGGAGACACCACTCCCAAACTGAAATAGAGATATGGTAAGCTGTTTTTAAGAAATGCAGTTTGTTGCCCACATTGTGAAAGCCTGGAACAGCAACTTGATGCAGTCTGCAAGGTACAAAAAAAGAATCAAACAAGTAGAAAAGCAAGTCATCACAAAACTAGCTGGAGTTTTTTATTTTATTTCTTTTTTGTAGTTCAGTCATAGGAATGGTAATGATTCAACTCTGCCCCTCAGCCATCAGCCCTGCCGGAAGTGAATAATTAATGTTGTGATCCTAACCATCAACTCCTTTTTACTCAAAAGCCGAGAACTAGGAAAAAAAAATGTTTTTTAATTCTATGGCTGAAACCATGGGGAGGCAGGAGCAACAGTTGGAACTCCAACACACACTTGTAGCATGTGATATGAGAAAGAGAGAGGGGAAGACTTTTTTCAAGATGACTGGAGTTTTTCTCTCTTGATGGTTATCAGAAGATTGAGGTAGTAGTGCAGAGAAGGCAAGCTGTTTTTTTAATTGTTCTGTGAGAGTGACTGTTACTTTTGAGGAAGCAGTTCCCCCTTGCTGGGAGATGAACAGTTAGCGGGCAAACAGTGTGGCGGTGCACGCTCAGCGTCATGGCTTCAAATTTCAGACATGCCATTAAACATTTTATGGTGCTCATTCTAATAATGCATTCACTTTCTGGCAATCGGGATATATTAACATTTAGGTAATTGACTTTTATTCAAAAGTGCAGTCCATGTTTGAAACTTACAGTTTAGTGAAGATTCAATATGGCAGTTTAACTGCTTTGATGCTTGGGGGCCAGATTGATTTGAAAAAAGGGGTGATTGCAGATATGGCTGACTGGCACCTTTTGCATTGGTCATGTTACGATTTACAGCACCTAAAAGGTGATAGTCAGCCAATCTGATTTAAGGATTTCCAAGCCAATTATATAATCATCTGTATTCATGGGACAGACAGCAACTCAAATAGTAAAAAAATGCAATTTATAGTATTTGCCCTAGATAACAATCTGAAGGAGCTGCTGACAAAATGGGCAAATTGAAATGGGTAATATATATCCTTTAGATCATTTAAGGTTAAAATGTTTCCTGGACAGATTGTCCTGATTATGAACTGAAAGGAGCCAATTTTGAAGTGGGATCATTTAATTGACTTGTTTAAGAGATTCAAGTATAAGAACAGAGCTCCTTGTTCTTTTTTAGAACAATTAAGTATAGGGAGTTGTGCTCTCTTCCCTGCTAGTAGAAACTGGCACTGGCATTACTGCTTCTATGTCTAACAAATGTTAAGGCATCCAAAACAGAGGCTGACCCTTTGCTAGATTCTAGAAAATGGAGATAGTAGCAAAAGGTCTCTCAGTGATTGGGATGAGAATTCTGTTGTGTATCCCTGATACATAAGCTCCAGAACCCAAGAGGCCATTATGATTTGCCCCCACCTGTCTGAAATCTGGAAAATTCTATACCTCACCACAGCAGGAGTAGAAGGATAGCCTTGCACATCTTCAAGTGGAATTGACTTATTTTACCAGTCTGCATAACCTTTGCACTTGAAAGATCTTCCTCTTCCTTCAGACAATGAGGGTTTAAAGTTCTGGAGTCCTCCACAGAAAAATATATACTGTCTGGAGGAGCAGACCCAGTGTCTTCCCCTGTAACCCCTATTGCCAGAATAGAAGTAATGCAGATATTCACAAAGTAACATTTGGGGAGGAACAGTTTAGTTTCCTTAATTTGTTTTTAGAACAGAAGTGAACTCTTCCTTGAAAAAGACACTCCCATCAAAGAGTACATCTCTCTCTTTTTTTGTGTTGTTTTTGATGTTTAAATGACCGATCAAATACTTATCTCAAAAACTACTTGCTACAATGATGCAGCTCATCCAAAATTGCAATAAAATATGTAAGTTTTATTTGTCCTTCAGGTTCTACACCTTTAGACTACTCAACATAACTCAACAATTCACACTGCTTCCTCATGAGTAGTGCAGACCTACTTTTCAACAATATTATAGATATATTAAACATTCAATATAAATATTGTATATATATTAAGCCATTTCATCACATATAATAGCTTCTGTGATTCACCTTAATCTGGATTTATCACTTCCTTTACATCAAACCACTATATTATTTGCACCGGCTGCTACTTCTAAAAACAAAACATATATATGTAAGTAATAAGCCATGACAGGGTGTGCTTTAAGCAAGCAATAACACCCGACGGTGTGAGTTACGTGCTGATAAAACCGCCCGAAGAGGTGTACTAAGGCACAAGGCACTTGCGCCGAGTGCCTTATGCCCTGGGCATGTTTTATCAGCACATAAACCACACTCGGAGTGTGTTATTGCGCTTTATAAATGGGCTGCTAGGTAACTAATTGAGAAAAGTAAAAACAAATTAGCAAAAACGTGTAAATTGAGGTTTAAGAGTGAACTAGTAAAAAATAGTCCCCCACTGGTAATTCCTGATGGCCAGTACAGGGTGCCCCCGACACAGAAAGAGAGATAGTGGTCAAATGGTGTCCTGGTACTGTGTTTCTGAGATTTGTAATTTTGTTGTTTACTACTTACCAAAAACACAGATTTAATTAAAATCAGTTACTCAGCAATACAATGTGAGCAGAGTTGGCATTTCTTTTAGAGCTAGCATGCCGTTTAAGTTACAGCGAGCGTGTTCGTTGTCAGGGGCTTTTACTGTTTTTTTTTTTTTTTTAAGTGATGTGAGCATTGAGACTACTGTTAGGGATTGAAGCAGACTGAATTGTTCGGGGACAGAGTAAGTTGCTGAGCGAGTGTGTTCTATAGTGGCCGCCGTATAGAGTTGTTTCCGGTGTGCGTTTTTTTTTCCCCCGAAAATTTATTTATTATGTTGTGCCATGATAGTGTGGATAAATAGGAGTGCTTTTTTGTAATCGTTTGATCTACAGGTTTGGAGCAGTTTGTGAAGGGGTTGGGGTAACGAGAGTCGAGGCAGCATGCTGAGAATGGGAAAGACATCGGCACTGAGCGGCTGTTGTTTTAATGCTGCTAGTGAGGTATTTACGCTTTCTTTTTTATGTGAGGGAAAAGGTCTGATGGATTTTAGAACATTTTTCTGCATAAAGAGAGACTGTGTTTGCATATCGAGGTCAGGGGCAGAGCGAGAGTGTTGAGCAGGTGGTCTACTGCACACTGCTTCTACATCTGTTTAGTGTGGTACGGAGCTGCAGGTAATTTTTTGACACAGGATGGTGTTGGGGACAGTGATATTTTTGTGTGGTGTGGTCAGCTTGGCACAATTAGTGCCAGATGGCACAATACATGCTGATAAGGACACGGCTAAAACTAGGTTTTAGCCAATCAGCTTTCTGGATTTTTAAAGCCCATTTTATAAAGGATTTTAATGCACGCCCCAGGGACTTGCTAAGGCATGAGGCCAAAGGCCTAGTGTCATCCTTAAACCACTGAGAAGTGCATTAAAATCCACACATCCTGTAGTGGCTTATCACACATAAAATGGCCCCTTTGTTCATTTGAACTATTATTACAACAAAAAAATAAAAAAAAAGTTGTCTGTATTTTTTCTTTATTTTAAATATGTGTACTTGTACTGGTTTCATATGCAAACAAATATGTTTGATTAAATAGTGCTGCTGTTGCTATGTTTAGCCAGCAGGTGGCACTTTTTTGACAGTTATGCAATGCTATGAGATAAGTAGAGTTATGCTATTCGGTAAATGTTCTGTTTACTATGTGGTATTTGTTGTTTTGGTTCCAAGAACACCCCCAGTATGATCAGATAATGGAAAGAGGGAGGCATTTATTTATTGCATTTTCAAGCTTCCTTAGTTTAGAGAGAAGTAATTGCTCAAGCTGTTGTTCTTTGCAGCATGAGCTACATGTACCTTCAGAGCCCCCAGAGCCCCCATGAGGACAAGGACCATGGGAGTAGTTTTTCCAGCCCCAGAAAATGTGAAATGGGCTGAGGATTTCTGTATTTGTGCAACATAATATGTCTGCCCGCATGCTCTCTTTACCAGCTGGCCAGTTACTGTTTTCAGTATTTACAAGCTTGACTCAAGAAGTTCTCTTTTCACATTTTTGTGAGATGGCTGTTACTTCTCTACTTGTCTGAGCTGGTCAGGTGCTTGTGGTCCAAGGCAGCATGGTGACATCATCCTGCAGTGTCTGAATGTGTGTCTGGTGCATGGTGGCTTTTTAAAGCCATATATTCCTCTTCAATTGTTTCTCACCATGTAAAAACTATTATAAATGGTATTGTTTGTAATTTTAGTGAACACCACCAAAACCATCTCCCTAACATAACATGGAATCTCCCTCTCCTCAGTATAAAAATATTTTTTTTAAAAACTCATATTCACTATTCCCATCAATCTCCAAACCGGCTCTGGTGGGATTCAAACCCACCTATATCAGTTTCCACTTTTATTGAAAAAATTATTCTAATAGGATACTGTTCTTAACTGAGGGGACTAGCCAGAATCCAATATACACTATTCTTGAATACTGAGAATTCCCCTCTGTATTTACATCAAAGACACTCACTCTATCCCCTCCTTGAGGCAATATTTCAGATTTAATGTGATAAATGATATATCTATTGTGCCTCTCTTAACAAAATCTGCTTCTTCCAATCTCCACCTCTAGCTAGATGTTCTACTTTTTCTAATTCCCAATACCTATGTTGGGGGATTAGGATATGTCCTCACAATGCATTTCTCTTTTGTGTTCAGATATCCATTTTGAGATGGCTCTAGTAATCATACCCACTTGATAAGGCCCCAAGGACCCTTAACCATGTAAATTAAATTAGTAGACTGTCAAGTTATTAAGTTTTTTATCATTATACAGTACATTTTTTTAATCTATTGTTGCATGCTTAACCTCCTTTATTTTATATGTATGTGAGCATTGTATGCATTTTCAACATGGTTAACTTCTGTAATGTTGCAATTTAACCAATCTAACCCACTCATCTTGCCCAGTGTCTTATGTAATGAATGACATAGTCTGTCACTCAAATTTGTCACTGTTTTGCTTATAATTAATGGTCTATCCTGAACCATGTTTACCCTCTGTGGGCTGGACCATAAAGAGTTCCAGTTCTTGTTCATGATTTTCTTAATTTTAAAATGATAGTCCAAGTATTTTACAGATAACACTATCATATCTTTAAACTTTTCTGTCATGTGTCCTATCTTTGACAAAATATTTTGCTTAGCCATTTTTCCACTTCCTCCATTGCTTTGTTAAGTAAATCAACCTTATAGCCTCTCTCTCTTCAAATCTTGTTCTTATATCATCTCCTGAATTTTTATAATCTACCACTGAGCTATTATTTTTCACCATTGTCATATATTGTCTTTTTGGGATATTTTCAATAATGTGTGCAGGATGGAAGCTTGTGGCTTTCAATAATGTATTTTAGTCTGCAACTTTCCAAAATAAATAGACCCCAAATTTAGTTTCCTCTCTATATACCTTTAAGTCTGAAAAAGAAACTTCAGTTCTGTCCCACTCCACTGGAAACTTTAAAAT
Source organism: Neoceratodus forsteri (assembly GCA_016271365.2). NCBI lineage: Eukaryota > Metazoa > Chordata > Ceratodontiformes > Ceratodontidae > Neoceratodus > Neoceratodus forsteri. The sequence continues at coordinate 257,000,750 of CM028134.1, read as the reverse complement.
ATTCACACATACCTGTAAGTACTCAATGAACTGTTTTAATCTTTCTTCAGTCCCCTGCCATATGAAGAATATATCATCATTAAATCTCTTTCACACTATAATCTCAGTGTGGAAAAGATTCTTGCTTTCAACAAAAATGTAAGTATCTCAAACATAGCCATTGTCAAATTTGAATATGAGAGTGCCATGGGCAAATCCATGGCAATGCCTCTTCTTTCTGCATTTTTTTCTCAAAACTAAAATGATTCTTAGTTAGAATTAAATTAATCAAACCAATGAGTAAACTATTAGATGATCTTAAGTAGGCTCTCTTTTCAAGATGCGACAAGGCTTTGAGACCCATTCCATCTGCAATACACATAAATATTTTCTTTTCTGTCCCTTCCTGACTCTCTGTTTCACCAAGTTGATTACATCAGCAGAATCATTCAAAAAAAGATTCCATATCCTTAGCAAGGTCTTGTATATGGTAATCAATGTATGTTGAAACTGGCTCCAAAACAGAGCCAACTCCAGCATATTAGACCTACCTGGCAGTCTCTCAAGGAGTGTATAAAACACTGGCATTGTTGGATTTTTCTTAGTCATTGCTTTCCTTTCCAATTTTGTAATCTGATTTTCTTTTTTTTACTTTGTTGGTCTGTTTGCTTTTTCCAACACGGTGTCTGTTAGCTTTTTACTCTCTGCCAATACATTATGATGTACATAAATTGTATTAGACAGGCATTTAGCACTCTTTCTTGCTATAATATATAAAATGCTGTACCATAGTCTACACTTACTCTACGTATATTCCATTGCATGAATTTTCTATCAATTCCTTGTGCTATGTATGCATCTTTCTAACTATTACGTCTTGTTTTTACTATATGCTATCCTACCCAGGACATCCTTGTAAATGGACTTGTTCAATGGAGCCTTTTCCTGGTGAAATACATAAACTAAGCTAAACTAAGTTGGATTCTCTCTCGCCAATTCATATGTATCAACATCTCCTAATTGTCTCATGCATTCTTTCTAATAATCATTAAAATCCAATAGTACAACTTCCCCTTGTCTGTTTTTTCTAATAATTGTGTGATGATTCTCCAAACTTTTCAATGAGCTAAATTCCTTAACTAATAAATTGTACTTACTTTTCTTATCCACTGTGCTATAGTGTATTTCTTTTCTAAGATTGTCAGTCCTCTCTCAACACTCTTTTGAAATGCTTCAGTGTTATAGGGTATTCGTGCTGGACCAACAAAGTATGATTTCAATCATAAGTATTGTTCAATTCCTTTTTTCCTCACAACTTCCAGATCTTGGTCTTTTACTGGTTAAGATTCTTCCAAAGTCTTAAAAAATTGCTTTAACCATAGTTTGTAAACAAACCTTTAAAACCCCTAATTTTAAATAAAACCAGTTCGGTAATTCATGAGAACAGAAAGTTAAATGTTTTGTAACACATCCACCTCTTCTTTTGTGAATTCTCTTCTGGGCAAATTACTGTAAAACTATTTATTTTCACACAAAGTAATTTTATCACAAACCCAAATGCAACCATAAATGCACACATTTAATTTAGAGTGAAGTCGTTAGTGCCACATTCGCTACAATGGAAAAGGTGCTAATAACGCAATTCAGTCCAAATGTATTTTAATGCTAATTAGTGCTTCAGTGAAAATAGCAGAAATGATATGACAGTGATAATTTCAAGTTTTGCTGCATATACCAGTATATATTTGGCTATTTCCCCTGTTGTACAAAAAAATGATAAAGTACTGTAGGGATTTAATGGATTAAAAAATACTAAAGTATGCACTTTCATAAAAGCAAATAGTAGACAATGCTATCAAAAATGGTTTACAACTTTAGAGTTGGAGGATTCATTATACTCAGACACTAATTCTGATCAGGACCAAACTGGTAAAGGTAGTAGCAAACCTTTCTATGGAGAGGCAGACAAGCATGGAGAAGAGGAAAAGAGAGAGAGAGAGAGAGCCAGGAAGATGGACAGGAGATGGAAACAGGGAAGACAGACCAGAATCCTCAGAAGTATAAGCAGGAGAGTCAAAAGCAAAAGGTGGAGGAGAAGAAAGCCAAGAAATAGGTCACCAAAAAAAAGGCAAAAAGACAAATCAGCTCAAGAGGGAGTGGGATATAAACCTGACAACAGCAGCAAGAGGTGAAAAATCCAAATAAATAGTGGTATGTAATTTGTCAAAAGGAGAACTCACAAAAGAAGAGATAGATGTGTTACCAAAAAAGGTCAAAAACAAGAACAGGTAAACTGTATGGTCCCACCTACAGGGGGTGTAAATGTTTCAAGATAAGCAAAAAAGTGAGGAATTTGAGTGGCAGACTGTGTGTCTCACTACATAAGATACTGGACAAGATGAGTTTGTCAGATTGGTTAAAAAGCAACATTAAAGGAAGTTATCCATATGTCAAATGCATACACTGCTCACACACATAAAATAAAGAAGATTAAAAAACAGCAAGAGACTAACAATAATGAAAAAGAACTTCATAACTTGGCAGTTTTCAAATTTATTCTACGTGGTTAAGTGCCCTTGTGACCTTATATATGTGGGTATGACAACTAGGGCCCTCACAAAATGAATATCTGAACACAAAAGTGCAATTCATTGTGAGGACATGTCCTCTCCCACAGCATTGCACTTCAAACAAAATATGTAAACAATCCCTCAACATAGGTTTAGGGTATTAGGAAAAAATAGAAAAGCCAGATAAGGGTGGAGATAGGGAGAACCATAATTTGTTAAGAGAAGTAAAATGGATATATTGCTTAGATACATTAAGTCCAAAATATGGCCTCAATGAGGAGATAGCATGGGTAACATTGATGTAAATATAGAGGGACTCCTAAGTATTCAGAAATAATGTAGATTGGAATCTGACTAGTATCCCTCAGTTAAGTAAGGAGGGTATCCTATAGGAACAATGTTGGGTAAAAGTGGAAACTTACACATGTGGGTTTGACTTCCACCAGAGCCAATTTGGAGATTGATGGAAATGGTGAACATAAGTGTCTTATAAAATCTGCCAATGTTGAGGAGAGGAAGATTTCTTGTTACAATATGTTAGCGAGCCAGTTTTGGTGCATTCACTAAAATTACAAACTGTACCATTTGTAATAGTTTTTACATGGTGAGAAACAGTTGGAGAGAAAGATACAGCTGAAAGATGTCACAATGTACCAGACAAATGTTCAGATGCCCATGTGATGACACCATCATCCTAGCATGCATGTGATATTATTATGAGAGCTCAGTTCTTATAAAAAAAAAAAAAAAAGAAGCAGAAAAAAGGGCTCACAGACTCTGGAAATAAAGTGACCAGGGCTTGGTTAAAGGATAAAAAATAACTGCATTTGTTATACATACATAACAGTAGGACTCACCACCACAGACTCCAATGCCAATCCTCTAGCCTGCTTGTTTCATATAAAGGGAGCCAGTTTAACATTTGTCAGTCTCTGGTTACTATCTTAGAACATGAAATGCATAGAAAGGTGATCACATGCTACAGAACATTGGATTCTGAGTTTACAAATGAATAGCTTCTTACAAAAGGTTACAAAAAATACTAAGAAATGGGCTATTATTTTTGCATTGGTTGAAAGAAAAGTGTTTTTAAAAAATGGAACCTTGATGCCATAAGAAAGACAACTCTATTACAAAGGTAACGGTACTTACAGTTGTTATAAAAAATAAATATGAAAGTCACAGAGATTTATATTAAAGGACCAACAAATTATTTAAGGGTTACATTATTTCTAGGTTTTGGAGCAGATAGTTTGGTATGCAGGGAATACAGAAAATAAATTAAAAAAGGTATTAATGAAGGATTCATTACAGTTATAGTTGATATTATTCATATTTAAAAGCACTATCTGATGCTATCTATTAGATTATATTTATTTATTTATTTTAGAAGTTGTGACCAGTGCAAATAACATAGTGAATTGATAAAATACAAATTAAGGTAAATCACTGAAGTTATTATACATGATGAAATGGATTAAAATATGTGCAATATTTATATTGAATGTTTAATTTATGTTGATACTGTGATTTACACTGTGGTATTAGGACAGCAGAAGGCATTTATTGTCCATTACCGCTATCCCGACTTCTCCGTGGTTGTACCTGTGCAGGTTACTCTCATTTAAGAACCATCAAGTTTTGATTTAAACCCCCAAAAGATATTTTCGCTAATTATGCCTGATGGTAGGTGGTTCCATAGTCTACTAGTTCTTGACAAAAAGGCATAATTCCTCAAGTTGGCCTTAGACACATATCCCATAATTTGTTTATTGTGTACTCTTATGTTATGTACATTGTATATAAATTTGATTCCTAGATTTGATGACAACTCTCTATCCTGTATTATTTTATATAGGGTCAATAGGTCACATCTTTGTCTTCTTAGGCTGAGTGGACATAACTTCAATTTACTAAATTTTTATTTGTAAGGCATGTGTTTTAGGTTGACTATCTGCCTTGTATACCAATGCTGTGATTTTTCAAAGATGTCAATGTCCTTTTTTAGTCCTGGGCTCCACACTTGGGATCAATAGTCCAGATGTGGTCTGACATATGCTTTATATATTGGAAGCAGTACTGATTAAGATTTATTTGTGAAGGATCTATTAATACAAGTGGTCAGATGGTTTACCTTTCTTGCAACCTGTTTACACTGGCTACTATTCTTCATGTTACTTGATATTATTACCCCAGGTCTCTAATTTCTTCCACCTTCCTTAAATCCTCATCATGAATCCTGTAATTTTGCTTTGGGTTGTTTTTCCTGCAGTGCATGACAACACATTTTTCAAAGCTGAATCTCATATCATTTTTATCTGCCCATTGGACTATATGCCAGAGGTACTTGATCATATTTGTACATCCCTCCTCAATGCTAATCTTGCCACCTAATTTTAAGTTATCTGCAAATTTTACAAGTGTATTTTCTCCCAGACTCTGTAAATCATAAACAACTAGATTAAACAAAAGTTGTCCAAGGACCAATCCCTGGGGAACGTCGTTGGTCACTTCCCCATCAGGAGAGAAGAAGCCATTTACTCTAACTATTTCCAGTCTATCATTTAGTCATGCTGATATCCAATTTAGTAGGTGAATATTCCTAGATTGTAAAGGTTAGCTAATATTCTTCCATGTGGTAGGGTGTCAAAAGCTTTTTGAAAATCAAAGAAAATTACATCGACTGGATCCTTCTGGGTCTGAGTTTTGGTTACCATATTATAAAAATTCAGTAGGTTTGTATTACAGCTTCTATTTTTACTAAAGCCACATTGTGTTTTATCCCATTGTCCCAGTTCCTGTAGTCTGCATGTTATCTCCTCTTTTATTATTCCCTCTATAATTTTGCTGACAATCAAGGTTAGAGTGACAGGTCTAAAATTTGAGGGAGTGTTTTTGTTCTCTTTCTTATAAATAGGGACCACAATCACCTTCTTCCAGTCTTTTGGGACCACTCCTTCTGTAATAGTTTTGTTCCCTATTATTGATATTGGTATAGCTAATTCATCGGCCAGTTCTCTGAGGACACATGGATGCAGACCACCCGGTCCCTGTGCCTTATTACAATCCAGTTTGGCTAGTTTCTTTTTTATGTATTCTGATTTACGTATGTCAATGGTACTCAAGGACAGTCAGCTGAGGGCTATGCCAACCATGGGTAATGCCACCCACTATTCTGCAGCCCGTGACAACGTGGCACAAGGGTGGGTTATGACAGCAACTCTGCCCTATTCCAAGAGGGCGGTGGCCGTAACCCACTGCCATGATTCCAGGAGCCACACTGGCAGAGTGAAGTTAGTGCAGCTTGTAACTGCTCTAAGGGGCATCCAACTAGTGCCATTTGTCAGATGCCCACTCTGCAGCACCATGGCAATGGCGCTAATGTGCTCCCCATGCCCCCACAAGTACACCCATTCCCCCACCCCATGAATGCCAGGGAAGCCAGCAGGTCCAATCACCAGTGCAGCCCCTGGACTCCTGTGCCACCCTTCCTGCCCCCATGCCCCCTGGTGTGTGCTGTGGTGTTCTGGGACAAGGGGGCCATCAGTAGCGGGCTGTGACTTGTGACATGCGGGGCTCTTATGCCATAGCCATGGTGTTAGCCTCTGCATGTCACAACTCACATGACATATGTGCCAGGACCCTGCCACTCTTGGAATATGGTACAGGCTCCCCAGCGTAGTGGCAAATGTCTCAACTCGCATACGCCGGTGAGTTGTGACATTTGTCCTGGATTCGGGCCCCCAGTAACACAAAATATTGATGTTACAATATGTAAATACAAATACATAAACATACAATATCAATATGCAATATAAAATGGGGACAGGGCAGGCACTGCAAGAGTCCACAAATACAATTCTTGCACTTCTTTGTTTGTGTCAACTTTGTCAAAATGTTTTATTAAACATGCCACCTATGGTTTGTTTCCTGGACCTCTAAGTTGATACTCTGTGCCTGGTAACATGCTGCTCCTAACAGCTCAGCAGCCATCCTCATCATAATGATGGACACGTAGTTCCCCAACTCTAAATTCTAATTTGAAGGAGTATACAAACAACTATAATATTCTAAGATGCAATAAATAAGGGGCTAGAACAAAGAGACAGATGGACAATGTACCTGTGGAAATTATTCCATTACCTCAAGACACAGTAATCTTTGTCTTTTTTTTCCTCTATCTGTAAAGTAAATGATGGGTGTGGGTGAAATTAAAAATAGACTTCAAATGTAAGTACACTCTCCATTCATGGGAAAAAGCAGGCTTAAGATGAATGATATTTGGGGGGGGTTAAGTCCAAGCTCAGTGAAAGTTAATAATATAGCTGGCAAATACTATAACATTCTTCCAATTTTGAAGGAGAGGCAAGGAAAGAGGGCAAAGATTGTATTTACCTCTTTGCCGCCTGGGTACTAGCTACTGTGATTATTGCATTTGGTGGAAAGGATGTGTGTTGATTACAAGGTCACAATAAACCCTTGCCTAGATACAGACCAGTACACTTTTCCTAGACCACAGGATTTGTTTGCTATACTACCAAGAGGAAAAATAATCACTAAGCTAGGCATGTCACAAGCTTATCTGCAAGTGTCTCTGGATGAAAAATTCAGGTTATATTTCACCATAAATAGGCAGAATGGCTTGTATCAGTTTAAATGGTTGCATTTTGTGGTAGGCAGTGCTGTAGTGTTGCAGTGACATATGGACAAGTTATATTATAGGACTCACTGGTGTAATATGCTTTCTTCTTGATACGGTAATCAATGGAGACACTACAGCATCACATTTGCTCTTTTTAGGACACTTTAGAAAGCAAGGTTACAATTTAAAACTGAAAAATGTATGTTTGTTTTTAAGAAAGCGCAACGTACTTTGATACAGATTCACCCTGTGTAACATCAAATGTTTCTTATATAAGTTTATAGGGGTGCTAGGAAGGCCTCTTATGGATATGAGTGTCGCCTCATGCGTTCTTAGGGCAAGAGAACTGTGAATCGAAAGTGAGCTGTACTGGTGCTCTAAGGACGTAAGAGGCAACACAGTTAAATCCATAAGAGGTCCTCCTAGTATCCTTATAAAGTTATAGACTGTGGCACCATTTTAAAAAAAAGTACCTTTCTTGGGGTCTATTTCTATGGCATGTGTGATTATCAGAAGCCCATTACAGTGTGAGTGTGAAAGATACTCTTATAGCAATAATAGTAGCTCAAGCGAAACTGAAGGAAGTACTGTGATTGGTCATCCCACAATCTATAAAATGGTTACATTGTACTATCAATATAGGGCAAACTTAATCATCAATATCTCTGAACTGCTGCCAGCTACAGGCTGGCTGTGTAACCTCATGTTGTACCAAAAGAATGTAATCAAATCACCTAATGTAGCAGATTGTCACTATACTTCTGTATTGCTTTCTCATAAAATGTATGTGTTATAATGCAAAAAAAACATAAATACATTTTAAAAAAAGAGCATTTCATGAACTTTCAAACTATAGTGGGCACTGTTCTTAAATGATTCCTTTGAAATATTTATCAAAAATCTCCTTTCAGCTAAATGTAGTTTGTAACTTTGGTAGATTTATCATCCTGCATCCCCTCCAGCAGTCTCTGCTTGTCTTGTTTTATAGCTAAGAAATAGCATTCTTGTGTTTCATGTTTAGAAAATCAGCAATCCACACAGCAGTGGTAAGCAACCTGAGTTCATAGCCTGAGTTGTTTCACTGGATGGTAGGTAGGGGAGAAAGAGTTAACATTCCACAGGATACTCTCTCTCTCTCTCTCTCTCCGGGGATGGAGGTTCTGAGGCCCATTTCAACACCACTACCTGAGTGATGACAGGTGATGGTTCAGCTTGTAAGCTTGCAGGGATGCCAGTGGGTTAGCACAACATGCTGCATGTGCACATGCCTTCATTTAGCATCCTGGGGAGGAGGAGGGGGAAACATACCTCTCAGCATTAAAAATCATAGCACTGGCCTTCAAAAATCACAGCAAAGAGTCAGAATGTGGAGCGCTTTCTTATTTTAAACAATATTATGTCTACAGATAGTGGACCACATATAGTAAATGATAAGGAATGTTTCTATCAGCTTAGTTCAATGATTTAATAGCATGTGTGTCCAGAAGTAGCTCTAACATTATGAGGAACATCGGTAAACTTGTGAGGAGCAAGGGTAAATTTGAGTGTGAAAATCATAGCACTATGTGGAATTCATAGCAGTTGAGAGGCATAGGAGGAATGATGAAACCATAGAAAAACCCTGGAGCTCAACAGGATAATGCCAGGACTCTGTCATGCCCCTCCACATTGACTACCCACTCTGCAAAGAAGATTTCAAAGGTCTCTTCAACCTGAGGACTACACTGCAGTGGGAAATCCATGAGGAAATAGAGGACAGAGATGCAGAAGGAGATGACCTCAGATAGGGCTGGAATATAGCCCTGGGATAGTGGTCTGGGGGAGCTACAGTGAAGCAAGAGTATAATATGTACATTATAAAAACAATTATGCTTAAAGATGCAGATCTCTGTGCATGTTGACTAATGAACAGAGATGCAGCAAAGTTAACTTTTCCAGCCAAGTTGCCACAAACTTGCAAAACTCCACTTTCATGAAGTTTCATGAAGTTCCAAGCTATATCATCAGCTTGGTATTTTACCACTTTGCAAAGTTTTTTTCATGCAAAGCAGCACTTTTTCCACAAAGTCTTTATGCACTTGTTGCAAAGTGGCAACTTTGTGAGTGAATTTGATGACGTTTCTTAGAAAATGTGCCACTTGCCTGACAAAGTTAGTACTTTGCACTTTGCAAAACTGGGTAACTTAACAAATTATTTTAAAAGTGAAGCTTGCCAGCATTGCCAATCTCTACTAATGAATGTAATACAATAATTGTGTTTAGAGAGAACAGACTAGGCTCCTCTTCACACATAGCAGTGCCAATGAGCACAATTTTGGGGATGGTCGAGCCTTACAAATTTTGGAAAGGTAAAGAGACATAAGGCCCAAAATACAGTCACAAAAGGTTTGGGGTGCTAAACAGGGTAAATAGATGCAAATTAGTACTACCACACTTTTTTGCTATCTGCAAAGCTGGCACAATATCACTGGTGGGTTGAGTCCACCCTGCAACAGTGTCATTTAGCACAAAATGCAAGTTGGTTGATGCAGCTGTTTGTGGGTACAAACAAGGTTTGCAACTTCTAACATACTTGATTTTGACAGCTGCAGGGGTTAGGACATGGCATGGCATAACACTACAGTAGTCACCTGGTGCTATGTCATGCTCTAAGGATTGGGTTAATATTGTTACAAATGTACTCATCCCCCTTTCCTCTCCTCTATCACCTCTTATCCATATCTTACCTGGTACATCATTGTCGGCTCCAGGCAAATCTGGTGGTTCAGTTCCCACTATTCATTTCCTTAACCATCCTTTGTAGTTCCTGGTATCCAGTGGAACTCCCCCCCCCCTGTCCTTTCTATATGTCATCTGTTCCCTCCCCCCATTAAAATGTTAGTTCCAATCTGCAAGGTTGTGTCCCTCCCTAGAACTGCTTTTAGTAGTTCTACCAAGTTTGGGTCTCCGTGGCTTGCAATGAGCAAGGACAGCCAGTTAGTCACTGAGCTTGGCTCAGCAACTCTTTAGCATGCTGTCCCCTGCACTTATGTAGTTGTCCCCACCCATTCCCCAGCCAAGTCACAATGCATCTAGGAACTGTGAAGGGCAAGGTAAAACAGGAAACTGGAAAGTGGCACAAAGTGGTCAATGTAGTCACTTGTCTTATGAGACTGCATAACCCTTACCATGGAAGAACTCACACAACACAGGTCTTAAAGAAATGGCCGCATCCATATCCAAAACTGAAAGACTAAGGAAAAATAAACACACCATTCCATCTGAAAGATCCTATAATAGATTAGAAGAAGGAGAAGAAGAAGAAGAATCAGCATGTATATAGCGCTTTTCATACACAGTGTATCCCAATGCACTTTACAAGCAATGCTAGACTAGTAGTGAAGTGACTGAATGTGTGGTGGCGGCCATATCACACATCATCACCCACACACAGCCTGAATAATTGCGTGAACCGGTTTATGGGAAGGGGAATGTTGGCCAGGACACCAGGAATGTTCCCTACTCTTTGCAATGAGTGCCCTAGGTTCTTTTACTTCCACCTGGACAACACCAGGATGGGCAGAAGAGACCTCGGTTTAACATCTCATCCAAAGGACGGCACACCCCAGCAGTACAGCACTCCCCAATACTGCACTCAGATGCCAGCAATTTTTAGGTACACGAGAACCCATGACCTTCTGGTCCAGAGGCAGATGTGCTACCAACTGAGCCACACTGACACTGTGCCATGTTGCAAAATTGCTTGTCACTTTATTGGAATGCATTACCACATGATCTGAAAATATTGCAGAACATTCATACATTTAAAAAACTTCTTTGTAATCATTTAACTCCAATTGCACATGTTTTAATTAATTAACTTGTTTGTTTATGTTATGCAAAGTATGTTTATTATATTTTGAAAATAGTGTGTTATTTGTATTTTTATATGTCTTTATTGTTAAGTGAAAATTTTGTGTTTATTTGTATTACCACAGGTCTTTGTTGTAAATGGGGGTCTTTCCCCCAACAAATGAATCTTGTATAAAAATAAAATTGTAAGAATTTTAACAACATATGTTTATTAAATTACTTGTACACAGAATTAGAGTGGCAAGAGCAGCTGGGAGATCTCATCAGCCACGTTGGAGCCTCCACACCCCTTACCATGAAGGACATTACCTCTGTGTGAACTGAGGTAATGATGTACTTTTCTGGGTTGGCTCAACCTCAGTGATTGGGGAGATCATGTGGCTGGGTGGCAAGTGAACACCTCCCCTTTGGTGGTGCTACTCCCACAGACAAGCTCAATGAGGTTGGACCGTGACCCCCCCCCCCCAAATGGAGTCCAGATCATGCAGCCTCATGCACCTCATGCTGACCAGGGAAGAAGAGTCCTTTGGAAGAATTTGACTCCTTCTCCTTTTCTGCTTGTATCATCATTCTGAGAGACACCCAAACCACCATGTTACAAAGACTGCAACAGCTTTATTTTTAAAGCTAAACCTACTCTCAGTTAAACCACTTTAGACAAGTTAAAAAACCTGAAAAAACCTTCTGAAGGAAAACTGGGGAAACTCTGCCCCAACCCCTAGTGCAGTCACCCATACTGGGGCAAAGGACTTACTAATCTAGCCTGGTCAACCCTGCACCCTGCTTTTATAAGGTGAGTGGGTGGGAAATGTGAAGTGGGTGAGGAGAGAGAGTGGGAGCTGACTACAGCTCTTTTTAACCTCTCATTGTCCACCCCCCAGGTGCCTTCCACCCTGTGGGTGGCTGTAGTGATTACTCCCCCAGGAGTGGTGCTGGTGATACTCTAAGGCCAAGTTATTGGGGAGGGGACACCAACATGGTGACATTTGCTGCAATGCTTTAGTAGACTTTTATTGTCTTAATAGTCCCTATAACCCTTACCCTGGAGGAACATATGTTTATTAAATGACTTCTACACAAAGCTGGAGTAGTGTATGTAGTTGGGAGATCTCATTGCATTACCCCTTTGCATTCCAAGAGAATGATGTATCTCTGTGGGCTGGCTCATCCTCAGAGAGTGGTGAGGTCATGTGGCTGGCTGACAAGTGACCACCCCTATCTGGAGGTGCCACTTCTGCTGGCAAGCCCAATATGGTTGGACTGTGACCCCCATGAATGGGGTCCAGGTATTGCACCCCCATGCACTTCATGCTGGCCCGGGAAGAAGAGGCCTTCAGAAGAATTTGACCCCTTCCCCTTTCTCCTTGTACCAGTGCTCTGAGACACTCCCAATCACCACAGGACATACACAGCCGGAACCCCCAAAGCAGCCCACTCCAAGTGGTCCTCCAAGATCTCAGAGAATGACTCGAGTTGTAAGTTCCAGCCATTGTCCTGTGAATGAACATCATCCTTACTACACAGTTCCTGGTAGAATGTGTCAGTATTAATGTGCTGCACCACAGATCCACCAACATATTCAATGAATGACCGCATCTTCCTGTTGATGATGCATATGTATGCTTTATTCATAGCTTCAAAGTTCTCAGCATGCCATCGGTTGTGCTGTTGAATAATTTGGAACCTATGAATTTTGATCCCCAGCCACCATTCATGAACTGGACACAAGTCCTCTTTCATCCTGAGAAACAAATATATAACTTTCAGCAGAGTCCCAGGTCATTCCCACCCAGATGGATCAGTAAAATGTCTGGTGAACTCCAGTGTCTTGCCTCCACTGCTGGCCTAGGCAGAAGATTCCCACAGCATATGCCTTTCTGCCCCAAACCATGGATACATGCTTTCTGATGTGGAATCACTAAGTTTCTCCTCCAGGCTGATGTACTGCCCAGTGGATGAAGGAGTGTCCACAGATCCAAAACTGATTGGGACCATCAAGGGAACCTGAAAACAGCAAGACAATGTCAAAGTAAGTATGAACATAAATAACATAAAATCACTTTGGACTTCCACCAACCCAAGGCCAGGATTTTCTTATCAGGCCTTAGCATTTGTTGCCACCCCAATCCTGAAGGAATGGGTATTGTACACTTTAGCATTCAACCTTGCCTGTTGTACTGCCAAGCTTAAGATGTGCCTAAACTGATAGGCCATTATGGGTGTGCCATCTATGTGCCATAGAAAGATCAACACCTCTGGTAGGGGAAGGGACTCATAGTCCACCTTTGTGGTCTTTATATCACATGCCGACCCAGTAGGAGCCTTCACAGTGCACCAGCAACCAATGCCTCCCTGGTCAGTCTTGCTCTAGATGTAGGCACCTTCTGGTGTCACTGTCATGTCTGCATCTTGTAAGCCCATGGCGACACCAGTCTTTTCTGATTGCACCAGTTATGAGACCGTAAAGGCCCTGCAGAAGGCCAGAAATAATGTAGTCTTGACTAATCTGACCTTGAACAGGAAACAGCACACTGTTGGGAGGCCCTCCCATACTTTCTCAAGAATAGCCAGGCTAATAGAGCACTGTTGGTCCACCCATTTTGGGAGTCCTTTGTTCCAACCTTTGAGATCTTCCAGACCTTAAAAGTGTGAGCACCATCAGTGAAGCCCTACAGAGAGAACCAAGACAAACCTGCCAGATGCTGGCCCATCACCCCTGGTGTCAGGCACCGATGCTTAGATTTCACAATGTGGCTGCACAACAGGTCTGTGGGAATAGGCCAGCTATTAGGCCATCCTACCCCAGGCATGGACAATATAGTAGTGTTCCACCTCATGGCACTATGAAGCTCTGATCCAGGGGGCAATAGCGTTCCCCATACACTCCTGAGCCTCAGGGTCACTGTCTTCCACAGAAAAAGTGGGACTTGTCATAGATTCCGATCTACTGGCAAAGTCAGTTACCTTAACTTCTGCCACTGTGAACAAGGTAAAGCATTAGCAATGGTATTCACAATACAAGGAACATGTATAGCCTTAAAGTGGGCATTCAAAAGCATGCAATTGAGGATGAAGATCTCGTAAGATCAACCAACACATCTTTTGCCTCTAGGTGTCCATTGATAGTGTGGACCACTCCCATATTCTCAGATTAGAAAATGACCTTTCAATCCTTCAACTGGGGGTCCCACACATAGAGTAACAACACTATTGGAAAGAATTACAGTAGGGCAATCTGCTTCATGCTGTTCAACTAGAAAGCCACTTTGCACACACCACTCGTCATTAAAGTATGTCCCAAATCCAAGACCCCGATGTGTCTGTAAACAGTTCCAGTTCCTGGCTGTTGACTGTCTCTGGCCACATTGGCCCCCAATGCCAAGTCAACTTCCTAGGTACCAACTGCCCTCTACTTATTAAGCTGAAATGTGTTGCATAATTTAGGGTAAGGTTAAAGCTGGAATGTACTGCATATATAGCATAAGGACTTCTATAGTGTATACCTCTTGTATTATATATATATATTTTTTTTCTTTGTTGTTCTTCATTTTATATCTCCTGTCTATGTAATTGCGAACTATATGTGTATGTGCCTCAAGACCTCCTTGTGAATGAGCTTGCTCAACGGAGTCTTTCCTGCAATAAACTTGAACTTGAACTTGAACATTGAGGCAATTCTGAAGTGAGAAATGAAGGTCAACCACACTTCCAAATCCTCCCTGAAACCTTTGTTCACCTGTATCTGGTTATGGGGCATCTGGACACCAGTCCTCAACTTAGTCATATGCCATAAGAATGAGCAAACAGGTGAAGTTCACAAGGCCCACTAACTTCTGGACCTCCCACAGGGTAACCTTTTTAGCCACTATTGCACGGCTTAATAGGGTCCTTTGACCCTGGATCTTGTCCAGCGGTTGGCAACATTCCTGGGCTCCTGTACCAGTATTGTGTTTGGTGGCTCAGCTTTGCCAGAGGTCAGTGGTATGCCAAAGGTGTTGCACAGGTGTAAAATCCTATCCAGCATCGGCCACAGACCAGGGAGTGTGCGGTATCACAAACAAAATATTGCCCAAATAATGAATGATTCCTCTTGCTCCCTGCCTCCTGGGCAGTTGCTTGGTGCAAGAAGGTGCTAAAGCACTCAAACACTGTGCAGGCCACTGAGGAACCAATGGCCATGCAGTTATCTGTGAAATATAGCCCCTCTAATTTTATCCCAAATAGATCACGGTCAGCAGGGTGGACTGGAAGCAGTTGGAATGCTGACTGGGTGTCTCCCTTGGCCATCAGGGACTTTGGGCCCACTGCGTGCACCTCCTCAACACCCCATCAAAGGACTTGTACTGAACTGCTGTGTGGTGTGGAACAATGTGATCATTTACAGAGTCACCCTTGGAGTAAGACAGGTGTTTGATCATACAAAATTCACCAGGGGCCTTTTTAGGAACCAAGCTGATAGGTGAAGTTTAAGCAATGGTGGGAAGGGGTAAGACCCACTCACCCTTCCCAGCCCTGTTTCTTTTTGGAATTTTTCATGGCTCAACTGCAGCATCTCTCAGCAGATTTGAGATCTCGGCTTTGTTCTCCCACTGGGAACTGTCATATGGAATCCTGAAACCAACCAGAATATTTCATTTAGCAGGGGTGGATGCTTTGAGGTCCAGGAACCACTTGAACCAGGGTCTAAGCCTGTCCACCCTTGCTGGAGTGGGCAGGCTTACCCAAATAAGTATTTCAGTTCTTCTTCCAAAATGACTGGTTGCTACCCTGTGGGGGATCTTAGGTCAGCACTGACTGAAGGAATGCTGCTGGCTACAAGTGATGCATTCATGCTGAAATCTACAGGGACTGTTGTTGCAACTCACCTTGTTGAAGTTAAAGCAAATCTGATTTGATGGAGAAGAGGATCCAGGCATGTGTGCCTGTGATGCCTTTAAGGGCAACCCACTGTCTCTAAGGAGGACCCTAACCACATACATGACCTCAAAAAGCAAGGGCATGTCCAAAACACCCCATTCCAAGGATGTGTCATATTGCATGCGGCACTTGAACCCCTTGTTGTACTCCAACCAGGCAGCCTCCCTTGTGCCTGTGGGCTAGCATAATCCTGTACAGGTAATTGAAGAGGTTGACACATTTTGTGGGGGACAGTCAGACAAATTGTACTGGTGAAGACTATCAAACCCACCAACCAGTTGTCAAATGTTCTTTCCACAGAGGCATTCTTTTTGTCATTGTCTTCTATTTCATCCTTGCTCTCATCCTGCTCATTTGGGTGGTTTAGTTAGGAAAACATAGCAATATATTCCCACCCTCAAATCTGTTGGTGGATCATGCCAGTCAAGTGGGAGCCCACTGATATAGTACCGTGGCGGTGATCGTACTGCTGCCTGCACAACCCTGCTGCTCCTGCCCCTAAAGTCACCTAAACACCACTCCCCCCATGCTACTGCAGAGTTTTATTTAACTCTAAAAATTGATTAGCATTTTGCTCATAAAAGTTGTAATGCATTGTGAAAATGCATAGCACTTGCCTCACTGTGTTCAACAAACATAACACTTCCAGAAAACCTATATAAATGCTTTCTGTACAGTTAGTATCGTCCCAAGAAAAAAACTGCTAATCAATTATTTAAAACCCTGCTACCTAGCCTGATCTGGTGATGCAAGACCCACAGTCACTTCCATGAGCCTATCCATCATCTCCTCTGAGGTTGGGGTCTTACTGGGTTCTGGCTGCTTTTGGGGGAGGAATGCAGGGCTAGGTCTTCTGGCACTAGATCTGAAATGGGTGGTTGAGGTACCCCAACCACATCCACATCTGAATCTGCATCTTTCTGGACATTTTTCTTGGCCCTGGTGTTGAGCCTAGTTGCAGGAGGCCCCACTTGGGGTGCTCTGCTGAAAATCCATGTCACCATCTGCTTAATGTCTTCATCTAATAATTCTCTAACCAATGAATTGGTCTTACCTCTTTGGTTTTTTCTTGGTTCCTTGGTCAGAGAGCTGATGGCTCCTTTTCTGGCCACTTTGGGTACAAGGGAGGACACACAGACAAGGTGACAGCTGCTGCAATGCTTTGGCAGACTTATTTACATCAGTAATTTGGAACTGCGTATCAGTCCAGTTTCAAGGAGCAGTGCAAATTTTGTGATGGTTAAGATGCACAAATGTCAGGGAAAACAAGGGGTACAGATTTCACAAGGTGCAGTGACAGATCATTTGTCAAGCAGTGCAATTTTGATAAGGGCTATATATTTTGTCGGGTTGGAGAGTACAAATTTTAGGAGCAGTGAGGGACACAAAATTTGGACAGGAAAAGGCATACATTTTGATAAGACAAGGGTCACACATTTGGGAAGGGTTATGGATTTTATGAGAGGTACATTTTGGACAGGTTGAGGAATCATTTTTCCAAGAGTGGTAAACAAGGAAACATTTTGGAAGGGGTAAGTTGTGTAATTTTCAGGAACAGTGAAGTTGATAACATTTTTTGAGGTGCAGGGAAAGCAAATGTCAGAAAAGGCAAAAAGTTTAAATTTAAGGAGGGTGAGGGATGCACATTTGTGTTGAACAAGGGTTTAAATATTGGGTGAAACACAATTTTCAGAAATGTGAGTAGCACAAAGGAGCAGCTGGTGGCCCTAAACATGCACTCATTGGGGCCAGGAACAATAAGGGAACATGATAGAATATATACATTTCTGAGGGGTATAAGCAGTATGAATGGTGAGAACCTGCTTGTAAGGAATAGGGATGCAGTTACCAAGGAGTATGATTGGAGGTTGGTGAGGGGGTAAGCTCAAGAGAGATTTAATTAAGTTGTAGATCACAGAAATGGTGGATGAACAGTGGAACAGACTGCTGGCAGAAGCAGTGGGGGCAGCTACCCTATATGGGTTTAAGTACTGCTGCAACAAGGCAAGGGGACTTTTAGTCCCAGGGAGGGCAACATGGGACTGGGAGGATGGAGTGGGGGAAGAGGAACAACAAACCAGTACAGTAGGCCGGTGGGATAAGGTAGCATGGTATGTGCAGAAATTAGGGACACTCACTCTCCTTCTGCCATCTGATTCTGTTTCAACGTAACTTTGGGGGCATGCATGCAATTTTTGTGGGAAGAGGCTTTCAATTTTTTGAATGGATGGTGTGAACTATTTTTGAGGGCTAAGGACTGGAGTGCAACTTTTTAGAAGGATGAGGGCACAATCCTTGAGAGGATCAAGTGGAAGACATTTTTGGAGGTGCAAGGGGCACACATTTAGAACACTACAAAGGTGGTTGCACTCAAACAGGTTCCGGCAGTGCTGCTAGAAAAAACAGTCCAAGGTCAAAGATGTGGCACATTGTAAGCACACAGAGGCTCTAGCAGACAGATGAATGTTCAAAAACTTTTATTCAAACTCAATTCCAGGGTTAACAGACAGCAGGGAGAGACACTATAGCCCAGCAAATTGCCCCCTTACCCCTATATCTTTCCCAAACCCAATCCCCCCTTCTTACAAACTGTATATTTTGACATTTATTAAGTATTTGACTTGCTTTAACAATTAATATGATCTGCAGCACATATGAATTATCCTTAATTCTTTTCATGTATTTATGTAATTATACAACATTTAATATTATTGCATAGTATTTATGGTACTGTGTTGTTAACACTTTTAATACACTTGTTTACACTTTTTCATACTATTTATTGTATGTTTAATAATTCACTGTTTCACATTTAATATGTAGCAGCTTTCTTGTGACATATGGTTTTGCTCCTTCTTCCTTTTGGTTTATGTTTCTAGAAGCCAAACAAATTCAAATGGTCATTTAATGAATTATTCATGACATTACCCCTCATGCTATATAAATGATGTGGGTCCTTGCTGTAATGTCCTCTCCCCTGATGAAACCTCATGAGTAAGTGGTGAAGAACTGGGGTATAGCTTCATTCCTTGCTGTTTATGCACCCTGGAATTTAGTTTGTATAAAAGTTTTTGAGTATTCATCTGTTTGCTGGAGCCTTTGTGTGCCTACAATGTGTCGCCTCTTTGCTTGTCTCAGCACACATTTAGAATGAGGTGCAAAATTAATGAATACAGTGCATTCCACTTGTATGCACATTGGATGTATGCACATTCTAATTATATATAGTAGTATATGCAAAAAAGTTGCATGTCCCAGTCCCAGCCTCATGTACTTAATAATAAAAAATGATCTTGTACGCACACCACATTTCCATTGTATGCACACCTTTTCCTCCAAACAGGAGCTCCACAGACACTAATACTGTCCATCATGCCTGTTAAACAGGTGCTAACTGTGCTTCCAGTGGTTTAATGCATGTAAGTTTTAATCAGTTTCAGCCAGTTTGTCAGAGACAGCAGTCATGGAGAAAACAAATACTGTAACTTTAATAATGCAGAGAATGCAACATTTGATGAATTAATATTTTTAAATAAGTCTGATAACATTCAATAAAGGTAAAAGTGAGTAATCATTGAGAACGCGTGTTTTTCTGAATGGTTCCATTAATTTCAATACAGTTTCAGTTGTTCACCATTTTGGATGCAAGCACAAAAAGGGGATGTCCCAAGCAAGGGCATACATCAGGAACTGACTCCAGTTTAAAAACATGAGGGGCAAACATGTTAGGACAGGTGCAGATTTCTGAAAAAAAAGGGGAAAATCTCAACAGGGATGAGAGTACATTTCTAAAATGGTGAGAAATACAATTTTGGGGAGTACTGTGAGAGACAAATATTGGTAGATTTGAAGGGTGCACATTTATGGAGAGGATGGGGTGCACAATTCATTGGAGGTATGTAGTGTGAATTTTTAATGTTGTGGATGAACATTTCGGGAGGGGTTGAGTATATATTTTTGAAGGGTTATCACTGTACAATTCATAAGCAGGGACACCGAGTATAGATTTTGTGTGGGGTGTACTTTCTGGCTCTGGTCCACTCTGAGAGTCCATAGTACCTGATAGCTAAAAGGGTTTACTAGACATGAATTCTGCAAGTGATTAACATATTTTTATTGCATGATGCAAGAACCCATTCCCATGGTCTTGTCTTCAAAGAGATAACTAAAGACTTGCATGACATTTAGGATTATATATCTATTTGAAAGGTTCTGTTTTGTTTCAGTGTTTCTGTATCACATTAAAAATTGCTGGGAAGAAAGCATAAGGTAATAAACAACTAATACTTCACAGCTTTATCAATGTTAATTTGGTGCAAATGATACTGAGCCAGTGATTACATCAACAAGATCCAACCCAGGCATTCTTGTGGCAATATTTATATAGGTTGAAATGTTTATAATTCATTGAGGTTGTTCCATATATCCAATAAATGTTGTAGCAGTCATCAATTGTCACTATTCATTTTATATATGCTTCTGGGGCACACAGTGTGCCATGAATCCTAGGAAGGTGCTAGATAAATAACCTTTGCCTTATTAAACTTCACTCTATCTTTTGAAATACATATTTTGAGGAATTCACCTAGTACTGCGTATGATATGCTGGACCTTTGTTTCAGAACACAGCCAGGAACCATCAAATAATACCATTAAAAGTAGAGAAACCAGAAAATCAGGTTAATATTTGTCATAGTGACAAACCATGACAAAGCCAATAAGGGCTGAAGGCATCAGACAGCTCCACAGGGAGCTGAGTGGCCTAGTGTTAAAGGCACTGACCTTTCACCACTAGAACTCAAATGTCAGCTTAGGTCATCAGTGGACACTGATGACCCAAGGTCAGTTCCTTCCTAATAAGGAGAAATCTCCAGTATAATACTGCAACATAGAGTTTGGCATATCATCCCACAAATGTATTATTTGCTCAAAAGATTCCAAATGAGTATGGTATCTAACTTATTCACTAAAGTTAAAGAGCATTTGTTTACTTCTTATAACTAGACACTTGCCTGTTTCATTTATTATGCTTTGATGTGTTAGTAATTAATTTCTAATTTTTGTAAATAAAATATTTGTGCACAAAACAAGTGGGTTTATACCCTTACTTTTCATACTGCTAGTAAAAAGAATTGAAGGGATACTGTCAACCCCCTTAGGTCTCAAAGGGTCCCTAGTTTAAAAAAACACATTTTATGATTGCCAGCATTCTGTAAAGATTGCTGATGTAGCTGGTAGTTTGATTCTGACTCTTTTTTTCTTTAAAAAAGTGAAAAACAGACTGCCCACCATACTGATTTTACCACACAAACACAGGTTTGTTTACATTCCATGATCAGCTCCAACTGCACTTTTTTTGGACTTGGGAACACCCACAACACAGTCTAACCACTCATGATGCAGTAGAAGTTTAGAATGATATTGCATCATGAGTGACTGCACTGTTTGTAGGACTTTGTAATACTCAGAAAGTATGCAGTAAGAACAGATCCAGGATTGTAAACAAAACAAATGCATTTCAGTTTCTACTAAACAAGGAGACAGACAAAACAAACAGCAACATCAATGAATTTTAGAGAAGGTAAGCAATCATAAAATGTAATTTTTTAACTAGAAATAATATGATGCAAAACAAGTTGACAGTGACCCGTTAAGTAGAATTCTAATATTGTGATGTCAGAAAATCCCAGCATTTTGGAGTTCAGTGTATTTCTATGAGAAACTAAATAGGTCCCACATTCAAAAGGATCGAGACTGGTGCAAATGCATTCCAGGGTCTGAGGGCTTGATGTTTCACAGCCCTCTCCATCCCCTCACTGCAAGCCACTGAAAACTGCCATAATGGAAGGGTCTGAGGGCTTGATGTTTCACAGCCCTCCCCAGCTCCTCACTGCAAGCCGCAGAAAACTGCCATAATGGAAGGGTCTGAGGGCTTGATGTTTCACAGCCCTCCCCAGCCCTTTACTGCAAGCTGACGAAAACTGCCATAATGGAAGGTACGGGACTCGGAGGATCAGACTGCAGACGAGACTATTTTTTAAAACTTGGCATCCTTTCCAAGCTGCACTGTAATTTAAATCAGGGAGCTTCTTGTTTAAGCTCCTGTCTGCTTGATTTTTTTCACCCACCTCCCATCCCCCACCCCCTTCCTTAATTACTCTGTGGCTCCGCCCCTGCTCTTCTCTGACTGGCCTCTTTACTAGTAGGGAAGTATCTGAGTGGCTCTCTGCCAGCTTTATTCCTTATGAACTCACATCACCCACTGACAACCATGGGCCTCTTCCTAAGACCAAATCTTTCAGTCCCTCTACTGGTCCTAGCAGTCTTTATTCCCCACCTTTGTCCATCACCAATGTCAACTGCTAATAACCCTGAGGTTTTCCCCACCCCTCTATCCACCCTCCCACCCACTGAGGTTCTCCCTACCCCTATATCCACTCTCCCACCCCCACCCTGTCCACCACCATCACCCTTCCCCTACCCCATCCTGCCCAGCTCCATCTACATCTGGTATCCCACAACACACCATTGCCAATGCTTTACCATGCTATCCCCACCATACGTGCTCTGCCCATCCCATGCTCTTTTCCTGTTAGCTCAGCTTACTACTGCCACAGCTCACACAAACGATGTATGTCCTCTCTGCTCAGGTTTGTCTCCCTGCTCCTACTCCTATCCGGCAACATTCATCCAAACCCCTGCCTGCCTCCTCCCTGCCAAACTCAGACCCTCCTACATCGGGCCATGCATAGCCTCTATGAACATCTGTAGCTTTAAAAATGCTGCCCTCCAGTGCTGGATGGCACAAAATCAGCCTGACATTCTGGCAATCATGGAAACCTGATTGTCTAAATCTACCCCAGACTCTGTGGTCACTCTCCCTGGCTACTCCCTTTTTAGGGAAGATAGAGTTGGTAAACGTGGAGGCAGCTGCACCTTCTATATGCGTGACTGCTTAATGGGCCACGCTCTGCCAGTTCCCAAGCTTGACCATGGTACCCAAGCCATCTCAATTAGAATTACCCCAGACCCTTCCAGGGCCCCTCTGACTATCTCAGTAGCCTACATTCTCCCACGGAAACAAACCCAAGCAATCCAATCCCTAACTGACTATCTGTCCAGCCTCCCGCATAAGGGTGAGCAGATACTAGTGGGTGACCTCAACACCAACTGGCTTGCCAGTTCATCTGCCCTTGCCAAGGATGCTTTTGCAGCCCTGAACCTAACACAGCTGGTAACCCAGCCTACCCATCTGAACCCATCCAATGGCTCTTACATGTTACTGGACATCATCCTTGCCAACTGCCCGCACAGAATTGTGGACATCGTTGTCCATCGAAACTCCCTGAGTGATCACTCGCCAGTAACTTTCACGTGATCCTGACATCTACCAAAACTTGTGCCCAGCATGGTCTCCCGCTGACTTATCCTACCAGGTAGCCTCGCTAGGCTTAAGCAGTACCTCGCCCAGTGGGACTGGTCACCAATCAACCAGGCCCCTAGTATTGATGAAGCACTCAACTACTTTACCCACTCCTTTAATAAGGCCTGCGACATCTTTACCTCACTGGTCAAAACCTGGACTAAGCAACATAGTGCACTATGGATCACAACATCACTGCTCAAACAGCTCCACCACAGAGACAATCTCTGGCATAGGGCAAATTCCTCAGACAAGCCTGGGGACAGGCAGTCCTACAATGTAGAGCGCAACAGATGTACATGGGCCACTCATAAGGCTAAAGCAGAGTACTACAGAGCCACACTAGCCTCCTCCCGAGGGTCTACCCGGAACTTCTGGGACAACATAAAGGAGCTAAATGGGAAGTCTCACTCCCCGCCCCCATCGCTACTCAACTTGAATGGAATCACTATCACTGATCCCACTAATATTGTAGACTGCCTAAACACAGCCTTCTCAGATCTCAGCACAGTTCTCCCTAGTAGCTTCTTTACTCAGCTGCTCCCTCTGCCTGGGCCAGTTCCCTTTAGCTTGGAAAAAGGCTGTGATCACCCCCATCTTCAAAAGTGGTGACACCTCCTCTCTTGGAAACTATCAGCCGATCTCTATTCTTCCTCCTCTCTCAAAAGCCCTAGAAAAAATAGTAGCAGATCAATTATCTGAATATCTTGCCTCCCACAATCTTCTATGCAGACAGCAGCATGGCTTCTGCCCAGGTCATAGTACGACCACTGCTCTCATGGAGTTCTCAAGCTTCCTTCATGAAACCCTTGACAAAGGCCACTTTGCAGGGGCTGTCTACATTGACCTCTCCAAAGACTTTGAAATGGTCTGTCACCCATTCCTACTGGACACTCTCCTTCAACTAGGCTTTTCCCAAGGCCTGCTGGTTCTCTAGCTATCTTTCTTCAAGGTCCCAGTGTGTCAAAATAAACAGCACCCTCTCCAGCACCCACCCAGTCCACTCTGGAGTCCCACAGGGCTCCATCCTGGGCTCTCTTCTTTTTCGTCTCTATGTAAATGCCCTACACAACTCCTGCTCCAGCAAGGTCCTGCTGTATGCAGATGATGCGGTTCTCCTCTCCTCCCACCCTGACCCCTCCTCTCTTCGGGCCTCCCTCCAGCACTCTTTCAGTCAAATTGGAAACTGGTTCAACGACCGCAGGCTGGTCATTAACTTTAAAACACAAAAGCCATGATGTTCGCCCATCATCAAAATAAGGCAAAAAACTCACCCCTCCATATACTATCCAGCTCACTCCACCCACTAGAACAAGTTAGCAACTACAAATACCTGGGCATTTACCTTCGACTCTGCCCTCTCCTTTCACTCGCATATCGACCTGCTCACCTCAGCAATTAACATGCGCACAGGCCTTCTCTACTGTCATAAGGACTGCCTGCCACCGGATGCCCTCAGATTGGCTGCCTCCTCCTCCTTTGTCCTGTCTCTTGTAGACTACGGCCTCCCTGTCTATGCTGCTGCTGATGCCACCGCCCTCAACAGAATCCAACTATGCCAAAATAAGGCCTGTAGGCTTCTCACTGGTGCAGACAAATGGACTCATGTATGCACTCTGTACTCGCTGGCCAACATACTCAATCTAGAAGAGCGGTTACAATATCAGACCTGCCTCTTGGTTAAAAAAATACTTCTAGGTCTTTCCCCCTCCACCTTGCTTCCCCCTCTGCCTCTGCCCATGGCTCCACTAAGGTTGCTCTCAGAGTCCCAAGGGTGTGGACATCACTCGTCCAGAGATCCTTTTATTACAAGGTACCACACTGGTTCAACGCCCTTCCCTCCTCAATCTCCTCACTCACTAAAATAGGTCTTTTTAAGGCAGCTCTCAAGAGCCTCATTTTCTACACCCGCAGCTGCGAATGCACTCCACAAGCGGGATCCTAGCCCATCGGTGCCCTGCTCCCTCCCCAGACCCTTTTCTAGACTCTTGACGACAATCTCCTTATCTCAGGCTGCAATTCTGAATTTACTGTATTTGTCCTTGGAGCCTAGCTTTCGCACTGTATAGACCTCTGTACTGCTATTGTAAACTGTAACTCCTATCTGGGCACTAGATGGCTTGAGATTCTGCGTTGTTTGCTCTGGCACCTGCAAATATATGAATACTGTTTGCTATTTGTTGTTTGGTATGTAACAAAAAAACTTCTGTAACTTCCTGTCTATCATATTGCATTTGTATTGCTGTCTATCTGTTGAATCCACTTAAACTGACATGGAGCCTTTGGAAACGAGTCCTTGACTCAAAGGGTTGTAATTCTGATATGTATAATAAATAAAAAAATAAATAAAAATAAATGAATTTGCCCAATTGCAAAATTAATGTATGCAGCACCTGAAAAGGGGACGGTGATGTGCATATTCAGCCTAGCACTATATTCAAAGGTTTAGCATTGCTTTAGTGGTATTTTTTTTATTTGGTTTGCTTTATGGGACACTGGGTCAATATAACTAAAACAAATACAGTGAGGACAACAAGCGCTAATGAAATACATTGTCAGCAAACACAACTTCCCGCTAAAATACCGACATGTCAAAACCACGCAAACCACTCCAAAAACAAAATACAGAAAAAAACAAACCCAAAGTACTCTTTGAAACCATTCACAACAACCACACACAGTTGAACCTCACAAATCCATAATCAGCACTCAATAAAAAAAATGAAAAAATAAAACACAGAACCCAACCATAAACATACAGAACCCCAACCGGAACCCCACACGACAACACCAGGACATACAGATGAGACTCGAACCACCAACCCCTACACTAATACACCTAAACACCCTACCCACATCATGCCCTACCCACTACACCATGAAGCCAGTACAGCTATGGAGCAGAACAACCACACACTTCACATGAAAAACAAATACCCTAACATGCTTATGGGGGGGTCAGCCCCCGCAACCCCCTACTATCGTATCCTAACTCCAGACTGCACTACAGCTGAGTACGGCACAAACACCATATCACACTACAGCTATCTATGGCAAAAACACTAGTGGCAATAATAACTGTGTACCATTTTTATGTGTGCTATTATTGCTGTGCTATTATGCAGTCATGCAAATTGGTTACACATAATGGGTGCCATGCATGACTAGGGCAGTGGTACACAAAAGTGTCACTTACCCCACCCGCGTAACTGCACACCTTTGGACAGGTGTGCACATGCCAATATTAACAACTGACACCAACCTGCCCACAGCTCTACCCCCTGGCATGCAGGACTCTGCAGGGCGACTGGGGGTGGAGTCAAGATCCCAGGTGGGCATCCAGTGTGATGCCATCCTGGGACCTGAGTGGATCCATGTGCTCACGGTGCGGGTCCAGGGTGATGCACATGCCTCCCATGAGCACCTGGACCCATGTGTCATGTCTCCTATGGCCAGTCTGCCCACTGGCCCAGCCCTTGGCTCCCAGTGCCCCTCTGGCACACTGACAGACCTCAGCATGCAGATCTCACCCCTGACCAGCAACCCCGCAGCAGCAGCTGTGCCCTGCCCACTGTGGCTGTTCCTCCAAGCCCCCATAGCAGGACTGTGTCACTGTCCAGCACCACATCCTCTTCAGCACCCCACCACCCAGCATCATACCATCCCATTGCAGTGTCAGGCACTCACCTGTCCTGCTTCCCCTGCCCTCTTCATCTGCCTAGTGGGCAGAGGCAGCATGGAGGGCCCTGTCCTGGTCCCCCTTGTTCAGTGGGCACTGACCATGGGGGCATGCAGTGGGTTATGGCAGGGTCTGCCCTGGTGAAGCCTGCACCCTACTGCACCCCCAGCACACAGCACATCACGGCTTCATGCATGCTGCATAGTGCTGGCATGCCCCCCCCGCCTTCCCCCAGTTCATTGCATTCCACATGGCCCAGAGGCTCAGGCACATGCCTGCTGCACACCCTATTTGTGAATACTGTGTTGGTACCCCTCCATGGCATTCATGCATATGATGCCAACACGCCTGGTTTCTGTGAGCACAATGGCATCATGCATAGGGCCCATTGACTGGGTGCCACTTTATGGGATGAACTGCTAAAGCTCAGCCCCTGCTCTTCTTGCATGGCATAGCATAGCACAAAATAAGGACTATAAAAAGCAGGTCTTAATTGAGGGCAAACCCCAAAGGTGAGGAGAGACACTGCAGCATTCAGACCTACCAGAAAACAAAAAATGGCACACCTTGTGTACCTTATGCAGGCAGTCATGCAGGATGAGGAGCAGGCCAATGACCTTAAGCCCCTGAGCAGACCTCAGAGGCACTATGGTTCAAATGAATATTACCATCCATGAGTCACATTCGTAGTCCTCAGTGACAAACAAATTATGGGTAGGTACAGACTCAACAGGCACATGCTCATGCAGCTGTGAAAGCTGCTGCACAACCAGCTCTGGACAGACACCCACTGCAGTTGTGCAATGTCCATAGAGCTCAAGGTAACAGTAGTACTGTGCCTCCTGGCCACTGGACCATTCCAGATACTGGTGGGGGATACCACCAGTATCACAGAATGTGCAACATCACACTTGCTGGAACAGTTCCTAGATGACCTGTTGGCTCTTGCTGGGGCGTTCATTGTATTCCCCACTACACCAGCATACCAAACAGCAACCATGCAGCAATTCAATCAATTTGAGCACCTACCGACTACACTCCATGCCACTGACTGCACCCATGTTGCCATCAGACACCCACAGGTGATGGGGTGGAGGCCTATGCGAGTAGAAAGGGCTTCCACTCCATCAACTGCCAGGTGGTGTGAGATGCAACATGGTGCATCATCAATGTCCTGGCACTGTACCCTGGCAGTGCCCACATTATCTGTATATGGCACAATTCCATCCTGTGCCAGAGATTTGAAGGTGGAGATATAAGCAGTAGGCATCTTATCGGTGAGCATATGCCCAAGGCCTCTCCTGCCAGCCACCACTGATGTCACTAATCAATGCTCTTTACTTACACAAGGGACAGTGCATATCACCTGCATCTATGACTCCTAACACCTGTCCTATGACCCGCATCCATTGCAGAGGACAGGCACAATGCTGCACATGTCACTAAATGTAATGTCATCAAGCGAATCTTTGGCATGCTAAAAAGGCAGTTCAGGTTCCTTGACCATTCCAGCAATGCCTAACAATGCACCCCCTCAGAAGGCCTGTGCCATATTTCTTGCCTGTTGCATGGTACACAACATGGCACTCACCTTAGGGGATATGCTTACTGCCCCAAAAGGAAACAGTGCAGCAGATGCCGAACCAGCAGACCAGGGTATTAAGGAGCAGTTCTATAGGCATTACCCCAGGATGAAAACAACAATCAGTGCACTCAAACAAAATTTACAAATATTGCTGTGCAAATCAAGTGGCATTTTATTTCACCAAAAACGTGAGTGACAATCAAGAACACAGTATAAGCTCCTGCTGGCTTGATGCCCTGGTTCTTCCCTCAAGGAGCTTCATCAGGGGTGGGCTTCTAGTGTGAGTGACTGCCTTTTAAACCAGTGACAGCTTCAGATGTCATCCTCTGGAGGAGGTGCCTCATCACAATGTTGTAGCTTCTGACCAAAATGAGACCTGAACCTATATTCCCACAGTGCTAGTACAAGAACAAGTAATTTCATTCAAAACAATAAGTTAAAAAGCACCCTTGAACATGTACAGTTTCATGCCACAATTTTTAAAGTGCAATGCACAAAAAAGAAATGCTGCAAAATGAGAAAGGAGGAGGTGAGGTTAGTGGTGATGGGGGCTGGGAGTGTGGGGGTGTGGGAGAGAAGGGAATGGAGGGAGTGAAGTAAGATAATTGAAGGGGATAAGAAAAAACATAGCAGAATTCACAGCCTGCTCTGTACTTCACATTTTAGATTTTTGAGATAGAAACCTAGATGAAAGTACTAGAAGAGTAGTTAGATAGAAACTGATACCATGTACACCACCACAGTAAAAATCATGTATGGAAGGATTTTTGGTTCCAGGAAGTCTGAGCTCCCTGAGAGAAGCTTAGTGGATCTGCTACACTGTCCGTCATCCTCAAAATCTAAGGAAAAACATAGGGGTACAATGAGTACAAAACACTCCAATCACAGTTCATTTACATCAGTATCATTTAAGAAAATTAAATTAAATAATGCAGAAATATAGGCAACATGGGAAAACAATCATCATACCTCAGGGTGCATGGTGTTCTGGGTGACTTGAGTGTGCTGAGTGTCTCGCTGCCTGAATTTTGGGGGTTGGCATGATTACACGGCATCTGCCATGGGGTGTGACACCCCTTCCCCACTGAAAAGACCAGTGCTTCAGCTGGCCCCTACAGTGCCAGAGACCATTGCTGCAGCCTCCAGCAGTGCTACAGTCAGTCTCCAGAAGCCAGCATCCATGCTGGCAGATGGGGACTGCTGCAGTCTTCCCAAATGCTGTCATGAGCTCCACATGGTAAGCCTCTGCACACTGCTTGTTGTCCTGCTGCATGTAGCATATATGACCCAGTTTGGCCTGCATGCTCTCCTGTGCCCTTATGGCTGACTGCAGCAACTGCCTCTTGGCCCCCTCCTGCTGTCTGCATGTATTGTCCCAGGGACAGGGTCATGCTGCACCCTGGGCCATTGAGTGGTCTGGTTTTGCACTTTGGTTGATGCTACATGCTGTTATGTTGGCCAGGGAAGCACAGTGGTGGCTGGGCCACTAGGATTGGCCAGGGAGCAGGATGGTAACTGTGCTGGTTCCAGGTCCTGGAGTGGCGCAGCTGTGGCTGTGCTGTGGACAGTGGGTGGGGGTGATACAGTGATAGCCATGCTGGGATGGTGACTGGGCCCCATATGTTGGGAGGTGGTAGGGGCAGGCAGCCCCTCCTGGTCTGAGCTGGACCCCAGTCTCATCCATGTCCATGTCCTTATCATTCTCAATTTCTCATCCACCTCCTAACTGCTGGAGTATGATGGTGCCCCAGTAAGGGTGGGCCTCATAGTAGTTGCCACTATAATGGGCCCGGGCCATCATCCAGGATAATGTTCTGTACCATGGACTGGGCTGTCAAGAGAAGAGAAAACAAGAGATATTGCACAGTAATGTACATACCGGTGTTCTGACCATGGTAGCATTCAAGCCCAGTATAATGTGTATCGCCATCTATGCTGCCCTTGCAGTGAAGTGCTCATAAACCCTCAATGCTATACATACTACACACACCACTGCCAGTAATCATACAGGAGATGACACACATGTGCCACAGTAAATGATTACCCCACAGACAGCTACCCCATCAATATAGCTCGACACCAGCATGCAGCCTACAATCATTGTGTAACACATCCAACATTCAGGGGCAGGCCAGGGCATTTGGTGCCAACTGCAAAGTCGATACAGTGGAAAACCCTGAAAATCAATGTGAGAGAGACCAGGGTGACACCCACGTATGAATATCCTATGTCAATTTCATGCACTAGCTGTGTGTATTTCCTCTAAATATACCTGCAGTGCCACCAATACTCTATCCTCATAGATGCTAAAATAAATATTTTGATACCTTTGCAGCCATGTTGGGTGTCTTTCCCTGGTGCCCTCCTCTCACATCCACAACCCACTCCCCCAGCTGTGCCCCTGTGTACAGAGCGAAAGTCAATGCTGTGCATATGTGTTGCACTCTGCTAGTGCTATGCTGTGCCAGCACTGTTTATTTGTACTGTAAATCTGCACTGCACTGAAGACCAAAATTCAAAAGTGTTAGTGTGAGGGCAATTCTGAATATCCCAGTGGTGGTATACTGCCGCTAGTGCTAGCACAATGCAAGCACAGCACAGTCACTGCTGGCTGAACATGAGCCTAAGATATTTTCTATCTTTTTTCTTCAGAAAGAAATAGATACTCCTTTTAGCAATAAATTGTGCCTTTTATATGTTTGCAATATTGTGGTCCATCTGTATGGTTTTACAGTTTGTTTACCTTTCAGCAACAGACTGTGCCTTTTATATGTTTGTAATATTGTGGTCCATCTGTAATGTTTTGCAATTTTTTTTTAAACAGTAAATGGCTTCTACTTTCTTCTTCCCAAGTAAAATCTGGTTAGGAAGAAAATATCACCTGCTAAATTATGTCAAAAGCTCACAGAGTATGAAACATCTAATATTTCTATTAAATCTGTAATATTTTAGTGCAAGAAACCTTAGTTTCTTCCGCTAAAAATCTGTGGACAGATTTGGAGTTTCCCAAAGAAATACAATGCCAGTCTTGCCAGTAAAGAGTAAAGATTTTCTGACCTCATAATATAAGGATTTCACTGGTTTCATTTTTACTAGAAGGTGCCAAAATAAAATGAAAACAATGAGGAAGTAAGCAAAGAAACAAAAAAAAAAATGACCAAGGCATCTAGAGGCTCCAATCTCTCATTCTTTAAGAAATATACCCTAACAAGGCACATGTTCTTTAAAGTGGGGCAGCTTCCAAGTCAGTGTTCAGTTATATTCATAGATTAGTGTGGAAAACTCTTTGTTGCACCTGCCCACACTGTAACTTCCTCCATTGCAGCTGCCCACACTGTCACTTTGCATGTACACAACATAGGGCCCAATTCTAGAAAAGGAAATACACCAGACACAAGTAACGCAATTGCACAAGATACGCCAAAGCAATTGTGACATGCTATATACGGCCTTTTCTAGAACATGCGAGACATATGCCAAATGCAACTGTGCAAGTCACAACACACAAGATACGCGATATAAAAGGGTGTAACATGCAGCAGCGGCATAACATACACCAGCAGAAATGCCAGAGTGATGGCAGAAGCTGTGGCACAGAGGCACAGGTGCAAGAAAAACTTTAACCTTGAGGAGGTGCAGACACACGTGGAAAAAATAGACAAGCACCATGCACTCCTCATGAGCCGTGGAGGGGAGACTAAGAGGAGGGAAAAAAGGAGGAAGGCATGGGACAGGGTGACACGGAAGGTGAATGCCATAGCAGCACAATGCAGGACATCCAGAAGAAGTACAACGATCTGAAGCACCGAGTGAAGCACAAGCTGGCCCAGAATAGACAGAGTGCACAGGGCACAGGGAGTGGACCCACCCAGCAGCAGCCACTCAGCAGCCTTGAGAGGAGGATAGCAGCACACCTGAGCCAGCAGAGCATCAGTGGAGTCACAGAGCGGGACACCTTCAGACAGCAAACTGGCACAGGTAGCTACAAACAAAACCAATGTATGTGACAGGCCTGACATGGCAACAGCACTACAGCCAACAGCAGTGGTGGTGTGGGTGGAATAGCAACATGTAGGCAGATGCAGCAGTGAGGTGGCATGCCACAGCAATGCCACATGGCCACAGCTGGCCACAGAGTGGGCCCAGGGAACCATACAGTACCATGGCCAGGAGCGGGCCAGGGACAAGCACGTGTGCAGCTGACATGTGCTGCCGTGCAAAGGAACGTGCCATGCTGATCTGTGGAAGGGGCAGACACATGCACATGAAACCGTTGGGGGGGCTGTGCACAGGTACGGGCTGTGCTGAACTGGGAGGTGCCGTGACATGCACTGTGTACTGGGGGGGCTGGGCTGAACTGGGTGTGCTGTGACATACACTGTGTGCCGGGGCTGTACTGAGCAGGGGTTGCTGTGACATGCACTGTACTGGTGGTGGGGGTGCACTCAGGTATGGGCTGGGCGAACTAGGGGTGCTGTGACATGCACTATGTGCTGGGGGCTGTGCTGAACAGGGGTTTCTGTGACATGCATTGTGTACTGGTGGGGGCTGTGCTCAGGTATGAGTTGTGCTGAACTGGGGTGTCCTGACATGCACTGTGTACTGGTGGGGGCTGTGCTCAGGTATGGGCTGGGCTGAACTGAGGGTGCTGTGACATGCACTGTGTACTGGGGGCTCTGCTGAACACGGGTTACTGTGACTTGCACTGTGTACTGGGGGCTGTGCTGAACAGGGTTGCTGTGATATACACTGTGTACTGGTGGGGGCTGTACTCAGGTATAGGCTGTGCTGAACTGGGGTGCTGTGACATGCACTGTGTACTGGTGGGGGGCTGTGCTCAGGTATGAGCAGTGCTGATGGGGGGCATGGGGTGCTGCCTCAGCAGCACAGAGGGAGGCGAGGGCTGAAGAACATGTGCATGGATGGCAGGGCCAATGCACTCATTGGGGGGGGCTGGCCCCTGCAGCACAGTGTCACCCCATGACTGTGGCCATGCACAGTGTCACTGTGCAGTGGGTAGCTGAACAGGGCAGCAGTGTGACAGCTGGAATAGATGTACCAGGATGGACAGCACAGGATGGGCAGCAATAGTGAGGGGACCATGCCAACAATGCAGGATGCAAGTAGAGAGGTGGCATACACCAGGTGGGACTGTAAACATATGTGTCAGGTGCAATGCCATAGCACAATGCTGAAGCATACCTGTGTGGGCAACACGAAGCAGACAGGTGAGGGCATACAGTGATGTGGAGAAAAACTAACATGTTTTCCATCCAACAGGTGCTGTGGCAGCTGGCGATGGTGGGCCTAGTGGAGCTGGAAGGCGGGAGCAGCAGCAGCAGCAGCAGCGGCAAGGCCAGAATGATGCCAGCACAGACCAGGCCACTGGCACAGTGTCGGGAGAAGGCAGCAGCACACTGACAAGTGGAGGCAGCCCAGGCACCAGCACACCTGTGGCTGGCACACCGAAACCCATGGCGGAGCCTGAGGGAAATGGGGATGGTGACAGCCCCATGGGTGAGAAGGGGGTGGCCAGTAGTGAGGAGGATGCAGCAGGTCAGATACATGAGCATCAGGGGACTACAGAGGACACCAGCAGTGATGCCACACCAGTGAAGGTGGTGTGGATGACTGGGGACATCTAGGAAGTGACCAAGCATGAGCAACCAGCAGCACAGGACACAGCAATAGGGTTGCTGACCCCTCTGAGCACCCATGGACTGGAGGAGCAACTGGATGAGGCCATCCAGGAGCTGCAGGACCAGCTGTCCCCACCAGCCTACATAGGGGACTTCTGCCAGTCAGTGCTACCTGGGCAGGGGGATGTGAGGCAGGAGCTGGGGAAAATTTGGCAGGTCATGCAGGAGCACCACACCAGCATTGAGAAGCAGCTGTCCAACATTGCCAGCTGTTTGCAAGTATGCACCAGGGAGACAATGGTATGCATGGGCAGCCTAGGGGATGCCGTACAGGGCATACGGCACTGTGCCGAATGCCAGGTGTTGTTCATGGACCAACTCAACACAGGCCTGGAACACATGATGGCACAGCAACAATGCCATGACACAGACATGGCTATGACCATGCAGGTCATAGCATGTGCACTGCAGCCATTGCAACACCTACAGTAGTTGGCCCAGCATATGGCACCCCCAGCCACTGCACAGACAAGCACGCAGACACAACCACCGGAACCTGTGCAACCCCCACCCCTGGGTCAGGTGGTGGTGGTGCCACCCCTTGCAGTCATGCTGCTGGAGCCACTGGTCCAGCTGTGCAAGGCCCACACTGACCTAGTCACAGGCCGGCACCATGGTGCACCCACTGTGATCCACAAAGCCATGCCGGCACCACAGTCACAGGCCAGGACAACAGACACACACAGGCCCACTGGAACAGGGACAGGCACGGGGCCCACACAGGGGGGCATGCACATGGAGGCTGGTGCACCACAGGCCACACAGGTACTGAGAAGGTTTATATGGGATGGGGGAACACACAGTGCAGCACCGGCACAGCTGCCACCACATGTGGCACTGAGGCATATTGGCCTGAGGGGGCAGAGGCACAGCAGATCCACTGAGATGGCACACACAGGCCCACTGGGTGCGATGCCAAGGGAGGTCCACCAGGGTGCCGCACAACCCACCAGTACAACAGGGTCCCCCACAGCCCAGTACCCGGCACCAGAGGGGTCCGTGCAAGCATGGCGTGGCTGTGGCAGACAGCTGTAGTACACCCAGAAATGTGGTGCAGATGGGGGATGGTTGGGTGGAGCTGCAATGGTGAGGTGGGGCCAATAGCATGGCAGAGAGGTAACTGTATTCGGGGGGGGGGCACTGTGCAGTACACAAGGGTGTGAGTGTGTGTATGTGTGACTGTGTGCTTGGGTGAGTGTGGGAGCATGCATGATGGGAAGGACAGGGGAGCACTGTGTCCTGTGCACCTGATGTTGACTGTGCACCATGTAAATAAAACAATGCACCTGATCTCTATGTTGTAATGTGTCATTCCTCAGGTACCATTAGATGTCCACCAGTGTTGATCACAGCCCTGGGAGGGCAAGCGCTGGTAGGTAGGTGATAGCCATTGCGGGTCATGGGTCAGGCTATTGATGGGACATGGCATCACAGCACTGGAGTGGTGGTGCCAGGCCCCAGGCACAGGGTACAGGTCAGTTGAGGCCAGCCGCTGTCCATGGGGACTGGTGCATGGGGTACAGCTGAGCACCAGAAAGGCACATGCCATGACATGCTGGTGCCGTGGGAGGGGTACCACAATGGCCAGTAGTGGCAGGGGTGTAGCAGGAAGAGGCATGCCCAGACAGGTAACCCAGGCAGGCCACATGCCATGTGTATTGTGATACCACAGCAGGACAGCAGCACTGTCTGGCACAGCCACAGGGCATGACCATGGTCTGGGTCCTGATGCTCATGTGCTACTGGTTCCACACCCAGGGACAGGGGTGCACCTGGGTGATGCATCACTGGGCATGGCCACAGCCAGCGTAGCAGTTGGCGGTGCAGAGCGGGGGGGGGTTGGGAACACAGCACGCTGCTGTGCACAGGCGACACATGTGTCATGCACAACATGTGCATGTCATACTCACATACCAACATACCATACTGCCAGATGAATAGGCCTAACGGTCACTCGGGTCTGCTTGATATATGGCACCCGCACCGAGGGCCAATCCTGGTGTCCCACCCACCCCCTTGGGTCATACTGTCCCCTGTCTCAGATTAACCACCTGTATTGGGCTTGGTCACATGTACCCCCCCGAACCCATCCCATCCGCTTGTACACCCATCCACAGTCCCCACCCCTACCAGCCCCCTGGGCAGCGCTGTCGAAGGCTCCTCCACCCATACACTGCAATGATATCTCCTCCCCTCCCCTCCCAGATGTCCCCCTGCCAGCTCACACCCGTGTCGTCTTATTGCCCCACCCACCATCCTGTGGAACACCCTGCCTGGGCCTCCGTAACGGTTCCCTGTCATGTACCCATAGACCACTATCATGTCCCCCCCGTCCCACCTCTCCTCCTGGTTGTACATGTTGAGCTCCATGGGCCTCTCCTCATAGGTCCCGACCCTCAGGCCCCAGATCATTTCAGTTGCCCTCTCATGGCCCTCTCTTGGAGTGTAATGTCCCTCTGTAACTGTGGTCTCCACAGCTGTACACAGTACCCGAAGTGTGGCCTATCCATACAGTCGTACAGTGGGAGAATGATGTTCACCGTCCTGGAGGTAATCCCCCTGGTGATGCATCCCAGCATCCTACATGCCCTTGCCGCTGCCCTCCCACAGGTCCCTGTGTTCTCCATTGTGACATCTATCACTGTGTCCAATGTCCCTGTGAGGTGTCAGCACTGGGCACTGTGTATGCCACACAGCCGTGCCATGAGCCTGCAGCAACACACAGTGGTTTACACCATGGGGTGGTGTTTGTCGCACCACTGATGTCCACGTGGAGTGGCACACACAGCACAGAGGTGCCAGGTCAGTGCCACCACACAGTACTGTGGTGATGGTTGCCAGCTAGCATGGTACAGTGCAGTGACATCTGGCACCCTGACAGCACTGCACAATGTGACAGGCTGTGGCCTCGCTGCCACCAAGTTGTACAGGCATGCATCCCACCCTTGTCATCGATACAGTGCCTTCAGAAAGTATTCACCCCGGATTTTGTCATGTTTTGTTGTGTTACTACCAGAATTTGTAATGCATTGAAATGATTTTTCCCCCTTGATTCACACAGCATACTCAACAATTTAAAGGGGCAAAATATTTTTATTGTGTAACAAAAATTTATGAAACATTAAAAACCGAAATATCTTGTTTACTTAAGTATTCACCCCCCTGAGTCAATACTTTGTAGAAGCACCTTTGGCAGCAATTGCAGCGGTTATGTCTGTATCAGCTTTGCACATCTGGATTTGGGGATTTTCGCCCATTCTTCCTTGCAGATTTGCTCAAGCTCTGTCAAGTTGGATGGGGAGCGTCGGTGAACCGCAATCTTTAAGTCTTTCCACAGATTCTCAATGGGATTAAAGTCTGGGCTTTGGCTCTGCCACTCAAGGACATTCACCTTCTTGTTCTGAAGCCACTCCAGTGTTGCTTTGGCTGTATGGTTGGGGTCGTTGTCCTGTTGGAACGTAAATCTTCCCCCCAGTCCAAGGTCTATTGCAGACTGATGCAGGTTCTCCTCAAGGATGTGACTGTATTTGGCTCCATTCATTGTTCCCTCTATCCTGACAAGTGCCCCAGTCCCTACCGCTGAAAAGCATCCCCATAACATGATGCTGCCACCACCATGCTTCATGGTAGGGATGGTGTTACACGGGTGCTGAGTTGTGTTCGGTTTGCGCCAGGCATAGCACTTTGCATTCAGGCCAAAGAGTTCAGTTTTTGTTTCATCAGACCAGAGAATCTTTTTCCACATGGTCTCAGAGTCTGCCACGTGCCTTCTTGTAAACTCCAGGCATGCTATTATGTGGCCTTTTCTCAGGAGTGGCTTCCATCTAGCCACTCTCTCATAGAGGCTACATCTGTGAAGTGCTGCAGAGATTGTTGCCCTCTGGACAGGTTCTCCCATCTCAGCCATGGAACTCTGTAGTTCTGTCAGGGTGGTCATTGGGTTCTTGGTCACTTCCCTGACCAAGGTCCTTCTTGCCCAGTTGCTCAGTTTGGGAGGACGGCCGATTCTAGGAAGAGTCTAGGTGGTTCTGTAATCTTTCCATTTCCTAATGATGGACTTGACTGTGCTCCTGGGAACTTTCAACACCCTAGAAATGTTTTTATACCCCTCCCCAGATCTATGCCTCCTCACAATTCTATCACGGAGTTCTACAGACAGTTCCTTGGTCTTCATAGTAGAGTTTCTGCTCTGACATGCACTGTCAACAGTGGAACCTTATATAGACAGGTGTATTTCCTCTGAAATCATGTCAACCATTTGAACTGACCACAGGTGGACTCCATTCAAGTTTTAGAGTGATCTCACAAGGAAATTGGATGCACCTGAGCTCAATTTGGAGTGTCATAGCAAAGGGGGTGAATACTTATCAAATCAAGACATTTCAGGTTTTTATTTTAAATTACATGTACAAAAAATTACAGAAGTTTCATTCCACTTTGACATTATAGAGTAATTTGTGTAGATACGTGACAAAAAAATCCCATATAAATGTATTTTAATTTGAGTTTACAACATCACAAAATGTGACAAAATCCAAGGGGCGTGAATACTTTCTGAAGGCACTGTAGGTGCAGTGCACCCATGGGATCCCAGGCACTCTATCAGTGGCCCACGTTGCCAGGTGTCCCATGGGACAGTGCCCCCCTACACCTCTGCAGGTGATGCAGCCCTGCTGCTGGCAGGGTAGGCACCCATGTGCAATGACTGTGCCAGCACCACACCATGAATGTGCGCAGTGCTGTTCAGTCCCACCTCTGTGTGTGGACCGATGTTGGTTGGCAGCATCCTGCCACTGACCACCACAGGGCACATACACAGGGCCCTGCAGTCACAGGTGCTACACATGTGTGTGATCCTCTACTCATATCTCAGATGTGTAGCTTGCTGCAGCAAGTAAACGCAGTTGAGTGACGGCATACACAGGCCACAATTGCACATCGGAAATGCCATCACACACATCGCAATTGCACATCGCAAATTCCATTATGCAAGCCGCAATTGCATATCACAAATGCCATTACACAATCCATGATTGCACATCACAAGTGCCATGTCACAGGTCAACTGCGCACATGCGATGTGCAATGCATATAGCGTGTAAGTTATGCACCGCGGCAGCAGCGAGCCATGTGATGTAGCTAGGCCATGACACCGAGTAGAGGTTCCGGAGCTGGTGTGCTAGGTTCAGGACAGGAAGACAACAGTGCCACAGCCAAGCAGTGCAGAACAGGGACAGACAGCAGACTGGTGAGTACTGGGCCACAGCAGGCCACCCTCCATACATACCTCTAAACCATTTGTCACTGAACTGAGGGATATGGACAGGTATGGACACTCAAAATGAGAGACAATGAGGGGCACAGACCCTCAGGATGAGGGACATAGCCTCAAACACGGGGATACAAGCTCAGACCACTGTGGAAACCATAGTATTTACATGTACAAAGTTTATTTTGGCTTTATTATTGTAGAATATCATGGGTTTCTGGTCTACAGTCTGAATTTACAGCATATTAGCTGTGTGGGCAGTACCTTTTCCATGAGAGACGGATGTGGGACAGAGCAATGTTTAGGGGCAAAATGAGGGATGACCCTCATGATGAGGGACACCTAAGAGGTATGCCCCCTTACCTCTGAGCCTCTCAGCAGTACTACCCATGGCACTGGCCATCATACCTGCATAGCACAGGCCCAGGCTGTACCCCTCCACTGCCCTCACCTTACAGGGCCATCACTGATGTTGCCTCAGCTACCTCTTCTGTTCCTCATGTGGTTTGCATTGCTGTCACTGAAGAGTGGGGATTGGAATCACAATGCAATGTCAGCTATGGGTGTTATGGTCTAGTCCTCATTAGGGTAATGCTATTCACGTCCAGAAGCATGTTGTACACAGCTCCTGGAACTAATATTACTAATGTGACAGCTGTGTCTCTGGTATTGGATGCCCAGCCCCCGAGTTGTGCTGTGGGAGGGTGAGGGGTACGGGCTGGACTGTGTAGCACATCCTTACTGTGAGCAATTCTCTGTCCACAATGGATAGGCCCCACAATGTAGGCAATGAGGGATGGTTGTACCAACACAGGTCGATATAATGATAGAGTTGAGCAATAATGCCCGACATGGTGTGTGTTGTGCTGGCTTAACATCATGCCTCAGGTGGTTGGGCACAAGGCCACAGGCCGAGTGCATCCGTTACCTGAGGTGTGATGTTATCCCAGCACAACACACACCCTGGAGGGCATTATTGCTATTATACAATGGCTTGTTGTAATACAGAATAACAAAGGCATTTCAAAGAATGTTTTGTTAGTATGGAAGACTATTTATGTTTAGTAAGAGTAGATGCAAAGAAAGAGAGTGCCAAATGGTCATCTACAGGTTCACAGTGAGGCTCAGACTAGACACATGATGATGTGCTGGGATAACATCATGGGTCCAGTCCCAGACTGACCAAACAGAGACCAGTATTTCTTTCTTGCCATTGTATAATGTGGGTTCTGTACTAGCTCTAACATGCTGAGGGACATTGATACACCAATGTGGTGCAAGGGTCCATTTGAGCAAGCCCATCATAATGCAATGCAGCTGGCATAGTGGGTGAAGGGTGTGCCCCCCCACAGCCAAGGCAGGCCAAACAATGGTGTACCATCCTGTGGGAGGCCCATAGTCAGGGGTGCAGCCAGGCATGTAGGCATGTACACAGGTCAGTATTAGATGCCCCTGTTGGCGTGTGCAGTACAGCACTGTTCACCATGGACATACCCCATATCCATCGGTCCCCAGATGTGGATCATCACCTATCACATTGTGTGACTACTGCAAAATAAGTGGTACACCTACCCACATCAATGTCTAGGGGGCACAGACCACTGTCATGATGTGTGTGGTTCTGCTCATATGGTCAGGTATGACGTGATTAACCTGGCTGTGTCATCATCTACTGTAGATGTGTGCATTGCAATGATTGTACTGACTGTGGGACAGGGCCAGACATTGTGGAACAGGGTGCCTTTGTGCTGCTGTAGGCTGTGGATGGTTTCTTGTACTGTGGTACGGTTGTGAGGTTTGCACATGCCACTGGCCGCTGCCCCCCATGCATGGCTTACCACAGATGCACTGCAGTGCACCCCAGACTCCCACACAGTGGCCCAGGGGCTGTATGACTGACCTGCACATGGGGTGCGGAGACAGTGACGGTGATCTATAATCATGGTAATGGCCCCTAGGCCTAATGGTACGAGGGGGCATGTGGCAATGGTGGGTTACATGGCAATAGGGTGCACACCAGCACCATTGTGCTGCCCCACTCCAGGACATTGGTACACCATTGTGTACATGGACCATGGCCGCCCAAACCCATGCCCAGGGTGGTACTTGGCTTGCTGTGACATGGGCACCACCAGGATGCTGCACATCCCCACACAGCGCCTCTGACATGTACACCCATCACGGTCAGGGTCATGGCCTTGTCATGTTGTCACTGTGCCGCTGCATCTGTGTTGCATGTCTGTTTGGTGGGACTGTGTCACTGCATTGGTGGGCTGCAATACATGCTGGCCTGTGTGCCATATCTGTTCCTGATGGTTGGTCATTCCATGTATCACTATACATGCCTGTGTGTAGCACTTGGCTGCCCATTTACCAGCTGTCCTGTGCCTCACAATTCAGGTGTTGCCGCACATCCCTTCAGATAGTGCAGAAGGGCTGACACAGACCATTGACAGCACCTGAAACACAGGGGCATGGCTGTCTGAATGGCTGGCTGTGTACCATTATCCCTGTACCACGTCCTACATGGTATGCCTGTCAGGTACACAATGGCAGCCTGTCTGCAATGCCACCCACTGTCATTGCAGGCAGAATCCAGGCAACAACCCCCTGTGCTGGGTCTGTCATGGCAGGGTGACCTGAAGACAGTCCTGGGCCATGTTCAGGGTCATACCTGTGGGTTGGTGACAGATTGGGGGGGTTTGCAGCACCCAGAGGCAGCAGGCCACAGTGGCACATACAGCAGTGTACGAACTCATGTCCATTCCCTCCCTAGCACCACAACGGACTCAAGTGGGTCTTCAGTGAGTATTAGCCATTGCTCAGCATGCACTGTTCCATTGCATGTACAGCACTGTGTACCTGAAATTGTTGTTCACTGTCCCCTGTGTAGGATTCAGCAACACTGCACAGGACCAGGTAGGATCATGCTGCCACACCACTGCAGCTCTGGTGGTCACTGACTGTGCCATTGGCTTATGATGCCCTGCTCTTTCTCCATCCAGGTGTGCCACCAGATCCATCAGCGCCACCCACTCCTGTCACCACAGTGCACAGTACAGGTAGGTATCTGCCATTCTCCATTCTGTCACCTGTGATTGGCAACAGGACTGCCCCATGGGCACCTGCTGGATGGGGCCGCATGCTGCTCTGCGTGGGGGAGGTGGTGCAGACGTGTGGCAGGGCTGCATGCAGCACTCCACTCCCACACTGTGCAGGGTCAGGCTGTGTCATGCCTCTGCAGGGAACAGGTGGCCTGTTGGTGCACTGTGGGCATTGTGTGCTGCACTGTGTGCCTCTCCTCTGCATGGCACTGCTCGGCCTGTCCACACCTCCTGTTGTGCATGTTGACGGTGCATGTTGCACCACCTGTGGTGGGAACCCACGGTTGCATTCCTGTGACCCAGCCCTGTCCCATGTACCATGGCCCGAGGACAGTGTTACATATAGTGGGTGGGGGACGTCAACACATCCACAAAGCCATTGTGTAGTGATGTGTGTACCATTCCTTCCCCCCATGCAGGTCTCACCAGTGAACTGGGATGTCGTCAGGGTCCTCACTGAGCCTTAGTGGGCATGCACCCAACTTCACACCACTGGAGACGGCCATGCTGGTCAATTGTGAGCAGCAGTGGGGCAGGACGCTACTGCCACCTGGATGCAGGAGATGCAGTGCCGCACAGAGGGAGTGTGCATGGCATGCAATAAGTGCATGCATGGCACAGACCACTGGCACTCACAGGATTGTCCACCAGCTCACACACCGCTGGCAGGACCTGTCATGGAGGGAGCCCGGGATCCTTCACAGAATAAATATGGCACGGCGCGGGGATGCAGACATGCGGTCTGGGCAGGTCACGGGTGCAGGTATGTGTACCTACGGCTGTTCGTCTGTTGTGGCAGTGCTGGCATGGTGGCCATGGCATGCAGTGCCTCACACTCACTCACTTGTCCCTACAACCCACAGGTTCCACTGGCACATCCCAAGGCATGCAGCAGAGCTGCATCTGCAGCCTCAGGAAGGAGGTGCTTCACTGGAGGTCTGGTAAGTGCATACAGTGGTCCCCTTGTGCTGTGGCCATGGTGGACTGCCACATGGTGATTCATGCTGCACCCTCACATTATCTATGTGTGTGTGCCACCTGATTGGGCCCAGCACTGACCACATCCCTTGCATCCCTACAGGTGTCCATAGCAGGCTGTCGCAACAGCAGAGGGCCCTGCTGAGGGCGATGGCAGAAGTAATGGTGAATGATGCCGTGGAATACCAGAGGCACACACAGTGCAGGCAGCAGAGGGACA
The DNA here is from genome assembly GCA_016271365.2 of Neoceratodus forsteri. Lineage (NCBI taxonomy): Eukaryota > Metazoa > Chordata > Ceratodontiformes > Ceratodontidae > Neoceratodus > Neoceratodus forsteri. The sequence goes on along the minus strand of CM028134.1, from coordinate 256,956,833 downwards.
GGGTCTTTCCACTGGCCTCCTCCTCAGCTTCCTCCACCTCCTCCTTAGCAGCAGTGTCTGCTGAGGTCATGGGCACCGTGGCACCAGGGCTGGAACCAAAAGACCGCACAGATGTTGGGCGCCAGGGGCCTGTCACACAGCATGCACCCAGACTCGCCACAGAAGGCAGCATTGCAGCAGAGGAGGACCAGGCCATGGCTGCAGCACCATCAGGGACCATGGCGGGAGCTGATGCAGCACAGGCAGCCGAAGATGCCCCACCACCTGACACTGCACCTTGCATTGCTGCACCTGCGGCAGGGGACCCAGGACCACAGCCAGTGGATGCCATGCCAGGGCTGCAGCTGAGGGAGGCTGTTGACGTCACAGCTGGTGACCCTGGTGCTGTTCCCATGCAGGGTGGGGACCTGGATCGGGAGCGCCTTGTGGCCCTTGTATCAGCCATCCTGTAGGACATTGGGTGCCTCCATGGATCGGTGGGTGCCCTGCTGTCTGAACTCTGGTGGACCTAGTGTTAGTGGGTCTGCAAGTTACAACCATGGGTGGGTCTGTGTCTGTGGGTGGGTATGTATATAGAGGTGGTTGTCATGTTTGGGTGGGATTGTACATATGGGTGTGATGGGTTGACTTCTGGAGGGCATTTATACCTGTTTGTGTTCATTGTTGTAGGTGGAATTGGGTTGTTGTGGTTAGGCCAGTGTTCTGTTGTTTGTGGGTGTGGGTGAGTGTTAGGGGTTGTTGTGGGTTGCTGCTTGGGTGTGGGCACTATGTTTTGTTACCCTGTTTTGCCATTGCCTGTTGTTTAGCCCCATCCCCCTTTCATTGTTTATATGTATCCCTGTTGCTGTTCATTTCCATTAAACCATTTACCATCATCACTGTGTCTGTGTGTCTGTTCCAGGTGTGCATGGCCATGTGAGTGTGTGTCACCATGCACATGGGTGCACACTGGTGGTGGTGCCTGCTATCCCCAGTGATTCCTCACTGTGCATCTGGTCAGTGTGCCAGTTGTGCTGCTCACGGCCCATGGCATGGTCCACTGGCCACATCTGCATGGTGTCCTGTGTGCTGCGGCTCACCGTGCATGCTGTGGCGTCCATGTCACCTCACATCGTACCGCCCAGCTTTGTGGTGGCACGGTGCCTGTGCTGCACCCTTCCACCTTGGGGAACCATTGTTCCCTGCAGGTGGCACCACTGGCATGGGCATTGGTGTGTCTCACCACCATATGTCTACAGGTCTGTGCCACTAGGTGCTGTGTCCCTGTTGTGGTTGCACTGTTTACATGTATCAGTGGCCATGGCAGGGGCATTGTGCCTGATGGTGCCATCATTCCAGCATTGTGCCTGTGGCCTCTGTGCACCCTTTGTCCCCCTTGCCACACTGTAGCTGTGTGCCTACATTGCTCACATGATCTGCCTGTCATATCTCCATGGTGTGTTGCTGTGTGCTGCTTGCATGGCCCACTGCATGGCACTGGTTCCACCCTGTTCATGTGTGTCAGTGTCTACTGGTTGTGCCATGTGTCTGCAGGCCTCACAGGTGTGTGCCCCCATAGTGTGCTGCTTGCCCCTCTCCATTGAGCCATCCTACTGTGTGTCTTGTCATGTGGTGCCATGCATATTCTGTACTGCCCTCTGCATGGCCATTTCCACCACCCCCCAGCAGACAGTGCTGTGCCTATCACCACCTACCTGTTGTGCTGGTCTTCTTACAATGCTCCATACTGTCTCTCAGTTCCCACACTGTTCCATGTCCATGGCTGTGTGTGCACTGCCCAATGTGGCCACAGTCCACAGGACCTGTTGCCATCATCCAGTGTCACCATGGCCTGTGCACTGCACCAGGCGGAATGCCCATATGTTGTTTTGTTGGACATCTCTGCCTGACATTTGGTGGCTGTCACTGTGGTTCCATGGCATCTCTCGGGTGAAGTGCCTCTCTATTAGGTCACGTCATGCATGTTGGCCTGCCTGTGCCTGCACTGCATCTGTCTGGTGGTGCCTCACATATCTGTGTACCCTGCCATTCCACACCTGGTCCTCCTCATCCACATCCTCCAGCTGGTCCAGTGGTGGCACATGGTGTTGCACTGCGATGTTGTGTAGTATGCAGCAGACAATGAATATATTGCAAGTTGTCTCTGGACTGTACTGTAACGCCCCTGACGATCTATCAATGCACCTGGATCGTGCCTTCAGGACCCCAAAGGTGCGCTCTATGATGCACCTGGTCTGGCTGTGCACCTCATTGTAGCGTGTCTGTGCTACTGTGCATGTGTGGTGCAGTGGTGTCATCACCCATGGCAGCTGTGGACAACCACTGTCCCCTGTTGGATAGATGGTACATCGTCAGTCTCTGTGGCCTATGGTCCTATGTCTGCATGGTGTGCAGGTGTTCAGGTATGCAGTGCTCTGATTTGTGTTCACTTACCTACTAGCCATCCTTATGTGAGCTGGCCCCTCTGGTAGCCCCATGTAGCCCACTGTTTCACAGGATATAGGCATCATGCATGGAATCAGAGTACTGGGCAACCACATCCAGTATGCGGCAATGACTGTCACACACCACCTGCATGTTCATGGAGTGGTGGCCCTTCCAATTCACATACACATCCCCATTGACCGATGGTGCACGTATGACAAAATGGGTGCAGTCTATTGCACCCATGACACATGGGAACTGGGTGATGGTGTAGAAGCCCTGCATCACTGCCTGCTGTTGTCGTGCTTCCCGAGGGAAGGTGATGTACTGGTCCACGTGGACCACCATGGCATTCAGGAACTGGTGTAGGCACCTGGATGTGGCTGGCTGTGATATTCCCACAGTGTCACCTATTGGTGTCTGGAATGTCCCCGTTGCCAGGAAGCATAGTGCTGCTGTCACCTTCACCTCCACAGGGACTGGCTTCCCCCTGTGGGTGGCACTTTGCAGGTCTGCACAATGGTCATCACATATCCCATCTATGATGGCCTAGGGCAGTAGGTAGCATGCGATACACTGTTCCTCCATCAGATCTTGGTATGTCTTCCTCACCCTGTACAGCTGTGGTGCATGGCATCTGCCATATCTGTGCCATCCTGGTTGCTGCCTGTTCCTCTGGTTCCGGGCATTGTGTCACCTCCTGTGCTTGTCCCAGCACTTCAGTAGTAGCACACCTAGCATTGCTACTGGTCCTTCCATTTTGTCTCTCTCTCTCTGTCACAGTGCTGTGCTGCTGTGTCTCCAGCCTGCCTGTCTTTGCTCCTTTATATACCATGTAAGTTACATCTGCTCCCACCTGGTGTATGTTATGCCAGCTGGTCTTGGTGTAAATTGTGGCACTGCAGTTTCTAGAATCTCACCCTAGTGTATCTCTTCCCTTTTCTTGGCGTATGTTCAGTTGCGCATTGGTGTACCTGTGGGTATGTCGCAACTGCGGTGTAAGTCACAATTGATGTACTGAGTTGCATCAAGGTGCATGTTGCATTGTATAATTGCATTTTTCACATTTGCTTGACATATTTGTGACTTGCATCATTTCCATTGGCACATCTGTGTTGCGCTGTGGCATATTCTTAGTAGAATCGGGCCCATAATCTTTTAGTTCTCAATGGTACAAGTCCCTCTTTCTTTAACAATTTATTTACTTAAAACAGCTATGCTGAAATATAACACTGTTTTCAGTGGGATTATACTCCTAACTATTTCTGCAGCTGCAGTCACAGGAACATTAAGAGGTTAAATGGCTTTAATTTCTTCTTCCATAAGCAAAACAAACTTCATCAGATAAAGGTCAGGTATCTCTATGTGTAGCACTGTGATGTCTTTGATGATCTATAGATTTCATAATAATCTCTGTAGCCATATTGTACCACTGAGATGTCTATGTAACATCATGTGTGGTACTATGATACTACACATCAATATATGAGACAAATGTAATGGACTGTAGTGGGATAACTACATTTATACATCCATATAAGGATAACACCATTATTTCATGAGCGGTGAAGTCACACATGTATTATGGAGCTCTTATCCTTACTAATGGGGATAAATATAGCTAACCAACTGCAGGACATTACATACAGAATGCAATTTTTACTACACAATTACAAAATGCATACCTTTTACATTAGCGTTTTATGTCAAACTCAGACCATTTCTCTGTGAACTCAACTGCTTTTTCAGACAGTGCTGGGCCATTATGTTATTATACACTTGGGAGCTGTTCTCCAGTTGGTTAAAATATGTCATCATAATTTAAAAACTGCTAAATTACTACACTGATGACACACAAACTGAAAACTGTTTTGATATTTCAACAGTTTGTGTGTCATCAACAAGGTTTTTACACAGTTTGTACTGAATATATGCCATAATGGCTGACTTAATTTGTAGATGTTATTTTCACTGGAGGGATATAAATGATTATATTATTAGAAATAATAACAATATTGTTACCCATTATTTTTCATTAGCCATAACATACAGCAGCCATTAATGATGGTGGAATACAAGATATAGGGCCAGGCAGACTGGATGGGCCAGTTGTTCTTATACTGCCATTAATTTCTATGGGCCTGAATCACAAAGGTTGGTGCAAGCTGTGCCAAAGGTAACTTGTGCTGATCGCCAGTGCACTGCTAGACCACCAGGGATGAATACATTTACAGTATGGGCAGATCAGGGATCGGGGCTGGTGGGGTCCGCTAGACCTCCAGGGATGAATGCCTTTACAGTATATGGGCAGATTGATAATTGGGGCTGGGGGGGCTGCTAAACCACCAGGGATGAATATATTTACAGTATAGGCAGATGGGTGATTGGGGCTGGGATGGGGGGTCAGCTAAGCCACCAGGGATGAATACATTTTCAGTATATGGCCAGATCGGGGCTGAGGGGATCTGCTAGACCACCAGGGATGAACACACTTTTAGTATATGGGCAGATTAGGGTTGGGGAGGTCTACTAGACCACCAGGAATTAATATATTTACAGAATATAGGCAGATCTGGGACTGGGGCTGGGGAGGTCCAGTAGATCCCCAGGGATGAATATATTTACAGTATAGGGGCAGATCAGTGATCAGGGCTGGGGGGGGGTTCAATAGACCACCAGGGATGAACACATTCACAGTATATGGGCAGATTGGGAATCAGGGCTAGGGGGTCCCCTAGACCACCAGGGATATAATTTTTTTACTGACAAGGGGATTGGACAGGGGGCTGCTTTTCACCAGGGACCTGATTTTATTTTACTGACAAGGGGATTGGGCTGGGGGGGCATGGCATATTGGCTCAGGGTTATAACCCTCCCAGAAGAAACACCTCTAAGTGCCATTAGACCAGTCCTGGTTGGTCTAACGGTACTTACAAATTTTGTCCTCTGGGAGGGTTTCATGTCTCCCAAAGTAGGGGATATGGCAGGCTACAGTACATCTGGCTGAAGCTCCCTAGTGCCATGCTGCAGCCAATTTTCTGCCACAAGGGTGGAACAAGCTCCCCTTGGTGCACACCACCTGTATTTGCTGCAGATTGCTTTCCTGAATTGCTCCCAGTGCATTTTTTGGTGCAAGTCGTGCCTTATGCAAGCCCCTAGCACCACTCAGGGGAGCTTTGTGAATCAAACCCCAATGTCTCTATGGGTCTGTTCTTAAGAGTTCTGTACTTTGGAAGGGATGCTTTATTTTTCTGAAAAATCCTCACATTTCAACATTTTTTATTAGTTTATTAAATATTATTAATTCAAGTTGTACAATCTTCTGAGGTTTTCCATTTAAAGATTTAAAGCTAACACCAGTCTTAGAGTTACCAAGTATTTAAAATATGAGCAGGTCTGCAATAATTTTATTTGCAACACTGTATGATTAAATTAATGAAATTCAAAGAGTTCTATATAAAACTTACCCCCTACTAAACACTAAAGTCAACTTATAACAGTTTATACTACATCCTTTTAAGGTCAGTTTCTATGTAACTGATCCTTAATTATAGGCAACACGGTAATTACACAGTAGTTACATGTTTGTTGCATGCACCTACATTGCAATTGCAATGCAGTTATAGTGTAGTTCCACTGTAACTACAGTATAGTTAACTGACACTTAAAATGTAACCTAAAGCGTTAGTATTTGTATTTCACTGTTGTGTACATTCTCAGTCCTTAATTGACAAGCCAAGTCAACAGGGAATTAGCAGTCAGTTTATTTTACAAGGTTAATTCTTAATATATTAATTGGCACACAAACTCTGGAAGGAATAATAATTATAGAGTTCCTTATCCCCCCAAAAATATGTTTTGTATTTTTATCAACATGCATAAACTGTGAGAAGACTAGCATATAAACCATCAGGCACTGAAAATTTCTTAAAACAGATTTAATGTCTGAATATCTTTCACTTTGGTCACTGTGATCATAGTTCCTCCTCCACAATTTAAATATTTCCTTTTTACTTACCTTATAATAAAAAAACAGCATTACAACATGTTAATATAATAAACTGTTATTTATCATATTAGTATAATTAGTATAATGACATTTTATTTGTATGTCAAATATTACCATCAGTAAAGAAGTCACTAATGGCATAACAACATCTCCAACAAGTATTTGTCAATGCCAGTTGTTCACTACTGGTATACAAGCCCTGGGGTACTAGACGCTGTGCGTGACTGTGTGGTGTGAATGGTGGTAAAGGACATGCTGGCAGAGGGTTAAAATAAGGCATCTTGTGCTAAAAAAGTATGTAAACTTCCTTTTTTAACTTAATGTTATTTAGATATCTGTAAAGGAAGCCATGGACTGTAGAGACAGGAGAGCGAGTGAGTTCCATTATTGTAGTGTAGCGCAACCGAGTCGTGTTAATGGTAGTAAAGGACATGCTGCCAGAGGTTTAAAACCAGTCATCTTCTGTTAAAAAATATATAAACTCCTTTTATTAAGTTAAGATTAGTTAGATATCAGTAACAAAAGCCACGGACTGTGGACCAGCACTTCTGTAGCCACGGATACATATGCACACTTGCACGCCACCTGGGAATTGTGGTAAAAATTCCCATAGGATCACATTGTAAATTGTAAGCAAGAAATAACACATGACAGGGTGTGGGGCAATGCTAAATTACCACATGACCCAGGGTGGTTGTGAGGCATGAGGCGAAGTCGAGTGCCTTCAACCACCTGGGAAGTGCAGTATATGATTCGCATAGGATAATGTTGTAAATTGTAAGTAAGCAGTAGCACACAGCAGGGTGTGCAGCAATGCTAAATTGCTGCATGCTGCAGGTGGGTTGTGAGGCACAAGATGCAGCTGAGTGCCATCAACCATCCGGGAAGTGCAGATGTCTTTACTCAGATGCCCGAAGGTACCTATACGGCAATGGAAGTGCATGCTAAGGACATGGGATCCTCAGATTGTTTCTGACACCCATGCATGACAAACTAGGAACAGGAAGTGGAGAGTATATGCATAATAGCAAGTGCAAAGCTACATTACACTTACAAAATTGGAATCACTGAGAAAAGACAAATAGAATAATGGATAGCTAAGCATGTATTACAAGGCAGTAATACCATCAAGAGGTTTTGGGGACTTGGTACCTCGAGAGCGAAGCTCAAGAGGTACCCAAAGTTCCCAAAACCTCAAGATAGTATTGCTGCCGGGAAATACATACTTAGCTATCTGTTATTTTTTGTAATATATGGAACAGGAATAGTTTTTCCTTACCTTTGGTGCAGGCTGATGGGTTGTCTGTAGTGAGATCAGGAACAGCATGAAGAACCAGTAAAGTAGTCCAGATTTTGAGGTCATTGATGAGCCAATGATTGTGGCTAACAGAACATTAAACAGTTAACTTTAAATTTTGGTTTTTTTTGAGCATACAAGAGGCGCTAGTCCGGTCGGAATCAGTACATAACGAATAGGTAAACTTCTTTGGTGGGGTGGTGACTTCCGGATGTTGATCGCGATGTTGCCAAAAATTGCAGTGGGAAACAAATATGTTGCCTGCAGTAGCGGAGATGTGGGAGCTTTTGTAGGACATCTGTGTTGTCATTTCCTGTGGGACTGCAATGGAGTTAGTCACTGTGTCAGGTCTGGGTGCTTCAAATTCAGGAGGTGCTGGACGAGCTGTGGAAGTGCTGGGTTGTTCGCCGGAGAGGATGGCACATATTTTCTGTTGCTTTACCTCAGACAAGGTACTGTAATTGTTAATTGACTGGATGTTTTTATGACCGGAGACTTGGGCAACATCCATGGGAGGCACATTACAGTCAATCAGCATTTGTATAGCCGTTTTTCTTGAGCTATGATTAGTTATTCATTTTTCTGGTGGGAGCCCTGCAGATTGTTGTAGCATTTTCATAATGCTATGAATTTTGTTCTCTCCAGCTGTCATGGCTCTGAACCATAAGTTGGTTGGTTTCAGCTTCAGATTTGGTGCTAAATAGAAGGGAACTTCAGCTTGTAGCATGGCAGGGGGCCTTTGTGTGGCATACTTTTCATAGGCTCTTACTGTGTCTCTGCTTGGATTTGTGGTGTTGCGGTATAGCCTGGGGTGTACTGGCCTTATATCCCTTATGTTTACGCCTGTTCTAGTTTTCATTTGGTGTTCATGGTATTCCAGGTAGTCATTTCCTTGGCTGTCTTTTTTTAAAACTATGTCGGCCCAGCGGAGGAGGTATTGCTCGCTTGTTCATAGGGCAAAATGTAGCCCTATGTTGAAGAAGAGCATGTGAAGAAGTGCTGTGGAGGAGCTGTAACCTAGAATGCCCGATGTGTACAGTAAGTTGATGTCTGTTTCTGTTAGGGCTTCTGCTTGCCTTGGCCGGTTACCCATTCCGAGTTTTTTAAGGTATTTTTGCTTAGCGGTTAGTGTCTCTAGCATTTGCTTGAATACTGTGGAAGGACTTTGGAAAATTGAGGCGGGATAATTAATTTTATGTAGGTGTCTGTCGATGCTTCCCAGGACACCTCGTATTGTGCTAGACTGATATTCAGAGCCATCTTGCTTTTTTAAGTGGAACAAAAAGTTAGCGAGGATGGAGTCTAGTTGTATGGGGATAGCTTCAATGGACAGTGACTCACCTTGCTTTGTCAGGTATGTTTGCAGGAGCTTTAAGTCGAAATTCATTTTTTTTATGGTGTTAGGGTTCTCCCAGTTTTTGACAAAGCGTATTCTGTCTTCCGTGGCATTACTGGTATTAGGCTCCATTTTTACTGTTTGTTGTTACGCACCTCGACTGAGGAGCAGTGTTTCTATCAGGAATATGTTTTCGGTTCGAAAGAGAGCTCACGCTTCAAGTGGCCAGGTGATTGCGCTCATGGTGCTGATTGCTTCTGATAATACTATCATTCAGGAGTGGAACGATGGTATTATCACTTCTGAACAATAGTATTATCAGTTTGGAATGATGGTATTATCACTTTCCTTACTGTGGTATTACAAGAAAATTTTTGTATGGGATGGGATGGTATTATTAGGCTATCTCCATATATTACAGGGTTATTATGCGTCTCAGCAGGGGGAAACATGGAAATATCAGTCAGATTGAGACAGCCTGTAAACAGGGTTGATACATTGTCATGGAACTCTGGGGAAATGGCTAATGCTGTGATAGGGACACAGTCCCATAACTAGACAGGCTTGGGCAGATTAGATAGGGCTTGGTGGGGGCAGCCACTGCATCAGAAACTGCTTGTCAGTTCCATCTGGTGGCAGGTGTGACCTGTACAGGGGTGTGGGTGTCAGAAACAATCTGAGGATCCCTCTCTTCTATTTAGCCAAACTGCAATTTGCTTTCAAATAGCTCCCACATCCCACATTCTGAATTGGGAATGGGTGTGCACAACTTGTGCATGCTTAATGTTTCCATTTCTGTTTTCCCCTGCTCTGTCAATGCTGCCTCACTGTGACAGTGCAAGCCACAGATTCTCATATTCCCACTCTACGTTATCAGGCAACGTGATGTAGAGCATGCCACATTTCTCATGCAGTCAACCACCAACACTTCCTTTTCTTCTTTGCAATTAGTCAGTGCACATGAAAACTGCCTTCTATATACTTCCCAGAGTTACATCTTGCTCTGCTGCCATTTCCCATTTTTATGTTGCTTGCATGCATGTGCAAGAAACATACTGCCATCATCTGAGTTTTCAGAGGTGTGGCAGCCCTCTTCCAATTCAGTCAGTGTGTTTGCAGGCGTGGCCACAGTTCTCCAATCGCTGCTGGAGCTGTCTATGACAGCAGTCGAAAATGCAGTGGAGTACAGTTGAAAGGGGGAGCTACGCTTCAGTGAGCAGTGATAAGATATCACCTGCTCATGCGCACTCCCTACACACACACACACACACACCCGCATGCTCGTCCCCACACACGGTATAGCCGACAGGGATGCCCCAATCCCCGTGGCAATGCTGCGCTCCCCAAACAGAGTTGCGCTATGCCGCGGCTGGGAACCCACCCAGCATGGCAACACATGTATAACCGATGGGGTGCCCAATCCCCGTCCGGCTCCACTGTCCCCGAGGTACAGTGTGCCACGCTGGGAGCCCACCCCAGCATGGCAACAGACGCTATCACTGATAGGGTGCCCAATCCCCATCAGCTCCACGGCCCCCAAACAGCCGATCTTGTGCCACGCTGGGGCCCACCCCAGCGTGGCAACGTCACGTCATCATCCTGTTTTTTTTTTTTTAAAAAACCTGCAACACAAAAATGGTTCCTCGCTGTCTGGACCCCACGAGCCCACCCACTGTGCACCCTGCCTTCCCACACACCCCACCCGATACTTACCTCCAGACTCCGGCATGATGATCTTCGGTGGACCGGGAACACGTCTGCACTCTTTAAAGCCAACCACGAACTGAGGAAATGCTGGTAAGCTGTATAATGTAATAAATAGTTTTTTTTCCAACTTTGCTGCATATCTCAGGCATTTTTTGGAATTTTTGCGCCAAATTTTCAACATGGGGTTTTTGGGACCCCTTCTCATGAATGCTCTCACTGTCATGGCATTAATCGGGCCCGAAGGGTGATTTCGCAGTCACTGTGCGAAATCACCTTTTGGCACTAATTAATGAAATGACACTGCCAGTGTTCATAAGGTGGGATCTCAAAAAGCCTATGTTTAAAATTTGGTGGATAAATTTCTAAAAATGACTGTTTTATGAGCCTGTGTTGCGCACTTCCTACGCACGCTCTTAAGTTTGCAAATTTTCAATATTTTCAATCCAGATTTTCAACATTGTCTTTTTACCACACCTCCTTATGAGCAGTACAGCTGTCATTTTTCACATCTCACCCAAAATGTGTTTCCGACCATGTAACGCACAATGGTGCAGTCAGTGTACGAAATCACTGTATGGGATACATTAAGAAAATCACAGTGACACTGTTCATGAGCAGAGATCTTAAAATGGCTATGTTGAAAATTTGGTGGACAAATTCCTTAAAATGACTGTTTTACGAGCCTGCGTTGTGCACTTCCTACGCACTCTCGTAAGTTTGCGAATTTTCAATATTTTCACTCCAGATTTTCAACATTGTCTTTTTACCACACCTCCTTATGAGCAGTACAGCTGTCATTTTTCACATCTCGCCCACAATGTGTTTCCCCCCATCTAGCGCACAATGGTGCAGTCAGTGTGCGAAATCAATGTATGGGACACATTAAGAAAATAACAGTGACATTGTTCATGAGCAGAGGTCTTAAAATGGCTATGTTGAAAATTTAGTCACAAACTTCCTAAAAATGACTGTTTCATGAGCGTGCATTGCGCAGTTCCTACGCATGCTCGTAAGTTTGCAAATTTTCAATATTTGCACTCCACTGACTTCCAAATACCTACACAGCACATACAAGCAAGCAACATTCGGCATTGACAAATGCTTGTTTGGTTTCATTTTGTGTCATTCAGCTGTGTGCCATTTAAGTTGGAATGTTACCTCTGTTTCCAGGTAAAGAAGCCAGGGGCCTGGTGCTCCTCAGAGCAGCCACCTGCTGACTCTTCCACATCTTTAGCATGCACTTCTATGGCAGCATCACCTTAGTGAAGACATTCACACTTTCCAAGTGGCTGATGGCACTCAGTTGCACCTCATCCTGCACAACCCACCTCACAACCCACCTGGGCATGCAGCAATTTAGCTTTACCACACACTATGGGAATTTTATATTGCACTTCCAAGGTGGTTGAAAGTACTCAGCAGTGCCTTGTGCCTCACAACCCACCAAGAGTATGCAGCAATTTAGAACTGCAACACACCCTGTCATGTGGTATTGATCACTTAAAATTTATAATGTAATCTTATGTGAATTATGTACCACACCCACAGGTGGGTGAAGGCACCCAGCTGCACCTCATGCCTTACAACATATCTGGGGCATGCAGCAATTTAGCATTGCTGCACACTCTGCTGTCTGTTATTGCTTACTTACAATTTACAATGTGATCCTATGGGAATTTTATATCGCATTTCCCAGATGGTTGAAGGCACTTGGCTGTGTCTTGTGCCTCACAAACCACCTGGGGCATGCAGTAATTTAGCATTGCCATGCACCCTGCCATGTGATATTGTTTACTTACAATTTACAATGTGATCCTGTAGGAGTCATATGTCACACATCCCAGGTGGTTGAAGGCATTTGGCTGTGCCTTGTGCCTCAAAACTCCAGGGGCATGCAGAAATTTTTCATTGCCTCACCCCCACCTGGTGTTATTGTTTACTTAGAATTTATAATGTGATCCAATGGGAATCATATACCACACTACCCACCTGGTTGAAGGCACTCGACTGTGTCTCATGCCTCACAACCCACCTGGGGTGTGCAGCAATTTAGCATTGCCACACACCCTGTCATGTGTTATTTCTTACTTATAATTTACAATGTGATCTTATGGAAATTTTTTACCGCACTACCCAGGTGGTGTGCAACTGCGCATGTGTATCAATGGCTACAGAAGTGCTGGACCATGATGATGGATGGATGCCTCTTGTGTCATGGAAAGAGTTGTATGTTGTTTGTCTTAGCCGATGATGGATATCTGTGATTGCTTGTGTTGCCTTGTCCCCTTTGGCAGCTTGGGGGTAATGCGGGGTTAGTGTTGTAAACCCTAACATCACATTCCTCACTTTTGTTGCTTTAATAGCAACACAAATTGATGCAGTAACATATTTTTTGCAAAGAATATGTAAAGGATATGCTACCCCCTACTGGAAATATTGTTGATATTTTTTGTTTGAGTGTCGATTGATCCAATGACATCACAAGTGGTGAAGCCACGAGTGATGTCATCAAGACAATCGGCATGAGAATGAAAGATATCAACAATATTTCCAGTAGGGGTAGAATATTCTATTTATGTCATACCTCCAAAAAAGTGAAAAAAAAATAATTTTCTACCATTTTTTGCTGATTATAAAAAATCCAAAAGGCATCTATAAATGAAACACCACTCATTTAGTAGCTATTTATGTGCTAAAGAACTCCTGCGCTCAAAGTACTATGCTATCATTTTTCATTGTAAAGCTATTTGCATTTGTTTGTTGCAAAAAAGTGAAAGAAAAAATCTTCTACTGTTTTTTGCTACAGTAATTATAAAAAAATTAAAAAGTATATATATATAAATGAAACACTACTCATTCTGTAGATATTTTTGTGCACTCATAGTACCATGCTATCATTTTTTGTTTTCAAGTTTGAGTATGGTTAGTACAGCTAGCGAGAGACAGAGAGAGAGAGACACACACACACACACACACACACACACACACACACACACACACACACAGATGAGTTTTTTTCTGTTACAGTTAGCTTGAGCCCCTGGATGTTTGAAATTCCTGGCTGACAAGACAGAATAGATTTGCTGCCTAGATCAAACAAAAGAGCTGACCCAGGATTGGGTCAGCTTTTTGTTTTGAAGTACATGACTTCTCCACCCAGCAAGCCAAAATTGTCATTATCAGCATGAATGATGATTGGTGTGGTACTGACTCGCCCCTTAAACACTGCTCCGCATTGGACAGACAGTGTCACACTCCTCAAAATGCACTATTATAGCAAGATATTTTCTGCATACATACCTGCAAGGTGAACATAAAAAAGTAAACTTCATTTCAGATGCTCATGTTATGCAGTAGATGGAAATCACTACTTAGGAAAAGAATTGCAGTAATAAAGTAAAAATAATTTTAAAAAATACAATAACACTTATGAATTAAGCATAGTTGTCAAGTTTAAATTCAAATGCAACTTCATTCTAAATAATAGTTATTAAATGCCCTATAGTGTTTACGGGATGTATGCATGCCCTGAACATTAATTCTCAAATACTATTAATCATAGGTTACTTGGAACTTAGGACCCAGTGCAGAGCATTTTCTGCTGTTTGGGATTATTCAGGAATCACTAGTTGGTGAAACATAGAAACATAGAAACATAGAATCTGATGGCAGATAAGGACCGCTTGTCCCACCAAGTCTGCCCATTTCCCTACCTAATGGATAAGCTGCAGATCCTAGTTAACCAACGGCATACTTCCTCCTACCCCACTAGAATTGCCTTATGTCTGTCCCATGCATTCTTGAATTCCACCACTGTTTTTGACTCTACGACCTCCTCAGGAAGGCTTTTCCATGCATCTACAACCCTCTCTGTGAAGAAATACTTCCTCACATTACCTCTTAGCCATCTCTCCTCTATCTTCAAATTGTGCCCCCTTGTTCTTGCACAACTCTTTTTCTGAAAGATGCTACCTTCTTGGACTTTGCTGATTCCCTTGAGGTATTTGAAAGTTTATATCATGTCCCCCCCTCCCTCCTTTCCTCGAGGCTATACATCTTAAGCTCCTTTAGTCTTTCTTCATATGTCTTCTGGTGCAGACCCTGCACCATTTTGGTTGCCCTCCTCTGGACAGCCTCCACCCTATCTATGTTTTTATGGAGATGGGGTCTCCAGAACTGTACACAGTACTCCAGATGTGGTCTTGCCAACTGTCTGTACAGAGGGACAACAATTTCCTTTTTTCTACTGGTGATGCCTCTCCCTATGCACCCCAGTATCCCCCCAACCCTCCTTACTGCCTTCTCACATTGCTGGCCCACCTATAGGTCATCTGATATGACTACCCTCAGGTCTCTTTCCATTTTTGTTGATGTCAGTATCTCACCCTCCAATGTGTACTCTTCCCCTGGGTTTTTGTTTCCCAGGTGCATTACTTTGCACTTCTTTGCACTGAATCTAAGCTGATATACATTTGACCAGTCCTCCAACTTTGCCAAGTCCCTTTTCATCCTTTCCACCCAACCCTGTGTATCGACCCTGTTGCAGATCTTTGTGTCATCTGTAAAGAGACATACTTTTCCTTCCAGTCCCTCTGCAATGTCACTTATAAAGATATTAAAAAGGACTGGCCCCAGTACTGAACCCTGCGGTACACCACTAGTAACCCCCCTTTCTTCACTGTGGACTCCATTTACTATTACCCTCTGTGTCCTGTTGTCTAGCCAGTGTTTTACCCAGGCTACCACTCTGGGACCCACTCCCAGGCTGGATAATTTGTTTGTTAATCTTTTGCGCTGGACTGTGTCAAATGCCTTGCAAAAGTCTAGGTAGGCCATGTCCACTGCCCCTCCCTGGTCTACTACTTTGGTCACCCAGTCAAATAAATCAATTAGATTTGTCTGGCATGACCTACCTGCTGTGAATCCACGCTGCCTTGGGTCCTGTGCCCAACTGGCCTCTAGGTACTCAACAATTCTTTCCTTCAGAAGTGATTCCATCATTTTCCCTACCACTGAGGTCAAACTGACAGGTCTGTAGTTGCCTGCCTCTGTCTTGCTCCCACTTTTGTGAAGGGGAATCACATCTGCCCTCCTCCAGTCCTCAGGTACCACACCATCCTCCCATGATTTATTAAAAAGGGTAGTCAGTGGTGTTACTAATTCTTCCCCTAGTTCTTTTAGAATTCTGGGATGAATCCCATCAGGCCCCATTGCTTTATCTACCTTCAGTTTTAGGAGTTCTTTCAGAACCCTTTCTTCTGTGAAAGGACTAATATCAACCCCCCTATCCAGAGTGCTTCTATTGACTGGATTAGGTATCTCCCCCTGCTCTTCCATTGTGAATACTGAGTGGAAGTATTCATTCAGTTTCCCTGCTTTTTCACTGTCGCTCTCTGCCCAACCACCATCCTCTTTATTCAGCCTCAGTATCCCTGCCTTAGTCTTTCTTTGCTCCCTAATATACCTATAAAAGGTTTCATCCCCCTTCTTAACTGAGTTGGCTATCTTTTCTCTTGGTATGGGCCTTTGCTATTCTGACTGCCTGCCCTGCTTCCTTTGCTTTAACTGGTACAGTTCTCTGTCCTGCTCCTTCTGTGCATCCCTATACTTCTTGAATGCTATCTTTTTCTCCTTAACCTTCCCCTCCACTTCTTTTGAGAACCATGGTGTTTTTTTCTTTCATTTTGATATGTTTATTTGCTTCACACAAAGGCTTGTTGCCTCTGTGATGGCGGTTTCCCCATTGTTGCTTTACCCCAGCTTCTTTCCTGTTTGCTAGTGCTTTTCTGTGGCACCTCTCCCATTTTGACAAAATCAGCCCTCCTGAAGTCCAGTACCTTCACTTTTGTATGGCTTGACTCTACAGCTAAGTTTATCATGAACCACACTGTTTGGTGGTCATTTGTTCCCAGATGGCTACCCACTTCTAGATCTGAGATCCTCTCTCTGTCCCCATTTGAGAGTACCAGATCTAAGATTGCTCCCTCCTGCGTGGGTTCCAAAACTAGCTGTCTGAGGCATGCCCCCTGTAGGGCATCAGGAATGTCCCTGCTCTTGGATGTGGCTACAGCAAAGGTGCTCCAGTTAACATCTGGCATATTCAGGTCCCCCATCAGTAATATGTCACCTTTTTCTGCCATTCTAAGGATGTCTTCTTTCATTTCCTTGTCCATTTCTTCCCCCTGAGATGGGGGTCTGTATACAACCCTGTGCAGAATGTGGTGCCATTTCCAGTCTCCAGGATGAACCACAGTGCCTCCTTTCCTCCCTGTTTACCCTTTAGTTCTGTTGCTTTGATCCCTTCCCTTACATAAAGCTACTCCTCCTCCTCTTCTACCCTCCCTGTCCCTCTTGTAGATTGTATACCCTGGTATGTTGACATCCCAGTCATGGTTCTTTGTGTACCATGTTTCTGTGACTGCCATGATATCCAGGCATCCCTCTTCCATCAAGGCCACCATTTTGGGGAGCTTTTTACCTAGACTACGGGCATTGGTACTCATTACCCTATATTTTTTTATGGCCTTATATCTTTTTGCCCCATCCCTGTCCTTACTGCCTTTGTCTTTCTCTCCATTTACCCCTGCCCTTCTCCATATTGACTGCCCTGTCTTGGTGTTTACCTCACTAACTACCGTGATGTTTTGGGGGGCTGGGATTTCCCTTCTCCTTTTCAGTGCCCCCCCTTGGCTAGTTTAAATGGTTGCCAATGAAGCATTTAAACCTACCACCTAGGATCCTGGTTCCCCTCCACGTGGAGTCCCAGTCCCCAATGAAGCCAAATCCCTGAGCTCTGCACCAGTTTTTCAACCAGTCATTGAATCCCATGGTGTGGAGTACCCTAGCCTCATCCATGCCATAGACAGGTAGCACTTCTGAGAAAGTTACCATGTGTGCTACTTGTCTAAGGCCCCTCCCCAACTCCACAAATTCCTGTTGCACTGCTCTGATCCCATTCTCAGCCAGGTCATTTATCCCTAGGTGGATAATGACAGCCAGCTCACTCCCCCTTGCAGCTGCTTCCATGATCCTGAGGATTTGTTTCCTTACCTCCCTTTCCCCTCTCTCCCCTATTCTACCCCCCCTAAAAGTTGAGTCCCCCACCAGGAGTTTTTTCCTTCCCCTGTGGGGTCCTATGCCACCCTCCTGTGGGACTCCATTGTGGAGGTTCCCAGCATCCTCCATGGTCTCCACTGCCAGTGCCTCCATAGAAGAACCATGCTCTTCCAGAGTGGCTAATGAATTGTGGAGAGGCACAGCTGGAGGGATGCACCTCTGTTCCACCACCATCACCCTCCCTGAGCCCACTGTGGTCTAACTACTCCTCTTTCTTGGCAACCTCTGAGGTAGTGACAGAGGCCTGTGTAGTCTCTGGTTGGGGGAGCAAGTTTACAGAATCCCTGCCAGGTCAGCATGGAGTCAAGCAACCTCCTCCCTCAGACCAGAGAGGTGCCTGCAAATAGGGCAGCAATGCAGTCTCCAGAATGTCTCCCAGAAGACTGCTGCTCCACAGCCAGTGCATTGCACCACTCCCCACATGTATGTCTCCCTTCCTGTTTCAGATGTTTTTCCTCTTTTTTTGTTCCTGTTTTGGTGTGTACAAGCTTGTGAGTGTCTCTACCCCTTATTCAGTATGCTGTGCCTTTAAGGATATGAACAGGTGTATATTATTAGCAATTTTGGGAAGTGATTTCAGAACCTCTGCTATACAGGAAGCTATGCGCTTAGGGGCGGGTGGTGTGAGGGGCGAGGGTGGGTGGGTGGGAAGTAAACCTGTGCCCTCCAGAAACAATCAACTATGACTCTGTCCCTCCACCCCAGGGAGTGCCTTCCTTCCTTTCAGACACCTATTTCACAGAGGTTATGTAACAGGTCTAGTCACAAATGACTGCAAATCTCTCCCAGCTAGAGTTCCTCCCTGGCAAATAAAAGTTAAACTAAGAAAAGTCAACCCCAAAAACAGAATCAAAACTAGTTACTTACACATGCCCAAAAATTAATAATTCAATTCAGTGTAGTCTATTAAATTACCTCCTTGACTTTAGGAAGCTTTTGGCTGCTCTCTCTCTCTCTCTCTCTCTCTCTCTCTCTTTCAGACTCCAAAATCTTGTAGGAGATTTCTGGCAGATTGTTAGCCAGTTCTAAAAGTCACTTAAGTCAGACCATGTGATCTTGTCACTTAATCAAGCAGAGGCAAGTATGGCAGATGTACTAAATGTTTACTAGAAATCTGAGACCAAAGTTGCTGCTAAATATTTTCTAAAAACTGTGTAATTGGGCCAACTTTGCAATAAATGTGCACTTTACAGTACATAAGAGTAAATTTGTGACAGGGTGTTTTTGGTAAGATATGTGTTCTATCTGTTTTTGCTGAAGTTTCTTTTCAGTCCAAGGCCTACATGATGGGAAATAATGTCTAAATCACTGTATTAGCAGCTATATTTGTAAGTTGAAGTGCAGGTTTCTCTAGCTTGTGACTTTTTCCAGATATATATGCACTAATCCATGACTGCTGCTGTGTGAGACTGACATGCTGAAAAATGGTATCTAAAAACCTTCATTTAATCGCTATTTGTTCAAATCATGTAAAAGTGAAGACTTCAAAGTGGAACATTCATGAACCATACCCATAATAGTTTGAAAGCCCATGAAAGTCCATTAGAATGAGGTACTGTATTTGTCTTATATGTAGCTGATAACAATTAGCAGATATCGAGGACTTTGTCTGCCCAATATTGATACTACATTGCCATCATTTTTAGAACCTTATAATTTTTTTCTTTATTTATTTTGTTATTTATTTAAAACATATTTACCAGGTAAGCACACAGAGCCCAGGGCTTGTTTCCAGTTAGAACTGGGAGAGGGAAGGGAGTGGGAAATCGAGGATAGTGATAAAGAGTATATACATCACGCATAATACAAATTCAAAGCCGGCCTGGTGGTGCTGAGGGTTGAGGCGCTGGATGCCACACCTCACGCCATGCCGGCAACCCGGGTTTGGGAACAAGCCCAGGACATCAGGGGTTGGCAGGGGAAGGAGAGGATTGAGCATCCCAGGACAGCTCTCCTCTCCCAGGAGGGAGGGGGGGACACATGCTCGGTGTCTGATGGGCCTCTGGTGGAAGTCAGAGACATAGCAGACATGAGGCACAAGGTGGTTGGGAAGTGGCAGACGTCGGCGGATACACCGTGACATCAGGGTGGAGGCCACTCCCTTGGAACATCGGAAAATACCCTGCGGCACTCCCGCATAGATGGAGTGCCAGGCCCCTATCCCCAATACCCCTACCTGCCCTGGTGACCGGCGTCCTGACAAGACAAGGAATTCAGGGTGCTTGCCTCCCCCACCTCAACCCCACCTGGGGGTAAGCCAAGGCTATGTGGAGGACAGATCACCACAGGATCCAGGTAGGAGGTGGGGACTAGAACAGCCATAGGTGACTCCCAAAGAGAGGGGAGTGCTGTGGGAGGAAGGAGCATAAATAGAAAGTAAAAAAAAAATTATACGAATTCAACATACAAGGTGCCATTAGTAGCAAATACACGTGGCAGAAGATGCAAACATGGACATCGAATCAGGGATAATAAAAAAGATAATATACACGATGTGATATATGATGTCACTGATGAGTATACTGTGGCTAACCACATTGTAGTCAAGCACAGACTGATCATCAGTGACATCACAATGTTCTAAAAATAGTGGCAAATGCAGTATCAGTACGGAATACAAAATAACACATGCCCCCATAATGCAAAGCATCATGGGTTGCATATGCAAATCACCACAGAATATTATGCTGGTTCAACTTTATCTGTACAGAGCAGACTTAATCATTAATATTTCTGGACTGCTGCCATCTACAGATAGGTAGGTGGGTGGAAAGGTTTATTTGTTCAAATTTAAAATACATACAAATAATTTAGACAAATACAAGAATTTCAGGGTATGTAAAAGACAACAAAATATCATTATTAGTCATTACAACCTATTAATCAATTGTTTTGGCCCCAATGGGCAGGTAATACTAGCCGGAGGTGCGTTACCTTCCCACGGAGCTCCACACCTGTGAACAGGCATGCACCGGTAGCATTTATGACTACTGGCCACCTGTCTGTAGCCCCGCCCCCCAGCACACAGGTAAGTGCAGGGCAGGCATGGGTGGAGTCATGGACCCATCTGTGCATCCAATTAGATGCCCAGCATGGGTCCGACAGTGGATCCCTTATGCAGTGGGGTGCACTTTACAGCATGCCCTAGGGATGTCCAAGGGCCAGTGGCTGTGGTGGGTGGGTGGGAGGGAGGTGGGCAATGCATCCGGCCCTCCGATGGCACCAAAGTGATGCAGAGGGATGGGGGAATGTCAGGTGGTGGAACAGTACTGCCAGTATCGGGGGGTGGACATGCGGTGCTGAGGGGGGGGCAGCATCCACGTGCCCGTGTCCCTGTGAGGGGTTTGGGTTGGGGACCGCACACACCACTGTGTGCTGGGGCAGGTGGGAGGCACTAGGTGGCCATTTGTTGTGGCCCAGAAGGGTCAGTGGGATGTTCACCCTGTCCTGCAGCATGTCCCATGGTGTGCAGGGGGTGCATAGGGGTTTACAGCAGGGTTCTCCCTGGCATACCCTGTGCCCCCATGCACTCATGTGGCCAGCACTATGCATCTTTGTGCATGGTGCTTAGTGCTGGCACACACACCCCCATGCAGAGTGGATGGCGGACCTGGGGAATTGGGGGCATCCTGTCTGCATGTCCCCTTCTTTGTGGATCCCGTGTGGGGTACAAAATGGGTGCAGAGTTGCTACACACCCCAGATATAGGCGCGTAGCACTCCGCTCCATTTGTGCCTAGGGCCCATTAAGCCTAAAACCAGTTCAATACACAATACACAATATATCCCTTCCTAAACCCTTGATTTAAATACTCCACTTTATCCTACAATAGATCAGAAGGGCCTTATTATAAACCCACTGTACTACATAAGGCATTGATAATTATTACCATAGAGGTACAGCAGCAGGTGGGTCAGAAGCAGTAATCCAGTACAAGGGCTTATGGGCAGACCAGATAGACCAGGAGGTCCTTATCTGCCAACAGTTTCTAAGTTTCTATGTTTTTATGTTAATAGGAAGAAAGCTTACCTAATATTCTTTCAATCAGACAGAAACCCCGGAAATAGGAACTGCAGCAGAAATGTCAATTTTAAATTGAAAAGCATCCCAATCAAACATCCACCTGTTTTCAGAATCCAATTAACTTTTCTGGATCACTTTAAAAGTTACAGTGTGTTAAAGTGTCAATCAGCCCATTACCTAGGCTCCACCAGGTATAAAGTCCCACAAATTACTAGCCAGAGCTACATCTTAAGGGCACTTAGCCCCTTAATTTCCTTTGGGAGTGCAGTATTAATGTAGGCCAACATACTAGTTTGTTAAACTGAAGAACCTAGACAGACATTCCTAATAGGCCAATTAAAGTACCCATCTCCCATTTATAGGGATAGGGACCCACAATAGCCCATATGGCAGCAAGATGTAGGGCAATTAATGGTCCTGTCCCAATACATTCTTTGTGACTGCACAGACTCTGGGATTTGCCTTCAGAATTTCCATGCTAAGTACATGCTTAAAACTTTGTAACACTTGACAGATTTTACCTCTCTTTAGGCCAAGTTATAGGTTTATCACTGTGCTGAAGGTTTGTTTATTCACCTACAACAAGACCCTGCATAAAATGGTATATATGTCACAAACGTATAACTTGCTTTGACTATTTCTAAGTACAGTACTTGTCTTAAACAAAGCAACTCACAATAATGCAATGTATATAGCACTTTCAAATTTGTGACAATTCTGCTGCTTTGTGCATGATGTAAAATATTGCACGATAACTAAGGCATAGGTAATAATGGATGTAAACCTTTGCAAGTATGCACCCAAAAAGTATTCTAATTAAAGAGCTACAATGTGTTTGTAACCCCAGACCTGTGTGAATGACTCTGAACATGTATTTTGCCCATTGCTCAGAAGTGTAGGCGAAGGGGGATGGGGATTAGGGCTGTCATATACCAATTTTAATATGTTGACCTTGTATGAGGTACCAAAGTATTGATGTATTGCCCTGTACCTATAGACTGTCCTTGGGTCATGATAGTAGCCGACATGGTAGGGTGGGTGGGAGTTAGACATAAGGGGTTCAATTGTCAAAGGGTGGCGCAGGGCTTACATCAAGGCCTGCATCACACCCATTTTTTGACACAGCTGTGCCAAACTCCTTTGTCACAACTGCTCCCAATTTTAGTACATCAGGCACAGTTGTGACAGTTTCTCATTTTACGGCAACTTGTGTCAACTATTTGGCACAAGCCCTGTAAAAAAGGGTCCCCCAAATGGTGTAAGTTAGATCAGTGAAAAGCTGGTCTAACTTGTGGCATTTGGCACTCGGGATTGAAAATCCCGATCACTAGCCAAGAGAATGCCGCAGTCTCTGGTGCCAAAAGATCAACATACCAGGGGCTTGTGGCATTCTCAGAGCTTTGAAAAATGAGCCCAAGAACCCTAAGAACGCATTTCCAAACACTGTACTGTTGTCATTATGTTTGCAACTCTGTTTATTTCCAACCATAGTGTGGTAGCAACTCCATTGAGCATTAACATGAGTGTCAACATACAGTATAGGAAGTCACATTAAACTGTTCCACCAATGAGTTAGGTTAGCATTGTTTTTTACAGTTTGTAATGCATTGGCAACTCATATTGCATTGTTTTTTCAATGTTTAACTAGCTCAAGAGCAATGTTTGTAACATGTTTTTGCAACTCATTTGGAATGCATCAGCAGTCCAGTCACATTGCAATGCAAAACTAAGTTTTAACTCTTAAGAAACAGTTTGTGCAGGGCTTTGTACTGGATCCAGCAAAACTCATGCAACTCAGTCAGAAATGCTTCAGCAACTCATTGGAGCAACACTTTAATGTGACTTGTACTGTAGCTATTTGTCAAAACTTTATGCCAGCAATAACACATTACGAGATGTGGGTTATTGCCTGGTAAAAGCACACCCCAGGTGCTTTATGAGGCATGGGGCACTTGCACCGAGTGCCTTTAACACCTGGGAAGTGCTCTTATCAGGCCATATCCCACACCTCGGAGTGTCTTGTTGTGCTTATAAAATGGACTCTCCAAGTAAATGTAAAAAAAAAAAAAAGAATTAAAAAAAATTTAAAAAATATTTGTAAAAAATGGTTTTAACTGTTGAAATAGGAAAAACAGTCCCTTTTCATAAATGTTTCAGCCCTCCCCCACCTCACACCACCAACAGCTGAGATAGGCTATTTTATCCAGTATTAGTTATTTTTTTTAACTGACATCATAATTTGAGGTTTTAGAAAGACTAACAGCCTCCTATGTGATTGTGTGTATGCTGCCAGCTTTTTAGTGAGCGAGCATGTCCCTCAGGAGCCACCATAGGGAGTGGTTCATGTTTTCCTGCATTTTTATGAAATATTTTATTTTCATGGGGTGTTGCTGATTTACAATAATGTTCTATTGACAAGAGATTTTTTTTTTTTGGTTACGCAGATTTGAAATATTTACATTGCTGGAAGTGGCAGGAGAGTGGTGGCATGGGGGTGGGGCAGAGCATATGGACTCCGGAGATGGTGGAAACCATGACCAATGGGAGCAACAACTATATCTGTAAGGGAAACAAAGTGGCTTTGAGTAAAACAAAGAATATGAAGAGCTTATTTGCAGCTCTGTGATTGAATCTTGAAGCTGCTGTCTCTTTTGGTGGATTACATATGGAGGAGCAATCCCGGGAGCATGGCTGTAACTGTATTGGGATTTTAAAGCAGTGGCTCACACTTTGCTTTGTTCTCTGCCATTGGCTTTAACTTTACCAATTTAACTTAGAAAACAAAAAGAACTACAAAATTGCCCATATAATTATGTTTGTAAAATGTGTGCGCTTGTGTGTGTGTGTGTGTGTGTGTATGTGTGTGTGGGGGGGGCATTGTTTTGGAGATCATCTCACTCGGCTTGTGCTGCTATGGTGGCAGAGCTTTGAGGGTGGCAGTGGCATTGCACACTGATATGTTTATGTTATGGGGCTCACGGTGGCACAAGTAGTGCCCATTGTAAGGTTATGTCCTGATATGGGCATTGCTAAAAACCTATTTCAGCCAATCAGGATTCAGGATTTTTTAGCCCGTTTTATAAACAGATATAGATTATACAGACGTGGCTGCACCTGTATATTAGGGTTGAGAAGGCACTTTAATGTTAAACCCCAATTTTTGTACTTCAATAACTTTGCCCCTGTTCAACCGATTTACAAGAAATAAGGAAAGCACAGTCCTTGTGCCAGGATCTCCTTATGCTGAAGGTTTCATGTAGATTGGGTTACTAGAGGCAAAGATACAGAGGTGTAAAAAATATAAAAGTCTTAGTTTTTAAGACTTTTTTTGTCCCCAATAACTGAAAAAACATAAGGATCTGAAACGTGAAACTTTCAGGTTTGATAGAGTTTGGCCCAAGGTATGTGCGTTTGTGGTTTTTACCTCTCAGAGTTCAGTAGTTTTTAAATTATTTAAGAAAAAAAGTTCTGTTTGTGAGCATGCACAATTCAAAAAATCAGCATTCTAAGAATAGCTGTTTTTTTTGCGAAAGCGTGATATCCTGTGTTCATATTTCATTATGTGTGTCATATTATATACTGTGGTGTGTCGTATAGCACAATACCAAAGTATATGATATGACACACATAATGAGAAATAAAAAAAACAGTTGTTTTCTTGTTTTTTTTTTTATTGATTAATGAAACATTTTTGGGCATTACTGCCCCTTCAAGCATCCCTCCTCCCTGCAGCACCACCATGTTTAGAAAACTCAATGTTCTATGGATAGCTGAATTTGACAACAGCTGGTTACACTATGGGACACAGCTGTCATTTACTAACAAATGACATCTGTGTCATATAGTGCAACCCCTGCTGTGTCATGACTAGCAGGTCAGGGATGGGGCTACTGTCATTATAGCTCCACCAACCTGACTGTGCTGTGCTTCAATAAACTGTTATCTGCACACCAGGAGCCCCAATCTCTGGTGGCAATGTATTTACATATTTATTTTTGTATTTATTATTTTTATTATTATTTATTCCTTTTTGATATAATCTGGCACTGGGATGCCCACCTCTGGTGTCAAATGCCCAGCCAGCCTGCAGTTTTACTAACAGTGCCAACATCAGGGGGCCCAGTTCCCAGCCTTTACAACCCCCCAGCAGTGTGGACACTGGGGAGCCTACCCCCAGTGTCCAAAAATAGCTTTATTTACTCTGTCCCTGAAAAGAAAAAAAATCCCATGATGTCTTTTTTAACCTGAAAAAAAGAAAACCATACCTCATCATCCCCGCCGTTCCCCTACCCCCATCCCGACCTTCCCACTGAGTACCCACCACCCACCCACACACACACCTTATGCTATACTTACCTGCTGGGGTCATATGCTGTCATCCTCTGTGGATCAAGACATGCCTGCACTCTTCAAAGCCGAACCGCAAACTGAGGAATAAAAGTAAGTGATGTATAATGTATTTCAATGGCATTTTTCAACTGATGCTCATAACTTTGCCATTTTTAGGAATCTTTTCACCAAATTTTCAACATGGCCTTTTTGGGACCCCACCTCATGAACACTTGCACTGTCATTTTTTAATCAGGCTCAGAAGGTGACTTCTCAGCCACTGCATGAAATCACCTTTTAGGACAGAATAATGAACTTTTACCACCAGTGTTCAAGAGGTGGGGACCCAAAAAGGTCATGTTGAAAATTTGGTGAAAAAATTCCTAAAAATGGGCGAGTAAAATGCATTCATTGAAATTGTTCTATGCACGTGCATAACTTTGGTAATTTTCAATATTTTGACTTCAAATTTTCAACATAGCCATTTTTCACACCACCTCATGAACAGTACATTGGTTATTTTTTACATTCTGTCTGAAATGTGTTTTTGTACCTATGGCATGGAATGGCATTTCAACAAGGATTTGAAATGTTTCACCTACAGAGTTTATGAGGTTGGGTCATAAGAAGACTGTGTTGAAAGTTTGGGATCAAAATATTAAAAAACAAAGAAATTATTGAGTAACATTTTTTGCAGGGATGTCGGCTGTACCACTGGGGGAACATGCTGCCTTACTGTGCCAGTCAGCTGAGTTCAGGTGTGAACTCAGTGAGCTGGTTTACTGGGACATGGCTGATGGGAAAGGTGCTGCAGTATGCAGTACCAGCCATGACCTGGGTAGGGACAGAGCAGGGTATTGACATAGATGCCACATCCTGTGGTGGGTCAGGGAATCTCACCCACAAGATATCGACATGTGCCCCAGGGCCTGCTGAACCCATGCACTGGGTCAGGACTGTCTCCAGTATTGTATTTATCTCATTTTTATGCAGGGCCCAAAGGGACCTGTGCAAATGAGGGTACATTTCCACTATCAGAAAAAGAAGATAAATTCTTTGCAAAAAGCTATGTAAATGCAGACATTGGGGTGGTAGAATGCAAAGTGCACAAAGAAGGGAAATGAAAAACATTAGGGATTTGGGTCTCTGGAGTATTGGTGAATCAGTGGTAGGGTCTTACTTGGGATTGTCAATCATAATGCCTACCACCTCCCCTAATCGACCCCAAGTGAGACCCCACCACTGATTCACCAATACTCTGGAGACCAAAATCCCTAATGTTTTTCACTTCCTGTCTTTGTGTGCACTGCATTCTACAACCCTAATGTCTGTATTAACATGCAGTAGCTTTTTTGCAAAAATATATATAGTACATATATAATATACTGGCCTGGTAGGGCCAGTATAGTGGTATGCTGACCACACGTCAACACCCTGACTGTGAAGACCAGCACAGTGAAAGAATTCACCCAAAATTGTTGGGTCACTATGCTGGCCCCCACAAACACTGGTGGTGCATCTCCCGGTGTTGCTCCCCCTCCCTGAGACAACTCTGACTCAGAGTTGTATATTTAGAAACTGGGGTGTGTGGGGACGGAGCCCCCCAAAGAAAACATTTTTTTTTAATTTAAAGTTTTATTAGAATTTTATCACAAGGTCAGCATCAGAGGTACATAGTCAGAAAACAACAATTGGGTAACAAAAAACTATACATTCCACTACCCTCCCACCCCACCCCCTTAGGAGTGTGCCCCCCAAATCACACAATGTTATCTAAAACTTACAAAGTCATATAGCGTTAACCCTAAATGAGACAGAGGAGTTACAAACCATTTATAATAGGTACAAGGCATACAATTTGCCCCACTTTATATCAAAGAGCTTGAGCTTATTATGGATATTGGCAATTAGACGTTCAGTCTGAAGGCACAATGTGAGTTCTTTCAACCATTCCATATAAGAGATGACCAACTGATACAGTTTCATGACTACCATTGATATGATAGCCATATGGAATCTTCTTTCTTTGACATTGATCTTAGAAGAAGAACCCAAAATACAGATTTCCACATTAAACAAACCATCAAGACCCAGAAGAGGATCCAATCTGGTTTGTATCATTTGCCAAAGAGGAGAGATTTTTTCACAGACCATAGGATATGTAGAATATTCTCTTCTTCCTTACCACACCTGGAACAAGTAGGGGAAGGAAGATGACCCATTCTGGCTAGCTTGACAGGTGTATAGTACATATTGTTGAGAATATGGTACTGAGTAAGCCTAAGCTTGTCCTGGGTGTTATATGTATAGAGGTTCTTCCAGATTTGTGCCCAGTTGAGGGAGTTGTTGGGTAAAAGGAAGTCCAAGACTTTGGATCCCGTTAGAGGATTCGGGTGAGAGATAGACAGAAGATATGAATACATGCAGGAGATTCTGTGAGGGGCATTAGCTATTTCTAAGAACTGAGACATGATAGGGTGAACCAATAAGGGTTTAGTTCTTGTTCCAAAAAGTTGAGAGATTAAGTGTCTCAGCTGAAAAACTTTGAATATGTGGAGATGGCTTATATTACATTTAAAAAGGATGTCAGGAGAGGGAAGGAGGTAGTCTTGGCCATAGAAGTCTGTAACCCTGGCATCTCTTAAATGGGGTAGCCACCCTGAAGAAATAGGTTTACCCCCAATCTTGATAATAGGGTTAGAGATTATTGGCTGGGATAGGTCCTTGGAAAGCGGGATCTTCAAAGAGGAGCAGAACTGAGAGAAGATTCTAATAAAGGTTCCAATTTTTGAATCCTTGATGGGGGTCAGCAGAGTTTTCCATGGTAAATACAATATGTTAGAGGGGAGAAGATTGTATTGTTGCATAAAGTGATTCTCCAGTTATAGCCAAAGAGGAATATAATCACCTTTAGGTATAGAGAGACATTGACTGCACTTAGAGAAGTGGCTGGCCCAGTAATAAAGAAGAAAACATGGGAGGCAGAGACCACTAAATTCTTTGGGAAGATTCAATTTAAGGAAGGAGTGTCTGGGGGATTTGTGTAGCCAGATGAAATTAAATACAAGAGAGTGGATGTATTGGAAAAAGGAGAGGGGGAGCCATATGTTCATCATATTCAGGGGATGAAAAAGCTGGGGAAGAATGTTCATTTTAATGATGCTGATTCAACCCCATATAGCTAATAGAAGAGACTCCCATCTAAGGAGGTCCTGTTGGATGTTACTTATCAGGTCATCCAGGTTTAGTTTCTTGACTATAGCAGGGTTGGTGGATAGACATATACCTAATTATCTGATGGAATTAGTAGACCATTTCATGCCAAACTGAATAAAATATGTCTTGTAAGTGAAGTGGTTAAGAGGACAAATTTCAGGTTTACTAAGGTTTAACTTGTAATTTGATAGAAGGCTAAACTGGCATATAACCGTCAAGACACCGGCGAGTGAAGTGGAGGGGTGGTCTAAGTGCAGTAAGATGTCATCTGCATATATGGATAACTTGTATTCAGTACCTCCTATCGGGATTCCGCATATCTGGGGAGTTGTTTTTAGATATCTGAGAAGAGGTTCTAGGTATAGGTTAAAAAGGAAGGGTGACAGAGGGCAGCCTTGTCTTGTGCCTGTGAAGAGGGGAAAGTGAGAGTAAAAAACCACATTACAATATATCCTGGCTGAGGGAGATGAATAGATCACTTTTAGCCAGTTCATGAATTGGGGAGGGAAACTCATTTTCTGCAGGGTAGACCATAGAAAACTCCACTCCACCCTGTCAAAGGCTTTCTCCTCATCGAGGGATACTAAGGTCATGGGGGAGTGAGAGGACTGAGCTACTTGAAAGATATGCTCTAATTTGCATAGGTGGTCTGCTGAAGACCTACCTGGGATGAACCTGAGTTGTTCTGAGCTAAGCAAATGGTCCCAGACTTTCCTTATTCTAACAGCCAAAATTTTAGTGAGAATCTTGATGTCACTATTCAAAAGAGAGATAGGTCGGTAGCTCGCAGGGTGGGAGGGGCCTTTGTTTGGTTTGAGCAGAAGAACAATAATAGCTTCCAAGAGCGAAGAGTCTAGAGAATCCAATTCCAGGATGAAAGTGTATAAGTGAAGCAAGAGAGGGGCTAGCTCTTTAGAAAAGGTCTTATAAAAATTAGAGGGGAAACCATCCGGGCCTGGTGCTTTATCTAATGCTAGACCATTGATGGCTTCTTCTATTTCAACCAGAGAGATCAGAGAAGATAAAGATAGCTGATGATGGTCTAGAAGAGTTGGCAGGGGAAGGGCATCTAGGTATGCATCTACTTCATCCGGAGTTGGAGGTGAAGGGTTTTTACTGTATAGCTGATGGTAATAGACTTTGAAAACTGAGGCAATCTCTCTGGGAAGGGTTTTATTGGAGCCATCCGAGGCTGTAATAGAGGGGATTAACCTGGATACTTCCAGTTTCCATAGGCAAAGGGCTAGAAGCCTCCCAGCTTTT
Source organism: Neoceratodus forsteri (assembly GCA_016271365.2). NCBI lineage: Eukaryota > Metazoa > Chordata > Ceratodontiformes > Ceratodontidae > Neoceratodus > Neoceratodus forsteri. The sequence continues at coordinate 256,926,113 of CM028134.1, read as the reverse complement.
TTGCCCTGATCTACGTAAGTGGATTTAGTCATTAAGATGGCATATTCAGCCTTCTCCCGCATGAGATCAGAGTATTTGTTTCACAGAGAAAGTAGTGATTAGAGAGAATCAGATAAGGAGGAGGAGGAAGAAAGGGACAGCTCTAAGGACCTTATTTGTGGCAGGAGGGACAAGGCCTGGGATTCTCGTAATCATTTCCTTTTTTAGGTGAGTTTAATGAGTTCTCCCTTTAGGAAGCATTTAAGTGCACACCATTAATGATCCATTCTAGGAACAGACTTCCTGTTGAGATAGGTGAAAGTCTGAATAGAGGATTTTATTTTGGAGCTGAGGGATTAATCTTTCAGGAGCTGGATATTTAACTTCTAGGTGGTGTCCTTATGTATATCAGGATCAGGGAATAAAATTATCCAAGCCACTGAGTGGTCAGAGATGACAATCGGTTCAATACTTGCATTGCAAAGACCAGAAAGAAGGGGAAGACTAATCAATAAGTAGTCCAGGTGAGACCAGGATTGGTGAATGGTCGAGTAAAAGGTGAAAAGCTGATATGAGGGGTTAAGGATTTGCCATTAGTAGCATAGACCCAGCATATCCGTGAGATCACTCAGAGCCCTCTGGGTAGAAGTGGGAGGTTTAAGTGGTAGGTAGGTCCTGTCTAAGTCCTGTGTAGGTGGTATGTTCCAGTCCCCCCTTAGAATTAGATGGGTGGGTAGAAGGGTTGCCAGTTTGTTCATAAGGTCCATAAAAAAGTGGGCCTCACCCCCTACCAGTCCATATATACTACCCAACACCACCTCTTTACGGTCCAGGAGGCCTTTAACCAGGATATTTCTCCCATTTGGATCTGCAATTGAAAGATCCACCCGGAAGGAGTCAGTCCCCATAATTAGAATAGCTACCCCCCCGGCTCGAGGAAGAGTCACCTGCAGCAAAAACCTGATTCATGCTCTGTCGGCAAAGCCAGTTACTCTCCTGAGTGAGTAAATGAGTCTCTTGTAAAAATATGATGTGTATGTTTAGAAGAACACAGTGTTTAAAGGTTTGGTATCTTTTGATTTGATTTTTCACCCCTCTGACATTCCATGTGACAATTTTCACCATTTTATTCATCATGTTTGAAAAGTATCAAAACAGACAAGAGCAATAAAGCTAAAAAAATATATGTCCCTATGAGGCACACTCAATCCCGCCCCCCCCAGCCTCATAACTAATTACCCCAAAAGGCAGAGTCCTATTACTGTGTAAAGGAACCCTCACAATATGCCAATAACAAATGAGCAATATAGGTAAGCAATCAGAACAAGTCCAGATATCAGTGGAGGAACTCTGAAGGAACTCCCCCCTCACCCCTCGTACCTTGGAGTTACAAGGGAAATGATTGCACAATAATAGTGGGTAATCAAACCAATTCCAGAAAACAGTGGTGGAGTCCATAAAGGACAAACCCACTCTCCCCTAACCATCCAACTTTTAAATCCACCCACTTGGAACCCCCTACTTTCCCCCTTCCTATAACGCAGACTGTGACCATGTTTACCCAGTATATCCCTCCTCTTAATACTAAACCATCCCCAATCAAACCAACTATTTACAAAAAAAGATCCCCTAGAGAGGAGAAACCTGTTATTTGCAGTACCAATGAGCCATAGTGAGGAGTGAAACCCACCGAGCCCGGTTCTTCTCTCGCTAGAGGAATGAACTGTGGCCTGATAATAATAATGGATAAAACATAGCTTGAGGAGAAGCAGGCTCAACCCACCCTGAATCCAGTGCATGATGTTGGCTGGCATAGTAAGCAAGCCAACTTCTAAAGCCCTCCCCCTTCCCCCTCTCTCTTGCCCAGACTGATTTATCTAGCAGAAGGGAGTAAGTGGAGGGTGGCTTACCTGATAGATCATTGTTAAGATGAATACTCAACTTTAGACCTCTGGTGATCAGGAGCACCACAGCCCATACTGCTTAAGGGTCTAATTGATTCTCTAGGGCCTTCACTGAACAATGAAGTGGAAAAATCCATTTGCCAGCTGTCATCAGGGGTAAGGCCTGAAGCTGAGAGAAAGGATGATGTACCACGGTCAGTAGGCTTCCGCGGATGCATGAATATCTTATGGACACTGACAACTGGAGGAATTAAGTAGCGGAAACTCTGCTGAGATAGTACGGTTCCCTATGACCAGATATTCGGGTTCACCGAGATAAGCAGGGTTAGAGGGTGCCCCTTGAATTCTGTGTGCAGATCCTAGTTGGTGCAATCCTAGGAAGGGGACAAATAATGATTCTGGACCTGTGTGCCAAAAAAATCAGACCCTGGGGAAACTGAATCCCCTGATGTGGTTCCAATTGGGGCAGAGCAGAGGGCTAATGGATTTAAGGCAGAGCCGTTGTGTATGGTGCCTGACCCCGGGACCTTAACTGAGCAATTCAGTGGAGATTCAGCGGGCTGATTCCTGGTCTACTTTTCAGCCATACCCCCTTCCACCAGCTTACCAACAATGAAGCAAATAGCAAGGGAACAGCACTGCATAAAACAGGTAATTAGCTTTTAACAGTAAATGAACTGAAAAATGGAAACTAATACTATTAGGTGTCCACAAATAGGTTGGGTAAGTGCTGACTAAGATTTTTTGCCGAGTTGGGACTGTCAAAAGATATCCAGGCATCATTTACATAAACCTGAAGACGGGCGGGGTAAGCCATTCTAAACCTAATTCCAGCCGCAATCAGCTCAGAAACTGTTGGATGGAAAGCAGAACGTTTTTGCCTGGTCTCGAGAGGTAAGTCTTGAGTGATGCGTATTGGTGTCCCATCCCAGTGAATTGATTGTAGTTCACGCAACTTGGAGAGAACATGTTGTTTTTCAAGGAAACTCAAAAATGTTAGAATGATCGGCCTTGGGGGAGCATTGTCAGGAGGTCTTGGACGAAGCAACCTGTGCGCCCTCTCTATTTGATAGCTTGTGTGGAAGGGAGAGGGACCCACTGTTTAACTAGAAACTTCTGGGTGAAGGCTAGGACATTGATCCTTCCTCCGATTCAGGCAGGCCAAATATGAGGATGTTATTTCTCCGGCCGGCCTTTGAGGTCTTCAGTTTTGGCCTGTAGTCTTGTCAGCTGTTACTGTAACTTAATGATCTCCAGGTGAGTCTTGTCCTCCAGGATTCCAAAGAGACAGTTCAGACCTCCACATCTCCAATCCTATGGCCCTGGTCCACCATGTCAGCATGCAAGGATTTTAATTCTGAGGATATGTCTGCTAATGTTTCCCTAAAGGGAAGTAATTCTTGGAGAAATTGATCCTTATTAAGAAGTCCTGAAGAGGACAGCTGTACAGGAGGACATGCTGATTGGGCCCCTTGAGCTTTAGACTTTTTCGGGGCTTTCGTAGGCAAGGTCGGTGGAGTGTGGTGCGGCGGTGCCTGCCGCATTTCGGTGTCCATCATAACGTATGTTGCCAATAGTGAGGTAATAGTTGGAAAGTAGCATATAGCAGACAGGCAGACCATAGTAGATGAACTTGGAGGCTGAAATCCAATGAAATTAGCAGGAGATTCTGTTAGATAGAGGAGAGGGAGGAGAAAGCTCCACCAGAAGGCTGCTACCAGGCTGCAGACATCACATCCCCCCCCCAAAGAAAACATGCCGACATACCTGACAATACAATGCCAACACTCGGTATTGTGTCTGTCACTGTCAGGGATGTCAGCATACAAGATGTTGCAGCACTATTGGTAAACCAGTATAGTTAGGGTTGAGTAGCCACTGTAATGTTAAATCTCAAATTTTGCATTTTAATAACTTTGCAACCATTCAACCAATTTGCCTGAAATTTTGCATGTATGGTCTGGTACCATAGATCTCTGGATCTGGAAAGTTTTGTTCCAGTCAGATTTGCATTTGTGGAGCTGCAGAGTGTGAAAAATCCTCAATTTTGTAGAATTCTTTGGTCACCTCCACAGTCTGAATGGTTTGTCCAGCTGGCCTGATATTTTCAGGGTATATGGGGACTGAGTCACTGAAGTGCCTGTGAAGATTTGGTGAAAAAATATTAATACGTTCAAAAGTTATTAAAGTTTAAAGAGCAAGTGCTTAGTAAGGATGTACATCTTAAACAATGAAGGTTTGGGGCATTTAGATAACTCTGCTATCATTTTGTTTGCTTTTGTTTGTTTCTTTACTTGCCTTTTCACTCTTTTCTGTGAACTGCCAGTAAAAAAATAATGTAGTGGAATTCTTGTATTATGAATCTTTACTGGCAAGGCTGACAGTGTATTTCAATGGGAAAATGCAAATCTGTTTTCAGATTTTTATGGAGAAATAACACTTTCTACCTCCAAAATATAATATATTTAACATAAATGTGCGATTTTGGATAGCCTGTGATCTTTTGTATAATTTAGTAGGTGACATTTTGTCATAACCAGATTTTACTTAGGAAGAAGAAAGAGAAGCCAATTACTGTTTAAAAATTATAAAATCATACAGATGGACCACAATAGTGCAAACATATAAAGGTGAAGTTTGTTACTGGAAAAAGTTTCTTTTCTCTTGAAAAGAGAACAATATTTTTTTTCTAATTGAAATACACTGGGCTCCTAAGTAGTTGGCAGTTTCTGACATTACAATATCAGAATTCTATTGAATCCTTTTTACCAGCAGTGTGAAAATCAAAGGTAAAAACCCACTTGTTTCTCTGCACTATCAAATATTTTATTATAAAAGTGAAAATAATTACCAAGACATTAAAATACAGTAAATAAAACATTAAATGGTCTATTTGTTAGAAATAAGCACCTGCTCTTTAAAGTTTCCCATAATAGCCTATGGGAAAAAATATATGTTCCCCTCAGAAGCACTTTTCACTTTCAAGAAAGTATTTTATACTGCCACAGATGACTTTGGTACTTTCGTGCTGCCACCATCTTGTTTTTGGTTAGCGAGGTGGAAAAAATGATGAAGTTACAAAAAATGCTTTCTCTTGGTAAACACCAACAGTTGGGTTTACCTAATTAAAGCCCTAGGAACTGTGCCCTGGCATCTGCTTTTCGAAATGATGCCTGAAAATATGTTTTTTAAATTTTTCTGCCATCTTAGGCGCAGAACGTTTGTGAAAGTTCAGCAGATTTTCATGAAAGTTCCACGGGTACTTTCGCGAAAGTCCCTCTTCTAAAATGACAGGATTTTCATGAAAGTTCTACGTTACTTTTGTGAAAGCTCCACAGCTAAACCAATGGTACTTTTGCAAAAGTCCACAGAACTTCCATGAAAGTTCCACAGGTAAACAGTCCCAAAAAACAGTTTCTTTGCCACTTCATATCAAAAAAAGAATTAGGACCTTTGGGCTGCAATTTGCAGGGTGGCAAGCCCTTTCCCCACAGATGTGCCTTCTGCTGGTTTGGTGAAGAAATTGACACCTGTTCCACAGTTACGGCACTCCAAAGTTTCAAATGTTCCCATAGAATAACATTGTGGGGTCACGGTGCCTTTCGGCAGCTATATCTCGAAAACAGTTTAATATATGGATTTTTGCTAAGCACAGCTTAGTACAACTGCAAAGGAATTTTTTCCAGAGTTGCTATGGTTACTGAGATATTGCCACATTTGTAGTAGGTTCATTACTTGGAATGTCTCTAATCCTGCATTATGTGTCTGTACTTATTGGTAGGTGGGAGCGCAGGGCCCACAGGGCCCATGCACCTTCATTTGCATACCATTTATGTTAAAGTAGGAGCACAGAGTCCTCCTGCACTATGCCTCTACACTTATGGGTGGGTGGGAGTGCCAGGGCCAAAGGATCCGTGCTCCCACCTATGGATACCATCTTCCAATACTGGGAGCACAGAGCCCTCCCGCACTATGTCTCTATACTTATGGGTGGGAGCACAGGGCCCTGAGGGCACACACTCCCACATATGGATACCATTATGCAAAACTGGGAGCACAGAGCCCTTACTGTACTATTTCTCTAGGCTTATGGGTAGATAGGAGCACAGGCCTGCATGTCCACCTATGGATACCATTTTGCAATACTGGCAGCAGAGGGACCCTGTGCTATGTCTCTATGCTTGTGGGTGGGTGGGCACACAAGGCACAGAGGGCCCATGCTCCCACATATGGATACCATTATAAAAAACTGAGCGAACAGGGCCCTACTGCACTATGTCTCTAAGCTAATGGGTAGGTGGGAGTGCAGGGCCCAGAGGGCCCACTCTTCCACCTATGGAAACCATTTAGCAAAACTGTCAGCATGGGGCCCCCCCCATGATATATCTCTGTGCTTATGGGTAGGTGGGAGTGCAGGGCCCAGAGAACCTTCACTCCCACGTGCAGTATAGATATGAGTAACATTACACTTTCTCAAAAAGAAGAGAAATTCATTACAAAAAACTCTGTCATTGCATCAGTTAGGGTTGCTTTCACACCAACAAAAGTCAGGAAATTTGATGTTAGGTTGTGCCTTGGGGTCATCAGGTCCAACTCTTACCCCATTCTCCTATACTGTACCACCTCAGCTTGTTTTATTTTATTTGAGAGAATTGGAATTACAATCCTTTGAGTCATAGACTCCTTTGCAAAGGCTCCACATCTGTACAGGAAATACAAATATTACATACAGTAACAGTTATACATTGTTCACAAGGCACAGAGTTTTGACAATACAAATTAGCTACCACCTTAGGGCCTATGTAGACCCTGTGTCATAGTTGCTAGACAAGTCTGGATACAGAGTCGTAGGGTCCTTAACAGGGCCTGAGTTAGAGTATATTTACAGTGGGAACCTAAGTTTTAACTACACCTTCTTTGATATACGGGCAAGGGGGGAATGTTGGCTACAGCCACAGTCACCAGAATCAAGGAGAAGGTTCATGATACCAGTTTTGAAAAGTTTGAGAGAAGGGGCCTGGGAGATGGAGGGGGTAGATTGTTTAGTCAGAGGGGGGCATGATAGTGAAAGGACCTTTGTCCTAATGAGGTCCTACAGTGGGGAACTAGGAGGGAGGAGCTAGCAGTGTGTCTAGGGGGTCCTCCTGTGTGGGACTGGCTAGATGAGGGGGTGTAGGCCTCTGAGAGCTAATTTCATTAGTATTTTTTTGGTTTGGAGGCACATGTGATATTTGAGCCTCCCTTCGAAGGTCAGCCAGTCCGCCAGCTTGTAGAGCTCACATGTGTGTGTTAATCCTTCACAGCCTGTGGTAAGACGCATGCCCTGTTAAGGGCTAGGTGATACAGTGAATGGAGGTTTAGTCAGCGGATCAGATTACAATCCCATAATCCACCAAGGAGAGGACTGAGCAGGATACAGTGAGGCGTAGGGCCTGAGGGAATAGGCAGTGCTTATGTCTATATAGAATACCCAGCCTGGTGTTTACAGCAGAGGTAAGGTGTTTGATATGGGTGTGGTAGGTGAGAGACGTGTCACGTGTGATACCCAGATATTTGAAGATGGATACCTGTTCGATGAATTGGCCATGTGAGTTGGAGATGTATGGGGGGGTGGTACTGTGGGTGCTTTGGCAATGAACAAAGTTCATGGATTTTGTTTTGTTGTAGTTAAGTACTAAGCGATGCTCAGTGAACCAGGATTTAATTTCTTTAAAGAAACCCTGTAGGGCAATTTGGAGAGAGTGAGGTTGAGGGTGTTTCCAGAAGACTACGTAATCCATAGAGTAAGAGCTTTCCACTGCAGGATTGAGGGAGGGAGTTCAGGAAAAGAGTGAAAAGAAGTGGCCCTAGTATGGACCCTTGTGGAACACCCATTGGGACTGGTTTGGTGGTGGAGAAGGTGGTGTTGATTCTGATCTGTTGGGTCTGGTCAATGAGATAGTCTTTGAACCAGGATATGGCCTCAGGGGAGAGAGATAGTAGGAGGGAAGAGAGTGGAGAAGTAGGGCATGATTGACAGTGTCAAACGCTTTTGTTAAGTTGACATAGATAGCACCTGTGACTGACTCTTGTTCCAGTGCCTCATGTATCTAAGATATGAATTATAGAAGGGCAGTGGTTGTGCTGTTACCCTTCCTGAAACCGTGTTGTTCTTGTCAGAGAAGATTATGTTTGGCTAAGTAGTCTGCAAGTTGGTCCGACACAATTTTTTTGAGAGCCTTAGAGAGGGGTGGTAGGATCGTGATTGGTCAGTAATTACTAGGTGAGGTGGGGGGTCACCATTCTTCAGGACTGGTATTATAACTCCTTTTTTCCATATCATTGGGATTTGGCTAAGGCGTAATGACCAGTTAAGTATTTTGGTAAGATGTGGCAAGGTCACGTCCAGGGTTAGTGGGAGAATTTTTAAGTTGAGGGTGTCACTGCTGTAACACGAGTTTTCCAGGGCTTTGGAGAGGTAGTGCATGGCCTCCTTGCAGGAGATAATTCACAGCCAGAAGGGGGGCCTTTGTGACTGAGGGTCCCGAGGGACAGTTGGGGGCAGGGTCAAAAAAGTTATGCAGGAGTATATGACTGAGGTCTGAGAAGGTGTTGTTTAGAGTATTGGAGATGGAAGAGGGGTCCTCTGTTAGGGCTCCCTTGACTTGAAGCTGAGCTGGGGCAGGGGAGACAGTTTACCCACAGGGTTCCGTAATATTGTTCCAGAAGTTTTCCCTGGCCCCATGTGGTGGTGAGGATTGTTTATAGTGAGTTTGCCTTTGCTTGCCGGATTGCCCAAGTACATCTGTTTCTGGATGTTCTGTATAGCTGTCTGTCCTGGGGGATTGGGAGCAAAGTACTCTGTTCCATGAGGTTGTCTCTCTGATGCATTTGGTCAAGCAGGGATTGTGATATCCAGGAGGTATCCCTATTTTTATGATCTGCTTTGTGAAAGGGGCAAAGATGTCACAGGCCACGTTAAAGGTGTTTACACATGGAATGGGGTCAGAGTTAGACCAACGACGAGAAGGCACACTCCGACACCTGTTGGTGTGTAGAGGGTGGGGTGGTAGGTCTGGTAACCCTAACATCGAATTTCCTGATTTGTTGGTGAAATCAACCCTAACTGATGCATTAATGGATTTTTTGCAAACAACTATAGATAGATAGATAGATAGATAAACAGATAAAGAAATAAATGTGTGTGTATACCTATATATATATATATATATATAGTGTATATATATATATATATATATATATATATATGGAATGAGGTGGATATAAACAGAGTGTGATAAATCTGTTTATCTGAGTAACTGTGTACATAAACTTCATTTATATAAACAGTGCTTATGTCATCAGCCGTTTATCCACACAGTGCTTATGTCATCAGTCATTTATCTGTACAGTGCTTATGTCATTTAGAATGTTCAGCCTCAGTAGCAGTATTAACCATATTCAAATGCGAATAACTTTAAAACGAAAAATGATAGCATGGTACTGTGAGCACAAAAGTTGTTCAGCACAGAAATATCTGCAAAATGAGTTTTGTTTTATTTATTGATACCTTTTAGTTTTTGATAATTAACAAAAACACAGCAGAAAATTATTTTTTCTCATTTTGTCCGCAAACAAATGTAAATAACTTTAAAATGAAAAATGATAATTTGGTACTGTGAGCACAAAGTTTATTCAGTACAGAAATATCTACAAAATGAGTGGTGTTTCATTTATATATACTTTTTAGTTTTTTCAGAATTAGTGAAAAACAGCAGAAAATTAAATTGTGTGCACTTTTTCATCAAACAAATGCAAATAACTTAAAACAAAAAATGATAGTATTGTACTTTGAGCACAAAAGTTGTTCAGCATAAAAAAATCTACAAAATGCGAGGTGTTTCATTTATAGATTCCTTTTAGATTTTCTATAATCAGCAAAAAATGACAGAAAATTCAATTTGTATTCACTTTTTTGACTAACAAATGCACCCCACAAAAGCAAAAACAAAAATTGCGTAAATGGAATATGCAATGGAAAACTCATGTAATAAATGATTTGTCTGCACTCGAGCAGTTTGACCTCAGACACCTCACTCGTGGCTTACGACACTCATGAGGCTACCCAAGGTCAGACTGCTCTTGTGCAGATAAATCATTTATTACACTAGCTTCCATTGCATATCCCATATATATTATATATATATGCTCTATATATATATATATATATATATATATATACACACACACACACACACACACTTATATACTGTATATATATATATATATATATATATATATATATATATATATATACACACATACATATATATATATATATATTATAGTAGCGCAGTAGTGCCTCTATGATTAGATTGAAGTACCCCATTTAAGGTTAAAGTGTGAAATTTTGCAGCTTAATAACTTTGCCACTGTTCTACAGATTTGCCTGAAATTTGGCAGGCAGAGCGGTATCATACATCTTTGGATCTGCCAAGTTTTGTAACAGTCAAATATACAGTTGCAGAAACTATAAGGCACAATACAAAGTCGTATATATGCTTTTTTGCACATTCTTTGTTCACTCCTACAGGTCACAAGAATGTTTGCGACCAGTACAAAACCTTCAGGGAACATGCAGTCCTTGATCGCCATTCCAAGATTTCATGAAAAATATTAAATAGTTCATGTATATATATATATATATATACATTTATAAAATGGAGGAGGACATCCTCCTCCAAATCCAGTGTTCTGATTGTATAAAACATATCACATGACCATGTGTATATCAGCGATGTGACCACACACCTGCACTTTACCCCAAAAAACAATTTTACAATTTTATAAGATAGATAACCACTCTAGGATGTCGGTGGCACTCTGATATATACATGCCTTGGTGATTGGCCTCAGCCTGTGGCCTCATGTGTACAATGCACACCAAAGTGCATATCACAGCATACACCTAAGAGTGGGTTATCTATACACATATATATATATATATATATATATATATATATATATAGAGGCAAAAACTATTTTAATGCATCAGTTAGGGTTGTTCCACAGTGACAAAAGTGAGAATTTGATGTTAGGGTTGAAACCCCTTGCACCCCTCCAGCTCACACCCCATCCAGCATCGGGGTGCGGCGTTGGGGTTGTCAGCCTAACTCTCACCTCATCACATGTGGAAAGAAGCTGAGGAATAGGAGAATGGGGTGACAGTTAGGACTGATGACCCCAACGCTTCGATGCCAGTTAGGTGGGTGAGCTGGAGGGGTGCAAGGGGTTTCAACCTAACATCAAATTTCCTCACTTTTTTCGCTGTGGAACAACCCTAACTGATGCATTAAATGGAGTTTTTTGCCTCTAATTTCTACTTTTAGAATGATAATGAGAAATATTAATGTACGCGGCGTCTCTAACCACCCGCCACTTGATGTCTTGTCACATAGTAACACGGTGCCCTAAAAGCAAATGGTAATGCGCATGGTGATGCAAAGCAAAACAGAAAGAGAAACAGTACTGTAGACACAAATGGTAAAATAACTAAAATGCAAGTGCAAATGAAAATGCATGGTGGCATAGATGGGAACAGTAAGTGAAATGGTGCGGAACCGCAAGCAGAAGTGGTAGAGTAACAGTAATGTAAGCGCACAGGCTGGTTTTCCCCAAAAGCTGCATAGAGAAAGACAGTGAGTACAAAGAATGTATACATAATAATGGGTCTCAGAGCAGAAAATGAGGAGTTGGAATACTAAATTGCTTATATCTCAGGAACCGTACGACGTAGGAAAAAATTTAAGTCATATGATTTATGACTTTCCTGGCTAGTTTTGCACTTAGCCCCCATTACATTAGCATTTTTCCAACGAAAAGTCCGTATCTCCACCATTTCCGAGATACGGGCCCTGAAAGGCACAGCGAACGCCGTAATGTTATCCTATGGGAAAAAAGAGAAGTTCAGAGTGCCATAACTTTGCCTACCTGTAATATTTTTTCACCAAACCATGCAAAGGCACATCTGTGGGATGTTGGCTTTCTTCCCTTCAAATTTCAGTCTAAAAGACCAAACTGTTATTTTGCAGCAGGGTGGCAAAGAATTCCTGTCATGCAGCGGACGCCGCAATGTTAGTCTATGGGAAAAAGTGTCAACTTTGGAGTACTGTAACTTTGCATCCATGGAATATTTTGTCATCAAACCACACAAAGGCACATCTGTGAGATGTCGGCTGCCTTCTCACCAAATTTCAGCCCAAAAGACCAAACTGTTCATTTACAGCAGGGTGGCAAAGAACTGCTGTAATTTTGGCCATAGTCTGAAAAAGTGGTGTCGTGATTTGCGACAGCTTTCGCAAGCATTTGCGAAAGTGTCGTGCGTGCGACACTACTTTGCGACACTACTTTTTCCAGAAATTGTAAAAACATATTTCTAGGGTGTTTAACCTCAAAATAAAGACATGCTTAGCATCCTCAGGGTATGACTAGGTAAACACAAAAATAATTGTGTTGCTAGAGGGTCCCAAATCTAAATGCCAAGCATTTTTCTGATCACCAACTGAAAACAAAATGGTGGATTTGTGACACTACTAGGGCCATTTGCTGCACTAAAAAGTGCATTTGCGACACTGTCAATCTTTTTGTTAACTTTTCCCATTGACTTAGAATGGGAAATTGTTTTTTGAATAACGTTTGAACCGTTTAATATTTTTTCATGAAATCTTCAAAAGGCACACCAGAGGCCCCAGCCACATGTTCCCTGAAGTTTTTGGACCAGTCGCACAAACTGTGCGACCTGTAGGGATGAGCAAAGAATTCAAAAAAGCGTAAATGTGCATGCAGATCATGCTTAATAACTCCATAGCCGTATATCTGCACAGTACAAAAGTTGGCAGATCCCAAGATGGATGGTTCTTGATCATGTATTCCAAATTTCAGGCAAATCTGTTGAACAGTTGCAAAGTTATTAAGGTGCAACATTTTAAGTTTAACATGTAAATGGCTCCTCAACCCTAACTATGGTAGCACTACCGTGCTACCACTATATATATATATATATATATGTATATGTTATTGTGGCACAGTAGTGCCACTATAGTTAGGTTGAGTACCCCATTTATGGTTAAATCTGAAGATTGGCAGCTTAATAACTGTACTATCGATGAGATTGCTTGAAATTTAGAGTACACAGTTTGGTACCACAGATATGTGGACCTGCCAAGTTTTGTTATGGATGTACAGTTGCGGAGCTACAGAGTGCCAAAAAACACACAAATTATGCATTTTTGACTCATTCTTTGCCTGGGCCTAGATTGATCTGAAACTTGCCACATAGACCTTTGTTCAAGGAACATGCCAGTTGTTGTTTGGTGAAAACATGCTGTTCCCTTCCAAAGTTATTGCCATTTGAAGTTGTCCCCCCTCATAGTTACAGTTTTTTGGGTCACCGGGTCCGCTATTTTAAAGCATTTTTGACCACGATTTCCACCATTTTGTGGTGGAAGACTTCTTAAAGGTGCAGAAACATACAAATTGAATATCTCTGGAACAGTTTGGTCTTTTCACATGAAATTTGAGGTGTGTTGAGTGGATGTCCTGGGGATGTGAATAATGCTGTTTACATGTTAGAAAAATTATTCGCTGCAGAGATACTGCATGACACAGTTAATGTTTTGCACATAGCATTCTACATGATGCTACTGGCTTGAAATTTACAGCATAGATAGCCCTAGTGATATAGAGGTGCCTTGCAATGGTTTGGTGTGTAAAACATTAACAGGTGTGAATTATGCCACTCCGATGAATGAACATTTGGTTCATTATGCTTCAATAACTTCTGAACCATGTGTCCGATTCACCTGGCATTTGTTTTGTACAAAGATTTATAATACATCTTTGACTGTGACCATTTTGGGTCGCTGGCACTTACGGTTGCTGAATTGTGCATGTTACGTTGTTTGCTCATGGTGCTGTACAACCATTGAATGGATGTACACACAATTCTGGACACAGGTGTGCTTTGGTACATGTCTTCATTTACCAATTTTCATTTCAGTTGGTCATACAGTTTTGTGCAGAGAGTGACAAAAACACTTATTGGGATCATCAGCACATTCCATTCAGTATTTATAGTGCACATTCTCAAAAAGAAGGGAAATTCATGGAAAATAACTCCATTTAATGCATCAGTTAGGGTTTTTCCACAGCAACAAAAGTGAGGAAATTTGGTGTTAGGGTTGTTACCCCTTGCACCCCATGCCCACTCCACCCTCACCAACAGGCATCGGGGTGTGTGTTGGGGTCATTGGTCCTAACTCTCACTCCATTCTCATATACTGCATCACCTCAGCTTATTTACACATGGAATTGGGTGAGAGTTAGGGCTGACAACCCCAATGCACACCCTGATGCCTGTTGGTGGGGGTGGGGTGGGCGTGGGGTACACATGCAACCCTAACACTGAATTTCACTTTAATCGCTGTGGAACAACCTCAACTGATGCATTAAATGGATTTTTTTGCCATATCATATATATATATATACATATATGTATTTTATTGCACGGTCGCACACTATAGTTAGGTTCAGCGGTCATTTACATACTAAAGTCAAAAGTTTGGGCATTAATAACTTTGGACCCATTCAATGGATTTACTTGAAATTTGGTACACACATTGGGGAATGGCACATCTCTTTATATGCAATATTACATTTCATTTGGAGTAATGGTCTTTGTGTATGAAAGTGTTGAAAAATGCAAAATTATCAATTTTTGGAGGCACCTTTTGGCATTCTGAATGTGGTCCTGCACAGCCGTTGTGTGGTGTGCTGCTCTGTGAGATGGCTCATTTGAAAGGGCTTTGGTGATCGAACATGCTGCTTTTTGTTTGGTAAAAAAAATATTAAGACATTCAAAAGATATGGCACTTTTAAGTTCCCATTATAAGTCAATGGGAAAATTTATATGTATGTTTTGCGAACAAAGAATGGGGTTCTGGCTATCTCGTCCCACCTGGCGATCAAAGAATTTGCAGCCTCGTGGTTCAAGAATCTTTGTCCCCGAGGATTTTTCAAATTCTTTGATCACAAGGTCCGCCATCTTGTTTTCAGTTTTCTGATTGGAAAAACACAAATATCTCGGCTCAGGGGTCACTTTTGAGGTAAAACTTGGATGGGTTTTACTCAGGGGACCCTGATCTATCAAGCCATGCCTTTGGTGTCATCAAAATTAGTCTAAAAATAGAGTTCTAAGGTTTAAAATTCTTTGTTCGTGCCTCACTAACAATCTTTGATCACAAGCCTGCAAATTCTTTGATCGTGAGATTCTTTGATCGTGATCATGCATCACGAGCGAGGGACAAGATGGGCAGATTTTAAACATTTATTTCTCAGCCCAGGGGTGCCCTACAAACTTAAATAGGGCTGGGTTTTGCTCAGGGGGCTTTGTTCTGCCCCATCTGAATAAAAATACTTTTGTTTTTATTATCCTTGGTAGCCTAGCGGCCCCTCCCCATCATAATACTGTGAAGAGCAATCCTCTATCCCTGGTAGCCTAGTGGCCCTCCAATGAGTATTTTATGTATATGTTTGTTTTTATCCATAGTAGTCTAGTGCCCCCATGTGTATTTATAAAAAAGTTCTCATTCCTGGTAGTCCAGTGGCCCCCATCTGTATTTCACTATTATTAATATCCCTGGTAGTCTAGCTGTCCCCATCCCATCAGAATAAAATAAATAACCATGTTCAATGTCCTGGTAGTCTAGTGGCCCCCCACTCAGCCATGCCAACCCACCCAGCACCCCACCCTTCCCCAGCCGGCGACTTGCACAGCCCACCTCTCACCTCCATGGCCAGCTGCTGACTGTGTATATTACAAGCACTTATTCAAACAGGTGCTCAGAAATAATGCCCCGACTGGCCCGATCATGGGCATAAGTGTAAAATCCCCCTCCCCCGACTGGCCCGATTGCGGGCATAAGTGTAAAAACCCCCCACCCCAACCAGCCCAATCGCAGGCATCAGTGACAAAACTCCCCACCCCCCACTAGCCCGATCGTGGGCAGAACAGATTTCAACCCCAAAGAACATATCCCTGGTGGTCCAGTGGACCGCAAAGCCTGATCGTGAGCATTAGAGTCCACCACCCCCAAGGTCCACCTACCCTGGTGATCTAGTGGCTCCCACCCCACCCACCCAAGGAGCCCCACCACCCGCCCCGTCAGCCGGTGGGTGGCAGCATCCCACCCACCTGCCACCCTGCCACCTGCCGACTGATCTGCTCAGTAGGGCTGCATGCCCATTGATTCAGAGCAAGAGCCAATGGGCGTGCAGCCCATACCGCATAAGGCAGTCCAGATATGTGAAAACAAAACCGTCCTCTTTGCCCACCCCAAAACAAAGCCAGCAACTTTCCACTTCAGGTCCTTGCCAGCTTCAAGTTCCCACTTGAGCAAGTCTACTCGTACAAGTACCTTGGGATATCTTTTGACCTTGCCCTCACATTCCATGCCCACATTGCTGCCCTAGCCTCAGCCTCCAATATTCGGCTGGGTATCCTATACCGCCACAAAAATTGTCTCCCCCCCTGACGCCCTCCAACTCGCAGTCATGTCTTCTATACTGTCCCTAGTAGATTATAGTTTGCCAGTTTATGGGGCTGCTGACCAGACCTCCCTAAACAAAATCCACCTCACTTTAAATAAGGCATGTAGGCTAATCACCAGGGCTCCCAGACTAACACATACCTGCCATTTATATGCCCAGGCTATGCTGCTCGACCTAGATGAATGTCTTAGATATCAAACCTGCCTCATAAAAAAATCTCTCCTTGGTCTACCCCCACCTGGGTTGCCTGCCTCTATCCACCAAGCAAACTCACTAGTACAAACTCAAACCACCTGCAAAACCACACTGTTGGTACTGAGGGCAAGGACCTGACAAGGACAAAGGGCCAACTGCTACAGAGCCCATTCCTGATATAACACCCTCCCACCACTATCGCTGGTGCTTCCACGATCTCCGTTCAAAACCTCCCTTCGTGAATCACCTACTTTCACAGCAGCAGCTGTGGCTGCCTCTAAGTTTACTCTTGCTCAATTGCTCTGACAAAGCTCCCTGAGTGGCTGCACCCAACCTACTACCAACCACTACCTATGGTTCTATCTCTTCTATGCCTGTCTCTACAATGCTTAGTTCTGTATATTCCTACCACTGTTTGCCCGATGTATAGATTATTCTGAACCTACTTGTGCTCTGCCCATCCTGTAACCTTAAAATTGTATCCAATATATGTCTTCATGTTCCTCCAAATTTTGTACTCTGTTATATTGTAACAAGCTTGTTTGTACTGTTTTTGTCCTCTCTGTGATGAGGTGCATTTGTAAATGAGCCCCTGGCTCAAAGGTTGTAAACTGATGTATAATAAATAAATAACTCTCACCCCATTCTCCTACACTGCACCACCTCAGCTTGTTTACACATAGGATGGGGTGAGAGTTAGGGCCGATGACCCCAGTGCACACCCGATGCCTGTTGGTGGGGTGGGGCTGTGGGTGGGTGGCAGGGTGGGAACCCTAAAATTTAACTTCCTTGCTTTTTTCACTGTAGAAGAACCCTAACTGATGCATTAATGAAGTTTTATGCATATAATTTCCTTACTTTTTAAAAGAATAGAAAAGTAGAAAAGTTACACGTTGGTGGGAGTGTGGGGCCCTTTGGGCCTGCTTGCCTCCCACCACATGATTTAATGTGTGACATAGTAACAGTAAGTGCAATGCAAACCAAGCGCAGAACAGTTACGCACATGGTGCTCCAAATGAAAATGGTAACACAAAGGAAATAGATATGCAAGTGCAAAGTTACGCCTAAGCAAACAGTGATGGAAACAGAGACACAAAATGGAATTGCATATGAAACACAACTGGTAACATGCACATTGACGGTCCTGCAATTGAAAATGCAAATGCTAACGGTAAGAACAACAATAATGCCAAAGGGGCAGCATGAAACACAAAGCAAGCGTGTATGGAAACGTAAACCATAGCGCGCATGGACACGGGTACTGCAGTTGCAAATGCAAATCGTAATGGTAACAGCAACAATAAAGCCAAACAAAACAGAAACAGAAATGCAAGCAGAAATGAAAGCGCAAACCGTGACACATATGGTGGTGTAGACGGGAATGGTGACATGAGCGATAATGGAAGCACAACTGGAAAGCAGCTAACTGGCGCTACTTGAAGAAAGGGCACACCCTTCTTTTCCCCAAAAGCTGCATTGAAAAACACAGTGGAAACAAAGAATGTATGCATAATAATGAACCTTGGAGCCCAAAATTACGACTTGCAATAGTAAATTGCTTATATCTCAGGAACGTCACGACGTAAAAAAATTAAAAATTTCGTATGAATTATGACTTTCCTGGCTAGTTTCATACTTGGCCCCCTATTGTGGGGCTAAGCATTTTTGTGATGAAAAGTCCATATCTCACACCGTTTCTGAGATATGGGCCCTGAATGGTGCGACAGATGCTATTGTTTTATCCTATGGCAAAAAGCGTCAACTTCGGAGTGCCGTCAGTTTGCTGCCCTGTAATATTTGTTCACCAAACCACTAAAAGGCACATCTGTGGGATGTTGGCTTCCTTCCCTTCAAATTTCAGCCCAAAAGACGAAACCGTTATTTTGCAGCAGTGCGACAAATGATTCCTGTAATGTAGCAGATGCTGTAATGTTATCCTATGGGAAAAAGCATCAAATTCATAGTGCAGGAAGTTTGCCACCCTGTAATATTTGCAATTGGAAATGCAAACAGTTACAATAACAGCAAAGATGACTCCAAAGCGAACAGTAAAGTAAACGCAAATGCAAACGCAAATGCAAACTCAAGAGCATATGGAAACGCAAATTGTAACATGCATGGTCATGGTACTGCAATTGGAAATGCAAATGCTAATGGTAACAACAATGATGATGCCAAAAGGAAACACAAGCATAAGCGGAAGTGCATCACATAAATGCAAATGGTAATGCACACGGTGGCCATAAAGCGAAATGCAAACAAAAACAGTAATGGAAACGTAATGGTAACAGTAATGCAAACACAAGCACAAATGAAAACGCAGCGGTAATCTTCACATGGTGGTGTAGATGGGAACACTAACGCAAACAGTTACGGAAATGCAAGTGGAAATGCTAACTGTAACAGTAATAAAAGTGCACACTCTTTTTTTCCCCAAAAACTGCATTGAGGAACACAGTGAATGCAAAGAATGTATGCATATTAATGGGCCTCGGAGCAGAAAATGAATACTTGGAATACTAAATTGCTTATATATCAGGAACCATATGATGTAGAAAAAAATAAAAATGCCATAGAATTTATGACTTTCCTGGCTAGTTTTGTACTTAGTCCCCTAGTAGGGGGCAAAGTATTTTTCTGATGACAAGTCCGTATCTCGAAGCATTTCTGAGATACAGGCTCCAAAAGGCGTTGCGGACACCGTAATGTTAGCCTATGGGAAAAATAGTCAATTTGGAGTGCTGTAACTTTGCAGCCCCCTAATATTTTGTCACCAAACCACCACAAGACACATATGTGGGATCTTGGCTTTCTTCCATTTAAATTTCAGCCCAAATGACCAAACAGTTCTTTTGCAGCAGGGTGGCAAACTTTTCCTATTCTTTTGGGCATAGTGTTGCAAAGTAGTGTCGCAAATCACGACATTTTCACAAAACAAATCACGAAAGTGTCGCAAGTGTGACACTACTTTGCCACACTACAGTTTATAAAAAATTTAAAAACATATTTCTGGGGTGTATAACCCCCCAAAAAAGACATGGCTAGCATCCTCAGGGCTCGGCTAGGTGGACACAAAAATAATTGTGTCCCTAGAGAATCCCAAATTTAAATAGCAAGCATTTCTGTGACCAGTAACTGAAAAAAAATGGCTGACTCATGACACTACAGGGGTAATTTGTGAC
The DNA here is from genome assembly GCA_016271365.2 of Neoceratodus forsteri. Lineage (NCBI taxonomy): Eukaryota > Metazoa > Chordata > Ceratodontiformes > Ceratodontidae > Neoceratodus > Neoceratodus forsteri. Next base: position 256,906,267 of record CM028134.1, on the reverse strand, counting down.
ACTAAAAACTGCATTTGAGACACTGTCGAACCTTTTGTTAACTTTTCCCATTGACTATAATGGGAAACTTATTTTTTGAGTAACTTTTGAACCGTTTAATATTTTTCACAAAATCTTCAAAAGGCACATCAGGGACCCCAGCTGCATGTTCCCTGAAGGGTTTGGACTGAGTCGCATAAACCGTGTGACCTGTAGGCGCAAACAAAAACGAATGTGCAAAACAGCATAAATATGACTTTCTATTGCACTTTATAGCTCTGCAACTGTAAATCTGACCATTATGAAACTTGGAGATCCAGAGAGAACTATTGTACTGCTCTATGTGTTGCCAGATTTCAGGCAAATCCATCATATGGTGGCAAAGTTATTAAGCTGCAAACATCATACTTTAACCTTAAATGGAGTACTCAAACCTAACTATAGTGGCACTACCGTGCCACTATAACATATATATATAATAAGGTTGTGTGCAAACTTCCATGGTAAACCTAACTTTCTGAACCTTAATAACTTTTGAACCATTCAACAGATTTGCATGAAATGTGGCATGCATAATCTGTCAGGGTAGGTCTCTTGACGTGCTAAATTTTGTGGGAATCTGTTTGCGGATTTTGAGATACAGAATGTCAAAAATCCTAAATTTACCACTTTTGGCTGTTTCTTTCTCCACTTCTATCTCAGAAAGAGCTTTAGGTTGTGGTCTGAAATTTTCAGGGTAGAAAGCCTTTGCCTCACAGGCGTGCTTTTGAAGGTTTCATGAAAAATAGTAATCCATTCAAAAATTGTTAAAATTTTAAGTTTCCCATTATTTATAATGGTAAGATTTATATGTCAGGCACAAATGTTTTTCTGTGATCCCAGGAGCTATTATTTGTGCACATATGGTCAGAGTATTTTTGCAGAGGACTCCTGTGTCTGCCATCTTGTTTCACAGTTAGCAAGAAAACAAAAGTAAGAAAATTTATGAAAATGAATGAAATTGAAAAAGGAAATGTCAGAATCTAGCTAAACAGCTCCTGTTTAGCTAGATTCTGATGTTTCTTATGTGTGCCAAGAAAAGCCTTTTCTGGGTACCCAAAATCCTGGGTGCCCTGCTTAGTGAGTGGAGCACTTCCCCGCATTCTCTGTATGAGAACAGCGGGATTTTCTTGAGTTGTGCAGCCTCAGCTGGAACTCATGGTGCCGGCTACACTGTTATGTGTGACCCATTGTTTCTCTTGCATAGTGGCACCCCCCACCTGCTGATCACTGTCCCTAGTGGCACTCACCCCTCCCATATCTTTCCCTGGTGTCTAGTAGTACCTACCTACCTTCTGATTCCCATACTTTATTAATTTTTACTTTTTTATATATAATCTGACACCGGGATGCCCACCACTGGTATCAGCTGTCCCCACCCACACACACACACTCCATCAGTGTGGGACACTGGGGAGCCCACTCCCAGTGTCCCCAAATAATAATTTATATGTACCTCTGAAAAGAAACCCATCCCCGATGTCTTTATTTCCTGAAAAAAAGAAAATGGTCCCTTGTCATCCCCACTGTCTCCCACCCCCATGCTGACCCTCTCACTGAGCACCCCTCCCTTGCCCTATACTTACATCTGGAGGTCTTGTGCTGTCATCTTCTATGAGGTGAATATTTCATGTTCCAAAATGTGGTATGTGTGAATATAAGTAGAACTTTGATTAATAAGCTGGGTAGGCTTGGGGTTGGTCAGACATTGGTCAACTGGGTGGAAAACTGGTTGACGGGCAGAAAACAGAGAGTGATGGTAAAGGGTATACAGTCAGAAGAGATGCAAGTCACAAGTGGAGTACCTCAGGATCAGTTCTATAGCCAGTCCTCTTCAATATCTTCATTAGTGACATTTCAGATGGACTAGAGGGTAAGATTTGTCTGTCTGCAGATGACACCAAGATCTGCAACAGAGTAGATGATCCAGATGGGGTGGGCAGAATGAGAAGAGATATGGATAAACTAGCAAAATGGTCAGAAGAGTGGCAACTGGGGTTTAATGCAAAGAAGTGCAAAATCATGCACATAGGGAAGAGAAACCCGAAGCCACCTATAGGCTGGGAGGGAGTTGCTGGCAGTCACAAAGGAAGAAAGAGACTTGAGCATCATCATCACTGATGACTTGAAATCATCAGACAGGCCACTAAAGCAGTAGGTAAGGCTAGGGGGATGTTAGGGTGTATTAGTAGGGGTATCACAAGTCAAAAGCGGGAGGTAATAATCCCTCTTTACAAGACACTGGTTAGGCCCCATCTGGAGTACTGTGTGCAGTACTGGAGGCCGCACCTGCACAAGGACATTAACAAAATGGAGGCAGTCCAGAGAAGGGCAACCAAAATGGTGAAGGGACTGCATCAGAAAACATATGGGGATAGATTAACGGAGCTCAATATGTATACCCCAGAGCAAAGGAGGGAGAGAGAGGTGATATGATCAAAACATTCAAACATCTTAAGGGCATTAAGGTGAAAAAGTCTAACATGTTTTAACATAAGAAAAATAGCAAGACAGGAGAACACAGCATGAGATTAGAGGGAGGCCTATTAAGGGGTAATGGTGGATGCAGGGAACTGCCTACCTCAGGAAGTGGTGGATATCAATATAGTGTGGGTCTTCAAACAGGCATGAAATAGGAATAAGAAAGCAATACAGATGAGTATGAATAGGTAAGCCATTGACAGAGTAAAGGCCTATGGCACATTCATAAGGTAGAAAAAATGGGCAGACTGGATGGGCCTTGTGGTCCTTATCTGCCGTCATCTTCTATGTTTCTATGTTTCTATATCTCAAAAACAGTTTGAGATACAGGGTTTTTCACTAAACGCAGTAAGCATACATGTAGGTTGCCAGGACTTGATTACAACTGTGGTAGAATTTTTTCCACTCTTCCAATAGGTACTGAGATATTGCACTATTTGCATCACAAGGGTTACTTGGAATGTATGTAGGCCTGTGCTGTGCCTCTATACTTATTAGTGGATGGGAGTGCAGGGTCCAGAGAACCCTGTACTCCTACATATAGATACTATCATGCAGTTATGCGGCTGCAGTGCCCTTCATTATGCAGTAGTGGGAGTGCAAGGCCCAGTCCCAAAAGGTCATGCTGTGCAGTGACCGTGAAATCACCTTACTGGTCTGATTAATGAAATGGCAGTGACGGTGTTCATGAAGTGGGATCCCAAAAAGCCCATGTTGAAAATGTGGTGAAAAATGCCATAAAATAGCTGAGATATCAACAAAAGTTCAAAACGCCATTGGCAGCCATTATACAACACTTACCTTGACTCTTCAGTTCGCAGGTCAGCTTTAAAGAGTACAGATGTGTCCCAGTCCAGAGAAGATGACAGCTGATGGTCTCAGTTGGTAAGTATAGGGAGGGTGTGGTGTGGGTTGCTCAGTGTGAGGGTCAGGATGGTGGGACAGGGGAGACAATGAGGGAAAAAAAGACATTAGGGGACTGTTTTCCTTTTTCACAGGTACAAGAGTATTTCAGGACACTGAGGGTGGGCTCCCCAGTGTTCCACCACATGGCTGCATGGGAGGGCATAACTGAAGACACTGAGAGTGGACTCCCCAGTGTCCCACACTGTTGGGGGGGTTGTAGTGCCAGCACAGGGATTGGGCACCCTGCTGTCAGCAAAAATATTTTAAATGTAAATTAAAATATAGATAGATAGATAGATAGATAGATAGATAGATAGATAGATAGATAGATAGATTCATTGCAAAAAACATCATTTAATGCATTAGTTAGGGTTAAAGTGATAAAAGTGGGGAAATAAGACATTTGGGTTGAGCCTCTAACTCCACCCACCCCTTCCTCCACAGACCACGATGCTGGGGTGTGCCACGGATCATGAGGCCCAACTTTCACCCCATTCCATGTGTAAACAGGTTGACATGCTACAGTAAAGGAGAATGGGTGAGAGTTAGGCCTCACAACTCCATGGCACACCTCGGCATCTGTCAGTCTGTGCAGGAAGGGGTGGGGGTTAGGGCTCAATCCTAACATCTCACTCATTTCCCACTTTTGTCACTTTAACCCTCACTGATGCGTTAAATGAAGGTTTTGCAATGAATTTCCTACTTTTTGAAAAAGTATAATATAACTAGTAAATAGCATGTGTTGGTGGGGCGGGACCCTCACCAAGCTGCCTATTCCGACATAATGATATCGTCTGTGGGGGCATAGTCCTGCTAGGCCTGCGGCTCACTAATGCATAGCTACAGACCCCATACAGCAGATTTATAGGGCAAGGAACCCTTGTAACACTAATCTGCCAATATCTTGGTAACTATAGCAGCTAGGGAAAGAATTCAAGTGTCGTAATCATGACAGCAAGGCTCCACACAATGTAATTGACTGAATCAATATCTTGCATAGTTTATGAGATACGGTACCAAAATGCACTGAAAAGGCACCCTTTTGAACCCTTATGACACTGATTTGCCAATATCTCCTTAACCATGGCAAGTAGGGGAAAACTTCCACTGTTGGTGTAATCTATGATTTTCAAACTTGTTTCTGCAACTTAGTTCACTTAAAGGTGAATTAAGCTGTGGGTAGTGAAAAATCTCTGTCTTGTTTCATTTTTGAGATGTGGGTGCCGAATGGCAGCATGGGCGTTGCAGTTTTATCCTATGGAAAATGTCTCAACTTTGGAATGTCATAAGTATGCAACCAATGCAAATATTTACACCAAACCAGCATACGTCACATCTATGGGACACACCCTTTCACCCTGAAATTTCAAGCCAGAAGTCCTTACCATTTTCTTAGCAGTGAACTGGCAAAGTTTTACAAATCCTTTTCATGAGCTGTCAAAATCACTGTTCATGAGCCAAATCCCCATTCATGGGGTGACAAAATCCCCATTATGTGAGCTGATCCTGTTCATGAGATAGGGACATGTGGACTTCATCTTACGAACAGGATTTTGCTAGCTCACAAATGAGGATTCCCTATATGTGAGATAGAGCCATCTGGTCCTCATCTCATGAATGGGGATTTTGACGGCTCACGATCAAAGATTTTTTTTGTGATCCCAATTCATGAGCTGTCCAAAATCCTCATTCGCAAATGGCTGAGCTCACGAATAGAGGATTTGAACTGCCCAATAATGAACAGGGGTCAGAAGGCGAGTCATGAAAGGGGATTTTCAAATCAAAAAATGCCCATTATTTTAATTACCTGATGGTAACCAAACACATGGTTTTGTAGAGGGCAGTGCCCTGAACAAAACCCATGCATTTGTTTTCACAAAATGCATCCATGGGGCAAGTAACCACATTTTGTTTTGGGCAAAAAGTGAAAACAAGATGGCGGCTCACGAATGGGGATTTTTTCTCACAAATAGGGATTTAATGAATCCCCATTTGTGAGCTGTCAAAATCCCCATTCGTGAGTCAAAATCCTTGTTCACAGCTGTGCATCTATCCAAAAGACTGAACTGAACATGCTCAGAACTCGAATTTTCAAAATTGAATAACTTTGGATCAGAATAATATTTTTTCACCAAACTAGTACTGGCTTGTTCCTTATGGTAAGCTCTTTCTACCCATATAATGTCAGGCTAAAATGGTGTGGGTGCAGGACAATGAGGAAAATTCAGGAAAAATTGGTGAAAAAAGCAAAAAACACACTTTTTCCCCTATGCTGTGTGCAAAATCCACACATCTGATTGAAACAAAACTTGGCAAGTCAAGAGAACTACCCCACAGGACAGTGCATAACAAATTTCATGCAGATCCATTGAATGGTTACAAAGTTATTAAGGTGCAAAATTTGGGGTATAACATTAAACTGTACACACCTAACTATTGAGGTGCACCCAACCTCTGTAAATATATATATATATATATGTATAAAATAAAATATATATATATATATGTAATATTTCAAGACACTGAGGGTGGGCTCCTAGTGTCCCACAGTATGGGGACACTGGGAGTGGGCTTTACTGTCCCACACTAGGGGGACCTGTATTGCTGACACAGGGATTTTGTACCCTGATGTTGGCAGAAACAAGTCATATGCCATTCTGGCGGAGTGTGGGTCCTCTATGGAGGCACCTGCAGTGGAGACCAAGAAATATGCTGGAAACCTTCACAAGGGAGAGCCACAGGTGGGGACCCAATTGTTAGGGTGGTAGAACTGGGGATGTAGGGTGAGGGATGGGTAGCCTGCCGCACCCATGGCTTGGAGGGACAGTAAATCCTCAGGATCTTGGGAGCAGCTGCACAGGTGAGAGAGCTGGATATCATTGTTCACCTAGGTTCATACTAATGTTCATACTAAGGTTTTATAAGAGCCAGGGGGCTTATGTGCCCATAATACTCTTGATGGTACTAATAATAACTAATCAGATTATCAGATAAAATATACTTGTCCAGATAATTTTTAAACATATTTTTGGAACTACTAATAACAATATCCTCAGGTAATGAATTTCAGGGATTTATAATACATAGAAAGAAGAAGTATTTTCTTGCCTTCAAGTTGAAGGTTTTACCATAAAGTTGACGAGGATGCCCTCTTGTATTGTAAAGATTCTGTTTAAACACAAGTCCCAGTTCAGTAATTAGAAAAGGATCATGAATAAAATCATACATAAACAGGAGATCACACCGTAAACGTCTAGTAGCTAATGATGTCAGATTCAAGGATATAAGCCTGGATTCATAAGGATCATTATATAATCCTTTCATTTGTTTTGTGTATTTTCTCTGGACCTTTTCAAGTAAGTTGATGTCAGCTTTTTTGAAGGGGCTCCATAACTGGGAAGCATATTCCAGATGGGGCCGGACATATGCTCGATACAATGGCACTAAGACTCTCTTGTCCTTAGGTTTTATATTGTGCCTAATGGACCAAATGACTTTATTAGTTTTTGAAACAGTCTCATTAATCTGTATTGAGGGATAAAAATCCATTGAAATATTCACCCCAAGATCCTTTTCATTTGATGTAGTGGCAAGTGTTTTTCCAGCTAATTGATAAGTTACATGTTGATTTAATGCTCCCAAGTGCATAACCTTTCACTTTTCAAGAATCAATAGCATCTGCCATTTAATAACCCAGTTTGATATTTTACTTAAATCAGTCTGAATAGTATCTATTTGGTCCATAGTCAGACAAGGTCCTTCTATTTTTACATCATCTGCATATTTTGTTGATAAGGAAAGACAATCTGTAGTTAGATCACTTATAAAGATTTGAAATAAATAGGGTCCCAGCACAGAACCCTGGGGAACACCACTGGTGACAGCACCGATATCTGATACATGGCCATTAATAATGACACGCTGTGTCCTATTTGACAACCAGTTAGAAATCCAATTAATAATAAATTTATTGATCTTTAAATTGGGTACATTTTCAATTAAGGCCCAGTGTGGCATGGCATCAAAAGCCTTACTAAAGTCAATGAAAATAATATCATATGGTATTTTCTTGTCTAATGAGCAGCTGACATTCTCATAGAAACACATCAAACTTGTCAGGCAACTATGTCCCTTCTTAAAACTATGTTGAGATGTGTCAGTAATGTCAGAGATAGAGGAGATAATGTCCTTTATTATGTTTTCCAGTATTTTACAGAGAGGTGATGTTAAACTGATTGGCCTATAGTTCTCCCAGTTATTGTGGGCCCTTTTGTGACTTGGAATAACAAAAGCTGTTTTCCATGAACCAGGGACAAAATTAAGGCTAAACATTTATTAAACAATCACCAAAGCAGATCAATAAGGGAAAGTCTTAGTAAATATAAATAATGATCAGCTAAGAAATCGGGGGATGTGCTACTTTTGCTTTTCTGCAACAATAATTTGGATATAATTTTCTCCTTTGAGATAGTAACAGGTGGGTCAGAAGATGATACTGGAGTAAGTTTATTAAGGGAGGATTGAAATATTTCACAGAATGTAATGTTAAAGGTGATGGCCATATCAAGAGGTTTATTTATTAACTTGTCATTATATTGCTATGGGACAACTTGGCAGGTTGTTTTTTTTTCAGTGAATTAACATATGAAAATAAATATTTTCTGTTGTGTTTATTAGCACTAGTTGCTAAATTATATTCACACTTGAGTTTAGCTTTATGTATAGCCCTTTTGCACTTCCTCTGACAGAGCACATATGAATTCCAATTACAACAGATTTATCTTTTAACCACTTAAGAGTATTTTTTGTTCTAATTTTGATACTTTTTTAATGTTTTATTCATCCATTTAGGGCAATGTTTGTTATTAGAATTTGTTACTTTATGTGGAATATATCTGTCTCTCAGACCTATCAGAGTTTGATGAAGTATGTCCCATCCTTCGTGAACAGGCTGGGTGTTAAAAATGCACTCCCAATCATATTTTTTAAGTTCTGAGTTAATTGAATCAATATCTGCTTTGTCATAAAAGTAAACAGTCATTTCAGAAATAGTATGATGAACTATGGTTTTTAACACAAAGGTAATAGTGTTATGATCATTGTTTTCTAGGGGAGCCAACATTTCAATGTTATCCAAAAATAAATTGGCATCATATAATAGAATATCCCAAATATTGTCACCCCGGGTAGGCTGACTTATACTTTGGGTTAAATTACATTGTTGACAGAGACTGACAAATTTTCTGCTTTGACCCAATGTGGCAGTAAGGCTCTTCCAAGATATGTCTCCAAGGTTGAGATCACTCATAAGTATAATTTCACCCATTGTGCAGGCTTCCTCAATTTCGCACATAATTGCCTCAAGTGTATCAGAGGTAGATCGAGGGGGTCAGTAACAAACGTCTATAATTATTGAATACATTTTATCTAATGCCAATTTAATCCAGATAGATTCGGTAGCACATTCCACTTTCTTAACGTTGGAGGAAATGTTACAGGATTGAAGGGAGTTCCTAATGAAAAGAGCAACTCCTCCCCCTTGTGGACTCTGTTTAATATATAGGGAGTATAACCAGATACCGTGTTGTTCCCATTAGATCTATGATCACCCAAGTTTCAGTTATTGCTAGTATGTCTACGTTATCAGTTGCTAATGGGTCTTTTCATGAAAAGAAGTTATCAATGCCCACCATACAGTGCATACCACATTTTTAAAATTCAAGAACTGTCAGGCACATGTTTTTGACAAAATCTGAATGCTGGCTATATGTACAGATAAATAATATAACTATAGAATTCTAGGGTATCCATATTTTTTTTGATGAGGTATCCCACTCCATTTTGTTGCTTTTCTTACCTGAAAAAGTGTGACATGCAAAAACACATGTTTTACCAATTGTTTTTGCAAGCTTTATTTACTGTCTTCCCTTAATAAAGTAAGTCTGCTTACTAATCTGGAGTTGTGTTTTTTATTGTCTGTACTCTTTAGCCCATTGTAATGCTCTATTTTTAATTTGTGAAGCTTTATATTTAGTATGATGAATGTAACAGTTGGTGTCACAGCACGTTACATTCACCCGCATGGCCCCCAAATCTGTAATTGTGCTATTAGCACTTTAAAAGATTTTCTGGCTTCTCTCCTTGTTTTCCTCCTTGTGATAACTGACTGTGTTACTGCTTGATCTAGCTTTTCCACAGAAGGGAGAGCAACCTTTGACCCTCAATCTACTTGGAGTCACATCAGGCCCAATGTTTACCTGTCAGTCTGTAACAGTTGCAAAGTCATAACCTGCCCATTAGAACCAAACAACAACCATAGAGACAGGAGCTGAGTTGTAGTTTAAAACCCATTGTTTGCATATGGCTCCTCAATTTTGTATGGCTACATTCCATGAAGATAAGCACTGTATGCAATAAAAAGGGCTGCAGTTACATTCACCACAGGTGGGCTTTGGTTACCATCATTCACTGATTTTGGGGCCAATTTTCAGAGAGCATATTTCAGTGACAACTGCATGTCTAGGGAAAGTGCTGGGCATCAGTTGTAATAGGGATTATACTGTATAGGGGTTGCAGGGTTAAAATGGATTTTCTTTGTGGTATCATCGTTATAGTCACCACGATGTGTAGTGTCAACCATCATACCTGTCAGTACTGTTGTTATTGTCAGATTCCTCCAGGTTTTGTAACACTATGTCGGTTATTAGTAGTAGCATGATAGCCATGAGGCATGTTCAGTAAACTTTTAAAACTGAAACAAATGTGGTGTCATTTGTTACATTCACCACGTTATGTGGTGTTAAGCATCACACTTGTCAGTAATGTAATTGTTGAATTTGTTCATGTTTTATAGCTGTATGTCAGTCAGTAATAGTAGTATGTTAGTTGTTAGGCAAGTTTTGTACAGTATTAGTAAGTGAAACGTAAGTGCGGTGTCACTTATTACATTCACCACAGTATGTGCAGCCAGATATCAAACCCATCAGCAACATTAATTTTGTCAAATTTCTCCATGCTTTGTAGCACTATGTCAGTCATTAGTAGTAGCATGTTAGCCATTAGGTGTGTTCAGTAAACTTTTCTCTACTGAAACAAATGTGTAGTGTCACTTGTTACATTCACCGTGTTATGTGATGTCAAAAATCTCACCTGTCGGTACTGTTATTATTGTCAGATTTCTCCAGGTTTTGTAGCATTGTGTCAATTATTATTAGTAGCATGTTAGCCATTAGGCATGTCCACTAAACTTTGTAAAACTGAAACAAATGTTTGGTGTCACTCATTACATTCACCATGGTATGTGGTGTAAGCATCACTATTGCCAGTAATGTAATTGCACATTTTGTTATATTTTATAGCAGTATGTTAGTCAGTAGCAGTAGTATGTTAGTTGTTAAGCATGTTTAGTACAGTTTTAGTAAGTGAAACATAAGAGTGGTGTCACTTGTTACATTCATCATGGAATGTGGTGCAAAGCATCAAATTTGCAATTAATGTAATGTAATTCTTATAAATATCTGTTTCTCATGTTTTAATATAACTCATTACATATGTTTATTAAAGTTTTTACTACTAAAACAAATGTCTTGTGTGGCAGGTGTTACACTTACCACGGTGTGTGGTGTCACGTGTTACACTCACCACAATACAGTTCTTTTATCTCAGGAACCTATGAGACTTTTATCTCCTAATATGTTTCTTTTTCATACTTGGGTCATAATATCTTGAAATGCATCACAAATGCAATCTAGAAATAATTTGAAAATTTGACTTTCGTGTCACACTTTGGTAACCCTTTTTCATGAACAGACCCTAATCTTAAATTTAACTTGTCTAATTTATTAGTAAGGCTTCTTGCATTGAGATATAAGACATTCAGATGCTGTGTCTTGTGCTTGGGATTCATAGATCTGTCCCAGTTCAGAGAGGAAGGAATATCCTTCATCTCCCCAAATAGATTAAAGCTTAAATATCCCATGATATGTTTTTGCAAATATGGAAGAACCACACTTGTTAAATGAAGCCCAGCCCCACAAAAGAAACCAATCCTGTTTGAGAATTCTTCCCAGTGTCTTCCCAATGACCTAGCTGGGCATGGGATCAGAGCAGTGCAGGCGGGGTTTGTGGCGTTGGGGAGTGGCATTAGACAAGTAGCATGCACTTCTCGGAGGTGTTGCCTGTCTATGGCATGGGTGAGGCTAGGGTACTCTGCACCATGCAATTCAATGAATGGTTGAAAAACTAGTGTGGAGCACAGGGTTTTGGTTTCATTGGGGACCGGGGGTCCACCTGGAAGGATACAGGCCTATACTGGCATGATAGGCTGCATCTGTCAGGGAGTGGAACCAGGTTCCTAGGTGATATTATTAAATGCTTCTGTGGCAAGCTTTTAAACTAGCCAAAGGGGGAGGCATTGATAAGAAGCAGGAAATTCCCAGCTTTCCCCCACTAAACAGGGTAGTTAGCAAGGTAAACACCATGGTAGAGGTCAGTAGGGAGCAGGACAGGGGTAAATGGAGAAAAGGCAAAAGCAGTAAGGGCAGGGATGGGGCTGAAAGGTAAGGCCATCAGAAAATGGAGGACCATGAGTACCAATGCCCATAGTCTGAGTAACAAGCTTCCTGAACTACTGGCCTTGATGGAAGAGGGACACCTGGATATTGTGGCAGTCACAGAAACATGGTACATGGAGAAATATGACTGGGATGTCAACATACCAAGGTACACAATCTACAGGAGGGATAGGGAGGGTAAAAGAGGAGTAGGAGTAGCTCTCTATGTAAGAGAAGGGGTCAAAGCAATGGAACTAAAGGGTAAATGGCAAGGAGAGGAGGCACTGTGGGTCACCTTGAAGGCAGAAAATGGCATCACAATCTGCATGGGGGTTGTATACAGACCCCCATCTCAGGGGGAGGAAATGGACAAGGAAATGATAGAAGGCAACCTTAGAACAGCAGAAAAGGGGGAGATATTGTTGATGGGGGACCTGAATATGCCACATGTTAACTGGAGCACATTTGCTGCAGCCACATCCAAGAGCAGGGTCATTCTCGATGGCCTACAGGGGGCATGTGTCAGACAGCTAGTGTTGGAACCCACTTGGGAGTGAGCAATCTTAAACCTTGTACTCTAAAACAGGGATCGCAAGAGAATCACAGATCTAGAAGTGGGTAGACATCTAGGAACAAGTGACCATCAAACAGTACGGTTCATGATAAGCACAGTTCTAGAGTCAAGCCATACAAAGTGAGGGTACTGGACTTTAGGAGGGCTAACTTTGCAAAATGGGTGAGTGCCTAAGGAATGCACTAGCAAATAGACAAGAAGGAGGAATGGAAGAACAATGGGAAAAATCAAACTGCCATCACAGAGGTAATAAGCCTTTGTGTGAAGCAAATAAACAAAACAAAGTAAAACCACTATGGTTCTCAAAAGAAGTTTCGGAGAAGGTTAGGGAGAAAAGATAGCATTCAGGAAGTATAAGGAATCACAGAAGAAGCAGGACAGAGAATTGTATCAGTTAAATCAGAAGTAAGTGGGGAAGGCAGTCAAAATAGCTATGGCCCAAACTAAGGAAAAGATAGCCAACTCAGTTAAGAAGGGGGATAAAACCTTTTAAAGGTACATTATGGAGTGAAGAAAGACCAAGGGAGGGACAGTGAGGCTTAATAAATGGGAGAGGAGGTGGGCAGAGACTGACAGTGAAAAGGCAGAGATACTGAATGAATACTTCTGCTCAGTATTCACAAAAGAAAAAGAGGGGGAGGTACATAAACCAAACAATAGAAGCACTCTAGACGGTGGGGGGGGCTCCATTAACAGAAGAAAGGGTCCTGAAAGAACTCTTAAAACTCAAGGTGGACAAAGCAATGGAGCCTGATGGGATTCACCCCAGAATTCTAAAAGAACTAAGGGGAGACCTAATGATACCACTTTTAGCAAATCATGGGAGGATGATGTGGAACCTGAGGACTGTAGGAGGGTGAATGTGATTCCCCTTCACAAAGTGGGAGCAAGGCAGAGGAAGAACTACAGACCTGTTAGTTTGACCTCAGTGGTAGGAAAAATGATGGAATTACTTCTGAAAGAAAGAAAGAAAGCAAGAATTGTTGACTACATCAATCAATTAATCACTTTATTTGACCAGGCATAAACACCATTGAGCAAGCTCATTTTCAAGGTGGTCCTGGGCATAAATACAATACAGTACACTTCATAAGATTACAATTCACGGTGAACAACGGTGCAAAAAAAAGAAAAAACATTGTGAAGGTGCGGTCAATATGGGCCTATACATACCAGTCAACATAATTAACATGCAAAGGTACATAATGATAAGCTTTACTGAAAGGAGAAGAGACAACATCCCATACAGTCTCTGCTGAGTAAGAGCTCATACCTAAATGATAGAAAATAAGGAGGTATTAAGGAATAGGGTAGAAATTGGGGTGAAAGAGTAGGCAGCCAAAAGGGAGGCCAGAATAGGTAAAAGGTAGAGAATAGGCAGGGTCATCTTGGATTAAGGGAACTAGGCTTGTAGGTCCTAGGTTTCTGTTGTTAGGAATGTGGGGTGAATGAGATATTTAGCGTAGGATTTGAGAGTGGCACCCGAGGCTTAGGGGTCACTGGCATCTGAAACAGTTGCATGATTCCTTCAGATAATCAGTTAATAGAACTTTGAATGTGAAAATGCTTGGAAGTGAGGATAATTTTAATGAGTCTTGCATAGTGTTCCAAAGTGATGGAAGTGAGAAGTTGATTCTAGGAATCTGGAAGCAGATTAAGGAGAAGTGTCTCAGGCCATAGGAACCTTTAGCCCATTTGAAGATGTTCGAGATGTATGCAGGGAGGTTATCAGATAATGCTCTAAAAAACCAGAGGAGAGCATTCCTTTTTCTTCTAGTTGAGAGTGAGGTCCATCCCGAAACCTGGTATAGACGACAATGATGTGTACTACGGGGTAGATTTAAGATAAATCTTAAAGCCTGGTGGTAAAGGGTGTCCAGTTTGTTTAGCATCGTTGATGGACAATGACTGTAAAGGAAGTCAGCGTAGTCCAGTATAGGTAGGAATGTAGTTTGTACTAGTCTCATTCTGGCTTCTAACATGAGTAGGTGTTTAACGTGATAGAATAAACCTAATCGCTGTCTTAGTTTCTTCAAGGTTTCATTTAAATGGCACAGAAAGTTGAGCTTGTTATCCAGTCAGAACCCTAGGTATTTAAAGGTATCAACTACTTCAAGGGGTTCATCTGAGAGTGTTCGAATCTGTGTGATATGTGGACATCCGGAAGTAGACTTTTTTGAGAGAATCATTGCTTTAGTCTTTTTGGCATTGAGGAGGAGCTTATGAGTGAGAAGGTTGTATTGGAGGGTGATGAAGTCTTTCTGTAAGTACTCATGGGCCAGATCCAAGGATGAATTTGTGGTATAGAGTACAGTATCATCTGTAAATAAGTGCACATTTGCTGTGCCCAGCTGCGAGTCCAGATTATTGATGTATATTGCAAAGAGGATAGGCCCAGGATGGAGCCTTGTGGGACTCCTCGTAACAAGGATTTTTGTGGGGACAGATCTTCTATGGCTTTGATTTGTTGTAACCTATTGGTTAGGTAGCTGGTGAACCATTTAATGGCAGAACTATCAAGTCCGATGTTACTCAGTGCAGTAAGCATGATGGCATGATCCACAGTATTGAAGGCCTTACTTAGATCAAGGAAGAGGGTAAATACATGCTTCTTAGAGTCCAAGGCCATTTGCCAGTCTGTAGTTACTTTGGCAAGAGCTGATATTGTACTGTGTTTGGCTCTGAAGCTGGACTGAGCAGGGTTTAGCAACTTTTGTGAATCCAAATGTTCTCTAAGTTGGATGTTGACAATTTTTTCAAGTAATTTAGAGGGGACGGATAGTATAGAAATAGGCTGGTAATTGTTCAGATCACTCGGATCCCCAGTCTTGAATAATGGTAGGATGTGGGCAGTTTTCCACAAGACAGGTAGCTCACCTTGAATCATAGAGGTGTTGAATAAGTGTGTAATGGGGGTGGTCAGATAGGTATGGCCAAGTTTTAGGAAGTAAGGTTCAATATTATCTGCACCCGCACTCTTTTTTTTGTATCCAGAGAAAGGAGGAGGTCCTCCACTTGCTTGAACATAATTGTAGAGGCCAGCAGGGCACAGGACCCAAGGCAGCATGGATTAACAGTGGAAAGGTCATGTCAGATGAAGCTAATAGATTTCTTTGACTGAGTAACCAAAGTAGTAGACCAGGGAGGGGCTATGGATATGGCCTACCTAGACTTTAACAAGGCATTTGATACAGTCCCACGCAAAAGATTAATAAACAAGTTAGCCAGCCTGGGAGTGGATCCTAGGGTGGTAGCCTGGGTGACAAATTGGCTGAATAACAGGATGTAGAGGGTAATAGTAAATGGAGTACACTCTGAAGTGGTGGTTACTAGTAGGGTACCGCAGTGTTAAGTGCTGGGACTGGTCCTCTTTAATGTGCTTATAGGTGACATTGCAGAGAGGTTGGACTGCAAAGAATACCTCTTTGTAGATGACACAAAGATCTCCAACAGGGTTGATACACAAGGGGGGGTGGCTAGGATGAGAAGGACTTGTAAGGTTGGAGGAATGGTCAGACGTATGGCAGCTTAGATTCAATGCAAAGAAGTGCAAAGTAATGCACCTAGGAAACAAAAACCCAGAGGAAGAGTACACAGTGTGGGGGGGGGGGCAGGTACTAACAACAACAAAAATGGAAAGGACCCTAGGTAGGCAAGCAATGTGAGACAGCAGTAAGGAGGGCTGGGTGAATACTGGGATGCATAGAGAGGCATCTCAAGTGCAAAAAAGGAAGTTGTCATCCCTCTGTACAGACAATTGGTGAGACCCAATCTGGAGTACTGCATGCATTTCTGGAGACTCCATCTCCACAAAGACATAGACAGGATGGAGGCAGTCCAGAGGGGAATTAAATGGTGCAGGGTCTGCACCAGAAGCCATATGGACAGAGACTAAAAGAGCATAATATATATATACCCTTGAGGAAAGGAGGGAGGGGGGGACATGATAGAAACTTTTAAGTACCTCAAGGGAATCAACAAAGTCTAAGAGGGTAGCATCCTTCAGAAATAGAGATGTGCAAGACCAAGGGGGCACAATTTGAAGATAGAGGAGGGATGGCTCAGGGGCACCGTGAAGAAGTATTTATTAATGGAGAGGGTGGTGGAAGCATGGAACAGCCTTTCTGAGGAGGTCATGTGGTCAAAAACAGTGGGTGAATTCAAGAATTCATGGGACAGACATAAGGCAATTATAGTGGGGGGTAGGAGGAAGTAGGCTGTTGGTTAACTAGGATCTGCAGCTTATCCAATAGGTAGGGAAATATGCAGACTAGGTGGGCCAAGCAGTCCTTATATGCCATCAAAGTCTATGTTTCTATGTCTCGATGTAAATTTTATTTATAATTAAAACATGCCTCAGCCCCCTTGGAGGCAATAAAAGGATAAAATATCCTTTTATTAGGTAAACACCAACAGGTGTTTACCTAAACGGGAGCCAAGGAATCCAATTCCTGGATTTGTTTTCTGTGCCAATGGGCAGAACAGGTTTTGGCATATTTAGAGGGCATTGTATTTTTTTTACTGTAGTAGTGCCACAAATTTACAGCAGTTTTCATGAAAGATTGCCGTTAGTTGCGTGAAAACTGGCACACATTTGCAGCACTTTCTCAAAATAGTGCCGCAAATTTGAAACACTACCAATGGCTGAATGCTAAAAACATATTTCTGGCCACTATTTAAAAAAATAATGCCAGAACTGTGTTCCTCAGGCCCCAAATTAGGTAGACACAACTGTTGGTGTTAACAAAGGGGCAGTATTTTTTGAATTACAGTGTTTTTTCCCATTGCTAGCTGAGAACAAGATGGCACAGCATGACATTACTGAACCCATTTGCGACAGTAAAAGTTATTTCATGAAAGCAAATAGTGCTTTTGCATGGCACATATACTTTTCCCATAGATTATAATGGGAAACTTAGTTAATAACTTCTTGAATGGATTAGTATTTTCTTCACCAAACCTTCAAAAGGCACATCTGCAACCCAGACCCCATATACCATAACAATTTCAGACCAGACCCCAAGCCATTTTGAACTTACAGATGAGCAAAGAATTTGCACCTAAATGGTAATTTGCTCATTTTTTGGCACTCCGCAGCTGTGCTACCACACATCCAACTGGAATGAAACATGCCAGATCTAGAGATCTATGGTACCAGATGGTGTATAAAACTTTTGGGCACATTGGTCCTATGGTTGAAAAGTTATTAAAGTACAAAATTTGGGGTTTAACATAGAATTGGCTGGGCAATCCTAACTATATTAGCACTACCGTGCCAGTATATATATGTATACATTAGGGCAGGATTCACAAAGATCCCCAAAATTCCACAGCTACGCGGCAAAACGTCAGCGCCAAGCGATCACTTGTAGAGCCGCCGGAGTCCACGCAGTGGGTATTCTCAAAGCTGGAGCAGGATTACAACCGGCTCCATGATCTACGGCTGCTTGCAGGAGGTGTTGCCGGAAGATCCCTGCAGCCTGCAGAGATGGCTGGTGGGAGCAGCCGTAACATCCTCTGCAAAATCACAGCAGGAGAATCGCAGAACCAGCGCAGCTGTGGGCAATTTCAACCCACAACTGCAGTTGCGGAATGGGATTTTGGTCCAGAAGGTTTTGAGGATCCTACCCCCAGGTTTCCAACCCTAACACCCCACCCCCACCATACAGACATTGACAGGCATCGGGCATGTGCTGTGGGAGAAACAGCCCTAACACTCATCTCATTCTCTTATACTGTCCACCATCTCAGCTTATTTACTTATTAAATGGGGTGAGCGTTAGGGTTGATGACCCCAAGTCTCATCCCTGATGTCTGTCAGTGTCTGCAGGGTGGAAGTGGGGTGTTAGGGTTGGAAACCTGTCCTTAACACTACATTTCCCTACTTTTGTTGCTTTTAGTAACAACCTAACTGATGCATTAACAAAGTTTTTGCATGAAGATATACATATATATATATATATATGTATGTATTGCAAAAACTTTGTTAATGCATCAGTTAGGTTAGCAATACCCTCATATTTCTCACCCTGCACAGACTCCATGGGGGTTGTCTTATCATGAACTCTAACTCTCACCCCATTCCATTACAAAATTAGTGACATGGCTGGCATAAGTGAATGGGGTGAGCGTTAGGGTTCATGGCCCAAGACAGCCCCTTCCACCTGTGGGTCTGTGCAGGGTGGGGAATGTGGTGTTAGGATTGAAACCCTGGGTCACGTGATGGCAACCTGAGTGAAGGTCGCACTCTCCCGGAGCTCCGCCGATCGTTCGCTCATTTCTGCATTTTAAAAGCGTCCTAACATTTAAAAATCAAGCATTCAGTCGGGCGAGGTTTTCTTTAGGTTGCAGCTGTACATCGGGCTACGAGATGGAAGGATTCATCAAAAAATCATGACCGAAGCACTCGCCCCCGCAAACACCCGAGAAACTACAGGCCGCTAAGAGAGCGAAGCAGCAGGCCGCTAGCTTGACACAGCTCCCCATTGTGGATTCCCCACTCACGGAGGCAAAATTTCTGGAGTTCATGAAACCTTTACAAGCCTCCATTTCCACCTTAGCTGGGGACATCCAGGAAATTAAGCAATCGTTGGATTCTCTGTCTAGAAGGATTGGGGATGCAGAGGCCAATATATCTTCCATAGAGAATAGGCCAGTTGGTGCAGACTCAGAGATTGTGATGGCTAAAAGGAGAATCAAGAAGCTTGAAGATAAGCTTGAGGATCTGGAGGGGCGCAGCAGAAGAAACAATTTGGTGATTATTGGCATTCCTGAAAAAGAAGAAGGAAATGCCCCAATCACATTTATGCAAAAATTCTGTTGCAAAGTCGCAGGTTCTCCTCCCGGAGGGGGAGACTATATAATAGAAAGAGCACATCGAGCTCTGCGCCCCCGTACAGGGGCAACCCCCCAGACCTCTGATTCTGCGTTTTCTTAACTTTCTGGACAAACAACACGTCTTGGACAAAGTTAGAGGGATAAAGGAGCTGTTATGGGAGGGCAACCGAATCAGGATTGTACAAGATTTACCTCATTCTGTGAGGATCAGAAGGCAATAGCTACATCCTATAGTCTCCAAGCTTATTGCTGCGTCGAAGCCATTCAAGGTGAAATATCCTGCCATATTAATGGTATCTCATGAGGGGAAATGGTTATCCTTCGAGTCTCAGCATCAGGTTCAACAAGAGCTGCAGCGGATACTACCGGACTTGTTTAAGTGAACTCTCGTATTATCCATCTGTATTTGTTGGACTCTCATTCACCGTCCTGTGATGAACGTATGATTTGTGATGTTCAGGACATAACTTTCTTGACTGTTGCATAGGAGTGATTATTTTTCCCCTTCCCACCCCTTTTTTTTTTTTTTTTCTTTTCTCTCCTGGAAGTCTGGCCTACATTGGATTTCTCTTACAGGGGCGGGGTTGGACTCCCCCCTTTTTTTTTTTTAACTTAATCTACTCTAGTGATAAGCACTTTTCGAGGAATATGGGGCTCCATATGGTAATCTAGTCTGCTGTGGGACAGTCTCATGTGGGCGGGGTTGGGGCCCGGTGGGGAGTGAGGGATAATCAGCTTTGGGGCTGTTTGGATGTATATCATGTGGCAGAGTAGTTTGAGGAGTGCAGTTTTTCTGAACTGGGGGTATGTCACAGGTGGGGGTGGGTGGAGGTCAGAAAGGTTTGTTATAAGGGGAGAGGGAGACTGGGGTGAGCGAGTTATCTGGAGGGGGGGAATGAGGAAAATTCATATTCAAGGGTATGTAAATAGTTGGATTTCCCTTTTTCTCATGGGTGCTTGCATTGCTCAGACAGTGGTTCACATCTTAATACCCCATACTATCTCCCAGACTGGTCCTCATCATGATTTTTTGCCGGCTCTATGACTATACCGTATAATTTTGTCAGTTGGAACATCAAAGGAGCCAAGGATAGGGTCAAGAGGCAGGTGGTGTTAAAACACCTCTTTCACCTGGGGGCGCATATTGCGTTCCTTCAGGAAACCCATTTAAAAAGAGCGGACCTTCATTATTTTAAAAGAATGTGGGTAGCTCAAGTTTTTGGGGCTGGGGCTTCATCTAAGAGAGCAGGGGTAGCCATCCTAATTGCAAGGGGAGTAACCTTTAAATTGGTGCACGAATGTTGGGATCCGGAAGGCCGTTTTGTGCTGGTCCATGCCATTTTAGTATCTCAACCGGTAGTTCTGGGCTCGATTTATGGTCCTAATTGAGAATCACCTTTATTTTTCCAGGACCTCTTCCACAAAATGGACCTAGATGCTCAGAATATCACCATTCTTGGAGGAGATTGGAACTTTTTACTTCAAAATGACTTAGATAGATCTTATAATAGAGCGTAGGGCTTTACCCCAACTCAAAAGAGCTCTGAAAGGCTTTATCAATAAGTTAGCCTTAGTTGATATCTGGCGCTTATTCTACCCTGAAAGGAAACGGTACTCTTTCTACTCTCCAGTACATCACTCTCACTCGACAATAGATTATATTTTAATGAGCTTGTCTGCAGTTCCCAACGTCTCTCAAGCAGAGATCTCGGCAAGGGTGATTTCAGATCATGTCTGTTAGTGTAAGGTATAGGCCCTGTCCAGAGATTCATAGATCTACACAATGGAGACTAAATACCCAAATTATAAAGGAAGAATGTTCACTAAGGAGCATCAGGGACTATATAATACACTTTATGGCGGACAATAGAGATTCCATTATTCAAAAAGATTTGATATGGGCTGCCTTAAAATGCTCACTGAGAGGAGAGTTGATTAAGATGGCGTCTAGGAAGAAGCGGGAGCAGAGGCACAGGTTGGACTCTGTGTTATCTTCTATTCAAAGGTTGGAACACAGTCTATCCCGTACCTCAACTGAATCCGAGTGGATCAAGTTACACCAATTACAGGCCCAATACTCGGAAATAGTCTTCCAACAAGCAGAACTTGCTCTTTCTCGAGCTAAGCTGCTATATTTAGGTATAGGAGAAAAAGCTAGCAAACTCCTAGCATGGCGTGTAAAACAAATTGATTCATCACAGTTCATAGCAGGTGTTCGAGTAGATCAAGGGGATCGGATCTGTACAGACCCGAGAGAAATTTCAAAAATTTTCGGGGAATACTTCCAGAAATTATATGCACAGGAACCCGACTCTAGTTCTTCTGATTCAGAAATTGCAGCTTACTTAAATGAAGCGTACTTGCCAAAGTTGTCAGAGGCCGAGTCCAAGATCTTAGAAGCGCCAATTGTAATCTCTGAGATACACCAGGTTATCCATCAGTTACCTGCTGATAAATCTCCAGGCCCCGATGGTTTCCCGAGTAATTTTTACAAAGCTTTTCTGCCGGATATCTCACCAATTTTATTAGATACTTTCATGTTCTGGTTCAATTCTGGTATCTCTGGCTCGGGTTTCTTGGAGGCTACAATTTCTCTAATTTTAAAACCGGGTAAGGATCCATCTAGTTTAGACAGCTACCGGACAATATCGCTTCCTAATACCAACATTAAAATACTTGCAAAAATTTTGGCTAATAGACTGTCAAAGGTGATGGATCGACTCGTGTGCAGGGAACAAGTGGGGTTTATGAAAGGAAGATTATCCCATGACCATATGAGGAAGCTTATCCATCTTATTGCAGTAGCTAAAGATTCCAAAATCCCAACGGCACTTTTATCACTCGATGCCGAAAAGGCCTTTGATCGAGTATCTTGGCCTTTTTTATTTGCCTCCCTCTCGGCTTTTGGTATTCCCCCAAATTTCCTAAGTTGGATCAGAATCCTATATTCTTGCCCTTCGGCGGGGGTGAAATGTAATGGTTTTCTGTCACCGGCCTTCAAGTTGGAGCGTGGCACTAGACAGGGCTGCCCTTGTCCCCTTTATTATTTAACCTGTATCTAGAGCCATTATCATTGTAGGCTTATGAAGAATCCTTTGATTGAAGGTATACAAATAGGGGAATCTAGTTATGTATGCTCGGCATATGCAGATGACGTGCTATTACATATAGAAAACCCAGGGACCTCGATCCCATCCATACTAAAAGAGATTATTTGCTTCTCTAGAGTATCTTCATATAAATTAAACTGTGCTAAAACCAAAGTTTTCCCTCTAAATCACCTCATGCGGAGAGCTGACTTACAGGATTTAGGTGTTGCATGGGAAACCAAATCCATTACATACTTGGGTATACACATCAATGTGAATTTCACTCAAATGTTTAGAGATAATTTAGGCCCCATAGTGCAAGAGATCTCGGAAGATCTTAATAGATGGGGCACAGTTTCCTTATCCTTATGGGGTAGGTTGAATCTTATAAAGATGATGGTTCTTCCAAAGATTCTTTATCCTTTAGACATGCTAGGAACCTACCTACCTAAGAACTGGTTTTTGAAGCTACAGAAGTTATTTAATTCTTTTCTGTGGCAAAGTAAAGCTACCCATCGATCATATTTTAAACTCACGGCTCCTAAGTCTAAAGGTGGATTGGCTGCCCCTTCCCTCTTTATGTATTACCTAGCCCAACATGTTAGTAAATTGGCCTTTTGGAAGGGGGACCAGACAAGAGTAGCTTATACCCCTCTCTGGTTGGACATTGAACGGGTTCTGGCGAAGAGAGCTAAATGTTCGTTATATGCATTACTGTTCACCCCTTTGACTAGTTTACCCAAATCTTTTAAAAATAACCCTATGGGGTGGTCCTTTAGAGCCTATCATCAGTTGCAACATTATTTTGGGGCCCACTGGTGGTCATGTGGTTCCCAACCCATTTTAGATAATCCACAAATTAAAATTGATGGTTCTCCGTTTCTGTAGCTTTCTGGCCTCAGATAAGCAATTTGACAGTAGCTGATTTTGGAATCAGGATAGACCTTGTCCATTTGAGGTCCTAAAAAAAATGGGGTCTTACGGATATCGATTTTTATAAATGGCTACAGGTCAGTAAGGCTTTGACCCAGGTCTTCTCTTCGGTTTGTTTGGCTGATGAGGGAAGGGTAAATGTCCACATCCATTTAATGACAGCAAAGCAACAGCACGCAGTAGCCAAGGTCCGCAGACTTCTCCAAGAATGGGATCACAGACTCCCCTCTGGAATATGTTATTATTGGGTAGAGGCCCTGAATATAAGTGCCTCCTCGAGAGTATGGCAAGCACTTTGGAGCACAGTGTATAGATATATTAATGCAAGACAGGCTAAGATTGATACATTTTAACATTAGGCACCACCTATATTTGACTCCCACCCATTTATATAGAAGGGGTGCGCTTAGCTCACCTCTTTGGAGAAGTGCAAAAAAGAAGGCGGAACCTTATACCACTTATTATGGCAGTGCCCTGAGATTCAAAGGCTTTGGAGATCTGTGGGTACCCTTCTGGGCCCTATCCTTGGCTCTCCCAGATTGGATGCCCCCGAGATTTGGTTACTGGGCGCCTTCCCTGCGGCCACTCCCAAAGCCTGGAGAGCGCGAGTCTCCCTGGTCTCAGCTGTAACAAAGTTGTTAATCCTTAGACATTGGACCTCGGATAAGGTCCCAACATTGGTTGCGTGGCACAAGGAATGTGCGCTGGCTATATAACTTGAAAAACATATAGCAGATATGAGGGGTAAACGAGAGTATTTTGCTTCTTTATGGGGCCAGTTGGAGCATTTTCTGTTGACTTGGAGACCATCTAGTTAAGAAGATTTGGTTCTTTAAGCAAGCACCTTTAACCTATGGTTATTCTGCACCCTCCCTCCTATCTCTTACAATTGGGGTGTGGGATGGGGGGGATGGGTTGTGGGTTTTGGGGTAGTTATTATTGATTGTTGTTATTCCGGCTGAAAGCATTATGCCCAAAGTTTGTATGTTAGAATCAAGATTTCATGCTTTCTCTGTAATACTAATATGGCTGTGTGGTTGTAATAGTGGTTGTTGAAAGAACAATAAAAATTTTAATTATAAAAAAAAAAAAAGGATTGGAAACCCTAACACCAAATTTCCCTACTTTTGTCACTTTAACCCTAACTGATGCATTAACAAAGCTTTTTATAAAATATATTTCCTTACTTTTTGAGATAGTATAATCGTATCCTTATTTTACTGTAGGAGAGCAGGAGTGTTTGGACACTGCGCTCCCATCCTTCCATACATGCATGTATGTATCTAGCTGTGGAAGCACAGGAATATCTGGCTCCTGCACTTCCAGATACAGCACAACAGTCACCAAATTGTCAATATAGCCATGTTATTACCCCACCTCATGCTCCTGGTGCACAAACATTTTCAATCCCCGCCAAAATGTAACTCCGCACAAGTGCAACACCAATCCATAGCGCAGGTCCAAAAACACATTTTGGGCAGGATTTCAAAAATGACAGCTGTGACATACATGAGGTAGTGTAATAAGAAGGCTGTGTTGAACATTTGGGTTCAAAATATTTAAAAGTTCCAAAGTTTTGAGCAGACATAGCAATATTGTGACAAATAGTCATACCTCTGCCATTTTAACAATTTTGACCCCAAATTTTCAACATAGCCTATTTATGACTTCACCACATGTACCCAGTACAGAAAATGTTCAAATCCCCCTAAACACAATTCTGCACAACTGCAATGCCATTCTGCATCACAAGTGCAAAAACACATTTTGGCCATGATTTGAAAAATGACAGCTGTCACATACATGAGGCGGGGTAATAACAAAGCTATGTTGAAAATATGGGATGAAAATATTGAAAATTTCCAAAGTCATGAGCGTGCATAGCAAGATTGCAAGGAATTGTCATAACGCAGTCATTTTTTCACATTTTCACCCCAAATTTTTAACATAGCCTTCTTATGGCCCCACCTCATGAATAATATGACTGTCATCACACAAATCCCACTGGAAAGGTGATTTTGCCAACCAACCATGAACTCACCATTCCGGTTGGAGTTGCCTAATGACAGTGTCATTGTTAATGAGTTGGGGTTCCCAATACACCATGTTGAAAATCTGAGGTCAAAATGATGAAAAACAGCTGAGTTATGGCTAAATGTTGAACCCCTCCCCCATTGAAATACATTGAAACACATTTGCCTTAGTTCATATTGCAGTTGACTGTTCCAACAGCAAGACATGTCTTTGATTGGCAGAGTGTGTCTTGAACCTGGGACCTCCATAGGTGAGTGGTGGTCTGTGGTGATGTCATGGGGAGTGTGGGGAGGTGGATGCACAGTGGGTGGTCAGGTGGGGGGGGAGCAAGCATGATCGGCGATGTACTTTTTTTTTTTACAAGTTTAAAAAAATAAAAATTACATTGAGGGAAAGTTTTCTTTGTTTTATATTTCTATACAAATCAGAAGGTGGGGGTGCCACTAGACACCAGAGAAATTTAAAATCAGACAGGGAACAGGAATCAGAGGGTGGGGGTGCTACTAGACACCAGGGAAGTTTGCAATCACACTCAGGACAGTGATCAGAGGGTAGGGGGTGCCACTAGACACCAGGGAAATTTAACTAAATGTGGGTACAGTGATCAGAGGGTGGGGGTGCCACTAGACACCAGAGAAATTTGACTAAATGTGGGGACAGTGCTTGGAGGGTGGGGGTTCCACAAGATACAAAACTTCCCTTGTCACAGACCTGGGTAGGGCTGCCGCCTGCTACTTCAGTTTGGGGCACTGGTGGCTAACAAAATATGAATAAAGCAGTCCAATTAATGGCAATCAATAGTCAACACATGTAGTGGGCAGTGTGCTGACAAGTGGAACACTCACTGTGCAGAGGAAAGGATTCTCAAGTCATGAAAAAGGATCCTTTTTCATGACTCATGATACGAAAAAGGATTCTTTTTCATATCACACAGTCAAGAAAAAGGATTCTTAACAGTAAATTAAACACATTGTTAAGCCATATTTCTAACATTGAAGTGCAGATTGCACCTAAGGGGGTCCCAATCTTCCAGCTAGGTGTGGTTGTTTCTCTCCAGGATGTCATTTTTGTGTCTTTTGAAAAAAACACATTTTTTTTTTTACAAAATGGAAAAAAAGATAGCTGCACATGAAAAAGGATTTTTCTCTCATGAAAAAGGATTTAATTCTCAGGAAAAAGGAAAGGGTCTCATGAGTTTGAATCCTTTTTCACAAGAACAAATCCTTCTCAAATTTTTCTCCCTCTATACTGAAAAGTACTCGTCCCATTAAAAACAATGGGAAGTGAAAAATTTAATAACTTTGCAATACATTAAAACTAAGCATGCCTGTTCTGTTACCCAAGCGGGTTCTACCATAAAACGATCACACCAAAATTTCACCTTTCTAGATGTAGGACGATGAGGAAAAAACTGCAAAAAGTGGTGACCTTATGACTTTTTGCAGTGTCCAGATCTCAGAATCTGCACATCCAACCAGAACAAAACTTGCCACATCAAGTGATCTACCCCACAGGACAGAGCAGACCCAATTTTGAGCAAATCCATTGAATGGTTGGAAAGTTATTAATGTGCAAAATTTAAGATTTAACATTAAACGTGCTACTCAACCATAAGTACAGGGGTGCGACCATGCTCATATATATGTATATATTGTCTGTGTACAGTACTGGAGAGACTTGCATCATCTCTATAATAATGGCCTGTAACTTCTTAAATAACTAATAAAATGTTTCCATTCTAATACCCCCTAGTATTGTACTCAGTAAGGACATACTGTAAATAACATCAGCCTCTGTTGTGTTGCTGTTTTGCTGTGGACCCATCTGGAGTGCCACATTTCCCCCTTAAGAAAGATTCTTTTTTGTGACATTGTTCCATGTCACTCATACAGTGCCTCATTGCAGTCTCAACATTTACATTTTAAAGAAAAAAAAGTTGTATGCTAGTATCTCATAGTTAGCTCTTGTGCTTTTTAAAACTTTCTTATTTCTAAATTTATAATTTATGTAGTTTTATATGCCTTTTTTCCCCATGTAACGTGCTAACCAGTGGTGTCCCCCTACAGTACTTTCAGGACTTGTACGGCCCTGGTTTTCAAATAGCTTTTTTATAAGAAAACCCCCCAATTACAGTGCCTCTGACTCTCCTTAACATCATTTCTAATTTTGTTTTGTCTTTACTTTGCTGTATTCATGTTTTATTTAACTATTTGGATTCTTCTCCCTTGGTGTCCCCCTGTTATGTACAAGACTATGGGTTCAAAAATTCTCCACAACACCAGTGGTCCATTTGCAGGACTAAAAGAACTTGTCTGTATTGTTGCTGATCCTTTGAAGGTCTTAAAAGCCCCACACCTGCCCAAGAAACTTCCTTTCTACTTCTCATCCCAGTGAGTGTTTTTCTTGGTGTCTCCATTCCTCTCATTGTTACATACATGACTTGTTGTGGTGTCACTGTTACATACATGACTTTTTATGAAACAAAACAGCTTTTAAATAAATTACACCAAACAATTAGGACAATAAGTGGTGTATAACTTTTCAGCCAAGGTTTAAATTGCTGATTAAGAAAAAAAGAGCTGTAAAACAAACAGATACGGTCAGCAGGTAAACTTTGACACCTCTGGAGAAAATGCATTCAAAAGTAAATGTTTAAACATAACTATGGTTGCATTATGGACATTAGCACAAGTGTTTCTTCTAGCAGGACTATATCAGATAGTTGCACTTATATTATTGCTTTTGTTGGGTCCCTGTTAACCACATGACTTGATGTGATGTCACTGTTACGTACAAGACTTGTGGTGTCACTCTTATGTACATGACTTCTTATGAAAAAAACTGTTTTTTAATAAATTGCACTGAATAATTAGGAAACTCAGTGGTGTCTAACTTATACACAAAGGTTCATATAGCTAATTAAGAAAAAAAAGAACTATAAAAACAAACAGATGCAATCAGCAGGTAAACTTTGACACACCCAGTAAAAATGAATTCAAAAGTAAATGTTTAAAGATAACTATGGTTGCTTTATGTACATTAACATAAGTATTTCTTATAGTAGGCCTTTGTTGGATAGTTACACTTATAATGTTGCTTTTGTTGGGTCCCTGTTAACCACAAGACTTGATGTGGTGTCACTGTTATGTACATGGCTTGTGGTGTCACTGTTACCTACATGACTTCTTATGAAAAAAACAGTTTTTTTAATAAATTGCACTGAATAATTAGGAAACTCAGTGGTGTCTAACTTATCCACCAAGGTTCACACAGCAAATTAAAAAATAAGGGACAGTAAAAACAAATGGATACAATCAGCAGCAAAACTTTGACATGTCCTGTTTTCACAGCAGTGGTGCCCAAAGATAAACTGTGGTGTAATTACAATCAGGTAATGCTTAGAATAAAATAGTGAAATGTTGCATACTATGGTACCTAAATAGCTTCAATAACCATACTAATTTGGAAAAAACTAAAAGAAATTTAAACCGAAAATTCAACAGAAGGTACACCGTGTTACGTACTTTACCTGATCCATGTGCTAACTTAAAGACTCATTTTCTTATACTTCCAGATGATGAACTATCTTTGTATTTGGTATTGCATTATCTCCATATGCACCCAATGTAACAATGATATAGTTATGGGATTTAAGTAAAAAAAATTGGGACATGAATGTCACACTGTGTCTCCAGTATCAAGTACACACTGAGATATATATATATACACTGTATATATATATATATATATATATATATATATATATATGTGTGTGTGTGTAATGCATGTGAGTTATGGGTCTTACCACTCACTAGTGGAGATAAATGTGTTATTCCACTGCAACCCATTATGTACAATATTTTATATATTGTCACTATTGCAATAAGGAGCTTAAGAAGGCTTTCATCCATAAATGCTCCTTTTCTTTAGTAATATTGTAATTTAATACCATTTTGTATGAGATTATCAAGACCTCGTTTATATATGTCTCTACTGCCACTCTCTACCAAGTCTTCAGGCAAACTATTCCATAATTTTACCACTCTCTCAGTGTAAAAATACTTCTGTTTGTTAGTATTTATTCTATTTCCCTGTACTTGCAGTGAATGACCCCTTCTGTTGACTTCCTGTTTTTTAGCCTTATGTCCAATTCCTGTTTAAATAAATTATTCTTAATAATGTCAAAATATAGAATTAAATCCCCTTGTATTCATCTTTCTTCCAAACTGTATAGTCCCAGGGTTTCCATTCTTTCTTTGTATGTTAACATTTTTAAGTCTGTTATTAATCTAGTCATTCTACGCTGTACTCTTTCCAGTCTTGTAATGTCTCTTCTTTTATAAGGACTCCATAGCTGACTACAAAAGTCCAATTGAGGTCTCACATATGACCTGTAAAGAGGCAACAACACCTCTGCCTTTCTACTTTTAATATTTCTACATATTGCTCCATACACCCTGTTTGCTGTAGAGATCACATCTGTACATTATTTACTCAGATCTTGTATACGGTCAATATACACTCCTAAATCTCGACCACCCATTGAGTTGTTTAATATAGTGTTACTCAGTGTATATACTGATTTTTTTTTTGTTCTTTTTACCTAAATGTATTATACTACATTTATCAGTGTTAAATACCATTCTCCATTCATATGCCTATCTAGTTATTAAGTCCATGTCATGTTGAATTGATGCGGTATCATGATTTGTTTCACACAGTCCTCCCAACTTAATGTTATCCGCATACTTAATTAATTTATTTTGTTTTCCTACTCTAAGATCTGCCATAAACAACTGAAAAATCACAGGGCACAAAACTGAGCCCTGCAGAACACCACTATTCACCCTCCCAGCTTCTGACAGGACTCCATTTACAGACACCCTTTGCCGCCTATTGACCAACCAGTTTGCTATCCAGTTTATTAAATGCTGGTCAATTTTGATGCCTTTAATTTATGAATTATGGCCCAATGTGGTACAGTGTTGAATGCCTTGGAAAAATCCATTAGTATAATATCCACCGGCATACCCCTGTCCAGAAATGTACTTACTGGATCTTAAAAAATATCAAATTGTGAGACGGACTCAATTCTCTGTAAATCCAGTGTGTAATGTCCATCATGTCATGAGTTTTGACATGCTCATTTATCTTATCCTTTATAATAGATTAAAATATTTTACCTGGGACCGAAGTTAGACTAATCAGTCTATAGTTTGTTATATTGTTTTTTGGTCCTTTTTTATGTATTGAAATTATTTTTGCCAGTTTCCAGTCTGCCAGTACATCACCTGTTTCCAACAGTTTGTCAAACAGTATTTCCAGAGGTACATATATGGTATTTTTTGCAATTAGAAGCATTTGGGGTGTGATGTTATCAAGACCTGGTGCCCCAAATTTTTTCAGTTGTTCGATCTTTCTTACTATACTTTTCCTATCACAAGTAGGAGTTTGTTTCTCTTTTGGGCATGAAGACACATCTCCTGGATTACTTGAGTCAGTATATACTAAGCAAAAATGTTTATTAAACAACTCTGCAATTTGTACTGGTTCACTAATTATTTCATTATTATCCCTTATTGCAGTTAACCCAGTTGTAGCATTTTTAATGAGTTTATATACCCATAGCACTGTTTACTATTTCCTTTATTTGCCATTTGTGCTAGTCATAGTTCCATTTTTTTACCTGTTTATAGCATTCTTACACAATTTCTGATTTGTCGTGTATTTATTTCAATTAAAACCTGTTTTTTATATATATTGCGTATGATCTTTTTTGTTTAATCAATTTAATGATAGTCCTATTCATCCATTTCAGTTTTAACCCCTTATTGTTATATTTTTTATTCTCTTTATATGTCTAATACAAGTATTTAACAATACTTCCTTAATTTTTAGCCAACTGTCTTCTCCACTCTTATCCTTACCTATTTTATGCTAATCAATTTTACCTATATCATTATTTATCATCCTTTCATTTGCTATCTTGTACAGAAAAATTTCTGTTTGTCCTTGTCATTTATGCTGTACACATTGTATATTAAATGTTACAGTACTGTGGTCACTGTCTCCCAAGGGAGATGCTACCAAACAGTCTGTAATGGTCAGACATTCTGAAGTTAGGACTAAATCCAAAATGTTTTATCCCGTGTAGGTTCCATAACATTCTGATGTAAGCTATTCTCTTTACAAGTCTGTAGAAACATCATACTTTCTCTACGATTAGCCCTATTACTCTGCCAGTTGATGTCCCCCAGGTTAAAGTCACCTGTTAATATCAGTGATCCCATTTCTGTAGCAATGTTTATTTCTTCTAGAAGTTTTAAATAAATTTCTTCTTTCATATTTGGTGATCTGTAACACAATACAAGTATATAAGTTTTCTTTGTATATTTATTTAAATGAATCCATAAAGATTCAGTCTCTTATTCGTGCTTTTTAATTAGAGATGTTATATCCGCTGCTACTATCTGTTCATTTATAAAAATAGCAATTCCTCCCCCTATTTTATTCATTCTGTCCAACCTGAACAAATTATGCCCAGGTAAATCACTACCCATTTCTTCTGTGTTTTTCCACCATGTCTCCATTATTAAAAAAAATATCATTATTCAGGTCTGGTGCAGCAAGAGCTGAAGCTTATTCATTTTGTTTTTAAGGCTTCTAGCATTACACAACATACATTTTAAATGATCTTTACTACTCTTTTTGTTTCCACTTCCTATATTTTGTGTTGCTCTTCCTCTAACAATGTCTTGTTTCTCTAAGGTGAGTACCATGTTTCCCTGGGTACCCAGGTTAAAGGAGAAGCCTCCATATGATTTTTTATTAACCTCGCTAGTATGTTAGTCCCTTTGTTATTTAAATGTAACCCATCTTTTTTACAGTATAAAAATGGGCTCTGTTTTGAAAGTGCAGCCATGAATCAATAAACTGAATGTTTTCTGTTTCTGTCCAATTCTTCAATCGAGTATTAATTCTATTTATTGTATCATTTTTTTCCTTCTGTGCCCCTAGTATTGGTAGTATCCCTGAAATTATCACCTCTGCCCCAATTGCTTCAGTGTTCTTGCAGCATCCATTAATTCATGGCAGATATCCTTTTCGTGATTATACCCTATGTCATTTGACCCTATATGCAGTGTAATAATTGAGTTACTTTTGTTTGATCTTAGTACAGCTGGTGCCATTTGTGCAATGTCTCTAACTTTAGCTCCAGGGTAACATAGCACCATTCTTTGCTCTTTTTTCTCTTCGCAAATCACAGTGTCACATTTTCTAATTAAAGAGTCTCCCATCACTATCATTTCTTTATTATCCATTTTCTTTGATGTATTAAACTCATTATTCTCTGTTTCTAAATCTTCTAGTGTTTGAAATCTGTTGTGTATCGGTAATGTGTTTGCTTCTGCCCTTCTACCCTTTTTTACCTTCTTACCATTATTAACCTTCTGCCACTGATCTCTGTCTTCATTTCTTTCATCATCTTTTCCTTTTTTTGTTAATCTTAGATTATCCTCTGTGCCAGTACAGTCTGGATCTTCAGATCGTCCCTTTTTCCTTTTTGTCTGTTGTTTTCTCCTATGGTCAGTGTTAAAGTCGTGTGCTGTTCTTTACCTATCTGCAAGTCTGCTATTTCTTTTTCAAGTTTGTTTAGCTTAGCTTGAAGCGTGAGGTATGCCTTACATGTTATACAAGTGAATGACTTCTTACTTTGCTGTGATGTTATTTCTGTGTACATTTTACATTTCTGGCAACGAATTAACCTTCCTTCCTGACATAGGGCCTTTTCTCTCCATTACATTCAAATCCCCTTTTATTACTTTACTATGTTCTCTCTTATCTCACTATTTCAATTTAGGCAGCGTATAACACTGAGTACGGGCCTACGTTATTCACCCATTTCCCCCGGTGGACATCGGCAGATGCCACTGGCTTCTGCCCACGTTGCCTCCGCTCCACGCGGATGACTTCCTTATTACCACCTAGCAACTGTGTTGGTGTCCATCGGGCAACAGAGGTAACCTGCCCTTAAAAGAACAAGTTATATCTCACAAGGCAGCCAAACTGACTTCTCCAAATCACCAAGTGTCTGCCCAAGTCCTGAGATTCTCGAGAAGTGGGAACCCCAGGTTATGGTACACTAAACAGTACTCTATCAAGTTGATGACTTCTGCTCCTGTTGCAGCCCGATTTACAGCTTCCAAAGACTAGTTTTTTTACAGATGTACCAGATCCCCTATTAAAATGAACTTTTCCAGTGCTCTTCAACACTGTGCTGCTCTCAGTTGCAGTATTCGGTGGTTTTACTCTGTGCTATTCTTGATCGCTAGAGCCAAGTGTAATATAGCCCCCACTGATGATGTTGTGGATGACTTCCTAGTCACCACCTAGCAACCGTGTTGGTGTCCATCATATATATATGAAAAACACAATTGCACATACCCCAAAAATGCAAAGCATCATGGGAAACATATGCAAATCCTCATGAGGGAATTTGGACTATCTTAACTTTAAGTAGAATTGCATGGTGCCAGAAGGCCTCACAGTGCAATCAGCAAAGGCTAAGAACAGCAGATAATACACGTGTTTTGTCCTAATTTGGGCTCATCAGTGTGCCATACCTGTGTCTTAGCCCAGGAGAGTGAGCCAGCCACTATATAGATATATATATATATATATATATATATATATATATATATATACATATATATCAGAAGTGAGGGATACAGGGAATATATCGACTATTAGGATGAACTACTGACTGACAGTAGTTGTATTGCTTGAAGCTAAAACATTAGGGCTATATGCTTATATAGAAACAATAGTTTATCCCAAAAGGTCAACTTTTTCCCACTGTATCACAAAAGATCTCTGGTTAATATCCATTTTACCAAGCTTTGCATGAGTTATAGGCCTGCCAATTGTACTGCAGTGTACCTTTGTTCTTTGGCACCTGTGGTTTCTTCTTCTCCTGCTTCATTAGTGGAAGTGCCCTTGGTTCCAGTCCTGCATATTCTATTTTAATATATGTTCCCTGGTATAAAGTAGTGAAAGAATGGCTCACAAACACTGTTTCACAAACAGAAAGGACCACTTATGGACTTTGGATAATGCTCAGTGCTTTATTACAAAAGTTAAAAGTAGAACTCACCACCACTAAAAAAATGGCAAACAATTTCAAGCTTCAACATGCTTTCTCAAGGCATGATGAGGCACCAAAGACAAACCTCCTATATAGTGTCTGACAATCACAGAATAGGATATCACATTCCACTTATATAGTGTCTAACAATCACAGAATAGTATACCATGTGCAATACACTTACAGTACATTATAAAAACGTGATTAATTATAAAGTGCCAAATACCAAGTCAAACCCATAACCATAAATACAGAACTTGTAATTGTCGTACGATTTCTAATAAGGCAAAAAACACATGATAACAAAGGTAATGAACAAGGGTTGGGAGGGAGAGGGTGGGGAGAGAGAAAGTGAAGTAAGAAAAGCAATATGAATATAGCACTGAACAAGACAATGAAAATAGGATACAACTAATCCCATATCAGTTTTTCCTCATATAAATAATTTGCTGAAATAATCAGTTACAATGAAGACTTATTGCTAAATGGCCTCTTTTATGTATTCTATTGTACCAAAATTATTACCAGTTATTGCACACATATTACAAAAAAAAAACAATATCACCCATAGTGCCACACATACTAAAACTGGGACAACAGAAAAAGAGGGAGAGGGAGGAAGGAAAAGAGGAGGGGAGGAATGGGAGGGAGGGAAGGGAGAAATGTGGGGATACAGTGTGAGGGAATGTGAAAGGTAGGGGAAGAAGGGGGAATGGAAGGTGGGAAAGGAATCCAAATGAGTAAAGCAGTAACTTGAGTTACTGCAAAACTGCTGAACCACATAATAGCAGACACAACATAACCAATGATACAGAAGCAGAGGAATGAGGAAGGTAACCAAGGGGAATGGGGGAGAGGGAACGGGAATAGAAACTGCAAACATTTCATATTTATGGCCCAATGGATGATACTGTTTTTTATTTTGTAAAATGTGTGCAATAATTGATACTAATTTTCATTGCCTTGTTCAGTGCCTTGATGCACATTGCTTTTGCTCTCATTTGTCTCCCAGTAATTACATCAAAAGGGGTATACCAGGGAGCCATTGCTGGGGTTCCCCTGATTGCCATTAGGAGTAAGGGCAACAACATTGGTGTCCCAACCTTTGGGGGTTTCATTCACAAATTTACACAACATGAGTTTGATCTGTCTATTTGCTCTCTCTACCTATCCTGATGATTGGGGATGGTATGCAATGTGAAACTTTTGACTGACACCTAGTATGTTTAAACATTCTTGCATTAAATCACCTGTGAAACTGGTTCATTTGTCAGAGACTATCTTGAGATGTAGGTCCACCTGGTAAACACTTGGTCTACCAGGATTTTGGCAGTAGCTTTGGCTGTTTGCTCAACATGGGAAGGCCTCTGTACATTTGGAAAAGAGGTCTGTGATCACCAGTGCAAACTTGTTGTTCCTGCTAGTCAGGGGCAGGGGTCCAATGAAGTCAATTTATAATGCATTCCAGAGACATGACTGTCTCTGGGGCAATAATCTGGCATTCTTCTTGCCAGGGATTGAATTATTCTGTGCACAGGATATGCAGTTATCCACATAGTGTTGGACATCTATTGTCATTCCTGGCCACCAACCAACAGTTCTTAGTCTCTGCTAGGTCTTGTCTACCCCTTGGTGTCCACCTGTAGGGGTATCATGGACCTGGTGTATGAACTCAAACCTGAATGTTTTTGGTATAACCCACAGTTTTTGACTGTCAGATTGTTCAGATTGGTAGAATACCAGCTGTTGGTCTGCAGATAGGTGAAGCTAGTCGGCATGTCTCTTGAACGGATTGTTTGTAGACATCTCCTTCTCTGTGTCTTTGGAGAGATGATCAAATACCTCTTTGATTTCTTGATATGCCCTCTGTACAGTACTGAGGTCCAAACGGACTACTTTGGGCTGCTTGTTGGCAGCTGCTATGTGCACCTCAGTGGGATGGGGTATTATCCACACCTCCCCCCCCTCAAGCTTCATCCTCAGCCAAGGTGTCTGCTCAGTCATTCTGGTCATGAAAGGGTTCAGCCTTAGAATAAGTTTTTACCTTGTGAATGTACAGCTTGAAAATAAATTGCTCAGCAAGGCTGACAATGTAGATGAACAGATCTCTGTATTTTATAGGAGTACTCTCTGATGAGGCGAAGCTCAGTTAAGGAGTTACACACACATGAGGAGTCAGAAAATATGATAGTTTCCTCTGTTCCCTGCTGAATGACCTCCAGAGCACAGGCCATAGCAGCAAGTTCTGCATACTGTGAGGACCTAATGGTACATTTTCTGGATACTTCAATGGTGTCTCCTGCTATTGTCAGAACCAGGACCCCAAATCCTGCAATTTGTTCTCCCTCAAAGTATGAGGAAGACCCATCTGTGAAGATGCAGCAAAATGCAAGATCAGTTAGGATTCCTTCTGTGGCTGGCAGGAATGGGCCTGGGTCTGACAAGATGCGTGGCTCTAGGCCACACTCATTTGGTTCTCCTGCATATAGGAGACCATGTGCCAAAATGGATGGCATTTTGGTGGGAAGGACAGTGATGTCACAGACTTGTAGCAGGAGTGGCCAATGAGTGAATCTGGTGTTGGACACATTTCCATCTTTGATTCTGTCATTCAGCAGAAAGTTGGTGGGGGTGGTGTGTAACACAATAGGGGAAAACTCTATAATGTAGGTGACATGCTTGACAGCCCAAAAGGTTTCTCTCATACAAAGAGTACTTCTGTTCTACAGGGGAAAGCATTTGGGAGGCATAGGCAATGGGTCTAAGAGTCACATTTGCCTTTTTTGCCAAGACTGCTGACATAGCTGTGTCAGAGGAGGCAGTTTCCAAATGGAATGGAAGGTTTGGATTATGATTAACCAAAGATGGGGCTGAAGCCAATGTCTTTTTTTCAGAGAAGTGACAGCAGCTGGGTGTGTTCAGGTCCCCAATGCCAGGGGACATCCTTTTTCAGTAACTCATACTGAGGTGTAGCCTTTTGTGTAAAACTGCAAATGAAGTCCCTGGAGTAGTTGACCATACCCAGGAAATGCCTCAGAGTAGCCACACTTGTGGGAAGTGGCAAGTCATGGATGCCTTGGACATTGTCCAGGGTGGGACTTCTACCCTCAGTGGTTATGCACAGGCCCAGAAAAGATACTTTTGACTGTCATAACTGTACCTTTGCAGGATTACATTTGAGGCCTGCTTTTTGAAGTAGGCCTAAGAGCTCATCCAGGAGTTTCAGGTGACTTTCCAAAGTCTTAGTGGCTAGTAGGAGGTCATCCACATACTGCAAGAGGCATTGTGGTGTTGAGAAGTCCCAAATGGCCTCTCTCATGTGGATGTGGAAGAGTGAGTTGTGGAATACCTGTGGAAGACAATTCAACATGTACTGTCTTCCCTCAAATGGGAAGGCAAACTTGTATTGGCTCTCAGGGGCCAGTGAAAGAGATCAAAAACCATTGGAGATTGTAATAGGGTGGGATCAAACAGACACAAAGACAGGAGTATACTGCATAAAATAAACGCAGCTTGCATTTATAATTTTTATTTCAAAGTCAATATTTATAGAAAGCAAATGAAAATTAAATTGGTGTTAATCATCACACCTACAAACAAAAAAAATTCCACTCTGGTGCAGCTTCACTCTTTTCTTAGTGACTATATAACTGCTGGTATGAATTCTAGCACACTTCCTCCTTCCTTTGAGGCCAGCAACCTACTGGCCTAACACACCTTCTTGTCTCTAGGTCCTGGGTATTTATCCCTCCCAGAACATGACATCATGATCATGTGACTAGGATGATATACCTAATTAAGCCTATAGCCTCTGGAATAAAATGGCATTTGTTCTATATTAAATAAGACAATACTGCATTTCTACCTGAGAAAGTCTATTTCAGTAATATAGAATTATTTCCTATATAACAGTCCAATATAGGCTAAACAAGGCTTATTAACCATTTGTAGCTCCGCCCTTTTTCATGACCTCATACCCTCTGTACTATAAAAACAGTTATTCTGAGGCCAACCTGCCCTATAGAACATGGTGAAACACTATATCAGGTAGATACCTTCTGCTATAGTTTCATAGTTTTAAAAACAGCCAGTGAGCTTGTAAAATAAGTTTGGGCAATCTAAACCAAAAGGGATTGAGGATGTGTTCCTCATCTCTGGTTTAGTTGCTCACAACATATTAGCAACTTATTTCTGGCTTTTACATCCAAACGTCATCTTCTCAATTTTAATAATTTTGCCATTTATTTCCATTTTCTATTTTAGGTTCTGTGCTTAACCTTGTGGAGTGTTTGAGGTGACTGCACAGTCTTTTGTTTCTTATGAGTGATGTTTCTCATTGTTGAAGGCTGAAATATCAGCCGTCAGCTTTCTATTTCATTTGGACCCTTATTCCGTATTGTAGACCCAGACAGCCCAGTTACCACTTTTCTGCATCTGTCCCATTCAAACTTTCCCCATTCTATACATGAGCAGGTCCTACTAGGGGATTCTAAACCCCACCTGCCCATTGTGTCCTATTTATGGACACGTTGCTTCTTTTCAGCTACTTCCATGCAGCCGCTATCACTTTTGGACCTGCACCGGAGGTTGGCCTTTTTCCTGCTCCAATCTAGGAGCTTGCAGTAGTAAACAGGAGTACATTGCACTCTTCAGAGCATAATTCTGCTCTGAAGCATTCAGGGAGCTAAACCTACTTCTTTCAGTATCTAGTTAATTCTTTACACCTTATGCTGCACTGCAGCATTCAGTCATACACTGTGACCTGTGGCAGATTTGGAGTGCTCACAACCAGAAGCGCTACAGGAGCTTTTTAAACACTACTTCTTCCCTTAGAGAAGAGCTTTGTGGGGCACCAGTGAGGTTTTTTTGGCATTCCAAAGGAGCGCAGGAGGGTTCCTGAGTTTCATAATAAACTACTTGTGCTGTCCTGCACGGAGGCATCTTTTCCAACTCAGGGACATATTTATTAATGATTTTATCACCATGTGTACTACGGAGGGAAACTGGGCATAAAGGAATAGTATAGATAAGAGATTATTTTGTCAGGTTGGCCACCCTGACAAGGAGAAAAAAAAAGGATAGCTAAGGAATAAGAATTAGATGACAGGACAGAGTGAAAGGAATAAGGAAGGGAATACACATCTCTTTTGAGCTTTAGGTGGGGGGAACCTTTTCATAACAGGAGTCCTGTTACAGAGATGTCCAAAGTGCTGAACCACTTGTGTTCAGGATTCAGAAATTTGAGCTCATCTGGATGCCACAGTGGGTGCACAACTAGGGGTTACTTGATAAAGTTTTCTGTAATCAATGGTGAGTCTCCAGCTGTTATTGGGCTTCTTCACTGGCCAAATGGGAGAATTGACTGTGGACATGTAGGGCGTAAGGACCCCTTGTTGCAAGAGAGAGAGAGAGAGTCAATGGTCACCCTCAAGGAGGTTATTGCCTCTGCAGAAAATGGATATTGTCTTTGTTTTGGTGGCTCATCACCTGCCACCTGGCTGAGAGTATTCATTCTCCCACTATCATGCCTGTGTTTAGCAAAGGCTTCTTGATGCTTTTGTACAATTGGTTTGCACTTAGGAAACAGCTCAAGGTTCTGCAACATGACTATGACATCATATTCTGCATCACTGGTTTCAATGTGGCTACAACGTGTGAGTACAAGATAAATAGTACTGAACACCTGACATTTGAAGAAATAGCCAGTTGCCTAGATATACCATGCATCCATAGTATGCAGGGAAGTCCACTCACAAAATGTTCTCGTGATGATGCAACATCATGCAATCAAAATGATGCTTTACTTCCAAGGTGCCTATTATCATTTGTATAGGCATGGACCTGTAAGTTGTTATTACAGTCCCCTCAAAGGTTTAGGCAGACGTGGATTTTCCTGTTGACCAAGGGTAGAGCTGTGGATCATCTTGATGTAGCACAGAGACAGCAGCGCCCATGTCTAGAAGTAGTTCAAGCTGGCAGCCCCCTACCAGCACTTCCACACAGGGATGACCAGAATTATCAGTCACTATATTAGTGATGATGTGGACCTGGGCCTGACACCATCAGTCCAATCCATCCTGCACTGGATCACTCATGGGGATCATCTCATTGAGCATTTGTTGTACCTCCATGTAGGGAGAGTTCTGATTTTGGGGCTTTTCATTCTCCTCAGGCATTTCTTCAGCTGGAGGGGTGGATGGAATTGTGGTCACAGTCTGGGCTGGTAATGTCAGTAGGTTTGTTGCTACCGATTGGATTTTTGCCATTAATTTGCGGAACCGGTTGTTCTCTTTGGCCTGTTCCTTGTATGAAGGGCTAGGCTCTGCCCTTTATATCCCTTCTGGCCCTGTTGTCCCTGCTGATTTGACCTGAGCTTGTACTTTTTGTTGTTTTGTTTTGCCCATCCCCCCTTCTGGTTGGGGGCCTTGTCCTGTTGGAAGTCCTTGGCCTTTCCTTCCACCATGTAGTGGGTGGAAGGATTGGTGCTGATCTGCACCAGGGCCACTTTGGCCTTGGAAGTCAGATCCCAGATATAAATTTGAAAGGCTCTTTCCACCCTTTCCAAAATGTTGTGAAAGCTACTTGGTATACCATTGCTTCAACATTTTCCCCGAAGCTCATCTGACCATTTTTCCAAAACTGACTTTTGTACT
This sequence comes from Neoceratodus forsteri, assembly GCA_016271365.2. Lineage (NCBI taxonomy): Eukaryota > Metazoa > Chordata > Ceratodontiformes > Ceratodontidae > Neoceratodus > Neoceratodus forsteri. Next base: position 256,865,045 of record CM028134.1, on the reverse strand, counting down.
CAATTGAGTCTCAGTCTGAGTCATCCCCAGCCATGGTCTTGACAGTCTGGTAAGCCAGTCACAGGGAGCTGTCATATTGGGCTAGTGTCTCTTTGGCATACTGCTTGACCGGGTGGGCCAGCATCACACTGATGACATTGGATTTGTTAATGACCAGCAGGGTGGCTACAACAGTTTCAGATTTTGCTTCATTGTTCAATTGGATCATCTCAGGCAATTTGGCCCAAAACATCAGAGCGACTGTTTGTCTCAGGACCTGAACTCTATACTCACTTGGAAGGCTAAGAATTTCACAGTGACTTTTCACTTTTTCCAAATGACAGTTCAAATTGTCATTAGGGCCCATATGGCCCACTTTGTCCGCTATTGTTTGGATGGCCTGTGCGGCCTGTAGATCATTTGGGGAATGACCCTCCCACTTCGTTATCATGGTTTTGAACACAGCTTTGACAGTGGCCATGCCCTGAATGAGGGTTTGTTTCTCCACCTCCTTTTTAAACATGTCAGTCATGGCCAGTTGGATCACCACAGACTATGCCTCGGAGGCCCCAGCCTTCGTGATCACTAGGTCAATCATCATTTCTACCTCTTTCTTGCCCTGCTTATTTAAAGCAGCAATCAGTGGAGGCTGAGGCCTCCATCCACCAGAGTCCCAAGGACTGCCATCTTGGATTTCTTCATCATCGCTATCTCCATCCTCCGATGATATCAGATTAATGTGCGGGGGGTATGGCATAGCTAGCTCATGAGCCCCTCAGGATTCCCAATTGCTTGCATAACTTCACCATCTTGGCTTGACCTTGTGAGTGATTTACCTTGCCTTTGTATTGTCATTTAGCCACATGCTCTTGCAAAACTCTGTACACGGTGCTCACATCACGATTTTCCCTGCTCTCCCAGTCCAAATCTTCCTGACACTTTCATAACTCATCATAAAACTCTTCATTCTCACTCTGCAACGTATCATTCATTCCAGTCAACAAATCATTCATTTGTAACACATGATTTTTATCCTGCAAAACCTTTTCATAATCCTGTACAGTACAATGCAATTCACTCTGAGCCTCATTGTAGAACCTCTGTATTTCTTGTTCCAGACTGGTTTGCAGCTCACCTATTTCATAGGTTTTAGATCCCAGCTCATTTCTTAAAGCCAGAACCTCTGTTTCCACTGCTTGTAAGGCAGCGAAGAGGGTGGCTATCATTAGACCCTTCTGATCATGCTTTTTAACCATAGATGGGGTTTCTGAATACAGGGTGCATTCATACAGTATTGGATGCCTATGTGACTTTGTGTCCTGCAGAAGATTGCCCCAGCCCCCATGAGAAGTCTAGTTTCAGCTCTGCTCTGATGACCATATTTGGCGGAGGTCTGCTATTACCTGCACTAACAGACAACACAAAGCATATCGATCCACTTTATATCCCACAATTAGGCAGTCAAGCGACCAGTATACAGAGTCCCTCAGACTCTTTTCCACTGTAGAGTGAGGGGGCATGGGCTCAAACACCTTCCACAATCCCAGTCCCATCCAGGTGTGGAAGTGGCTGAAAGTTATTCTGTATAACTTTCGAACAAGGGGGTGCAGGTTCTCATGCTTATGTTATCCCATGCCCATTCTTCTGAAAACCTTTGTTTTTTCTGGTTCGGTTCTGTCCAATCAGGTCCTTCTGTGGTCGCTACTTTGTTAGCTAGTTCTGGTAGAATATTCTGACCTGATGTCAAAGCACGACACAGAGACAGGAGTTGCAGACTAGAAGCTTTATTCTCTAGTACACATATAAAACAGCTTACCTAAGCAGCTGGGAGTTTGGTACCTCTCCGAACACCCGGGTGATCATGCAGAAAACTCAGTGAGCAAGGAACTTGCATAGTATTATATGTGATAGATAACAAAGTCTGTTACCTGGGTTATGACTCATCTGCTGAGCACTGCATGGCTCTCATTGGTGAATTAGGTGGGCATCTGGGACCAAAAACTGTAAGTTTTCACATGTACACATAGATAAGTAATATTGCTGACTAACACTACTTTTGGGTAACAACAGAGCTTTTCAGTAGGTTGTACTAAGCTTTGCATATTAGTTAATGTCAGTAGGTGGCATGCTAAGACCACAAATGTAGCACTACATCATAATACTGTTTTCCCTTATACTTTGAACTGAAGGCAGTCTCCATGAGGGATACTATGGCATGCAGGTCTACAGTGGTGAGGGCAGGTGGCACACCAGGGTCATACAAGGCTTGTACCAGTCCAGTGATATGAGGTCAGTTATCTCCTTGGTACATGGGCAAGGGGGGGTGTGAGTGAGAAAAGGAGAGAGTGGATCATGATGCACACACAGGAGGGAGACCTAAGAGACCCTATGATATGAAGAAGCAAATAGGGTGTCACAGAGGTAGATGCACTTGCGTGCATGCGTACACACACACACCTTGCCAATGTCACAAAATGAGGCTACTCAGAAGAGACCGAGAACATCCGCACCATATACAGGGCAGCCTCACGCAACCTGCATCTAAACAGTGACATCACACACTGCAATTTGCATCATGTGGAAATATTCCACAAATTGTGTGACACACTCACATCGAACTTATAATGTAGAAATAAACATAACATTCAGTGGCACGGGGCATAGCCCAGGAATACACATGCAAACCATGTTACAAAGCCAGTCACCAGTACAGCATGCATCCTATAGGGTAACAGGGAATCTCAGTAAAAAATAATAGACAGAGGTACAAAATGTCTACAGCACATGGTAGGGCCCCTAATTTCACTGAGGATGAAATAGCCCTCTTAATCAGCCCAGTGCTGCAATGGGGCAGAGTACTTTTGCCACCAGGCAGCATGTGCCACACACACAGGCCCAGGGAGACAGGGTGTGGCACATCATAGCAGAGAAAGTGCAGCACCTCTCTGGGGTCCTCAGAAGCATACAGCAGGTGAAGCACAGGTACAATGAGCTATCACTCTGAAACACCACCACCCTACAGAGGCTCCAGGAGATAGCAAGGGAGGTGGACATCACCATGCATGGGGGACACAGGCATGCACAACATAGGTGGACATTGCTGAAACACAGCACCATGTCACATTCCCCCCCGCAGGTGGTGAAATATTGATGTTCATTCATGCATATGTCTCCTGCACAGACATGCCCACCACACAGGAGATGGAGGAAGAAGGTGCCAACACTGCAGCAGTGGCAGTGGAAGGGGATGGAGGACAAGGCAGCAGCCAAGGTAGGACACAAGTGTGGTATATGTCTTATGCATTCACAGTGGTACATGTGACATGGGGATGGTGGCATGGCATCATGCAACAGTTGTGTCAATACAACAGATTTAGCATGGTGTGTCATGGCCATGCTGGGAACTGTGCATGGAGCAATGCACCAGTGCAGCCTCTGGAATGTAGATGGGGGAAACAGGTGTGGGTATCACAGCATAGCGGCATATTATCCCACAGACAACACGGTGATGGGTAGGTAGCCACCTGCCATGGGCAATATTGTGTGTGGTAGAATGGACCACATTCCAAGAGCATGGCCCAGTGTATGTCTGCACATGACTGTAGTCACGTCACACGTGAGTGGTCTCCAGGACTTGCCACAATGTGGCCACCAGTGCTGCACAGTGCATTGCATCAGAATAATGTGTGCCATGAGGAATGCTCTGCCATGGCACAATGGGGGCCTCCCCAAGGTGTCAGGACCACCGTCCATTGGCATATGTCTGATGTATCAGGCATCAGCACACAAGGGCTGATACATCCCTGCTCATGTGCCACTGTATGCCAGAATGTGGCCCCAGTGGATGGATGTGTTGCTGCCTGCATCCATACATGTCACAGTAGATGGTGTCAATGTGAACAGGGGTGCTGTGTGACACTCATTACTGCATGTTCCTGTTGGCACATGCATCAGGGCCTGACCAGATGGATAGGGGAGTCATATAGATTGCAAGGGGTTGGAACAGAGGCCATGCAAAGGGGCTGTGGCAACATATTTATGTGTATGTGTGGCCTGTCATCACCATAACACCCTGAAAGGTCCAACACATAGTATGGTTACCATCCACAGCTGAACATGGGACAGTGCTTAGCACAGCTGTTAGTGTTACACAGGTGATGTTGATGATGGCCAAACAGTGAATACATTGCAGTAAATGTTGCCATGTGGTGTAAATATGGGCAATGGTGGTACAGCAGTCATATGCAACATGGCACTGAACCAACACAGTGGCTGGTGTGAGTCTCCCCAAATGTCATGTTACACAGTCCCACCACATATATGTGATGGAGGTATGCTGCGTGACATGGATAGTACATACATGTGCGATGGTATGCTAGGGAACCTGTGTGTGTGTATACGGTGGTCCAACAAACAAACACACAGTGATGTTTTTGCATTACTGCATTGCTGATCAGTGTTTGGGGTGACATTTGCACACCATCATTAGTGATTGTTAAGCACATGTGCATCAGGGTGAGGCATTTGCACGGTGCATAAGGTGGGGCTATGGGATGGGGCACTGCATGGGTCATACATGCTGTGTGTAACAACAAAGTTGTCCACCAGACACACATTATCCATCACTGGGTTTCACATGGTGATGCAGGGGTGCATAGGGGCATGATACAGACCATGGTCAATATCCCACTGTGCAATCCCAGGTTATGTTGCAAGCCACATGTGCAGCTCACTAGATGGCAGACTCCATCAACTGGCCATTAGCCACTGTCTGCAGCTGCAAAGTATTGAGCACAATGATTAGGGATGTTGCCTGGACAAACATGGAGCTGTCTGTAGCCATTGTATGGTGTTCTGGAGTATGTCCCAGATTCCAAGGCAAATCCCAACACAATCTGCCTGGTATGCTCAGCAAACAACTCCAATAGTGAAACAAATAAATGCCTGCACCACTACTCGAGTGAAAAGTAGCTTTATTCAGGTGAGTTTACAGCCATTGCATCTCGGGCATATGTTCCTCTATCAGTTTCACTGTGAAAACCACATCATCAGAAGGATCAAAGACACATCTGCTTGTCATTTTGTGGGCTGTTAATTAAAGTGCCAGAACTTAAATAACAATATGTTTATAAAAAAAAGTATATTTATAACAATCAAAAACACCACCACGATTAAAAGCAGCATTTCTATAGAAAACTACATTTAGTCCATTTACAGAATTCATTTCAGCTGTAAAAACAGCGTAGAGGTAAGATAAATTGGTTAAAAAATCCTTGTATCCACGGGTACAATTCTGTTTTGACTCTGCAATAATGGGTTCCATTTTTGGGGAAATCCACAATTTAAAGCAGTTCAGTGGTACCTGTGGAGAAAAAAGTTGTAAAGAACCACACATTAGAACAGTAATATTTTTTAGAAGATTTATAAGACATTCAAACCTACTCTTAAAACAACCTTTCTGGCATTTCTATATCTTTCATTTGCATTTTATCTATTCTTTATCAATGGGAGGATATCTATTTTGTCATTTAATCCTGGTGCTCGAAGGGCCCCCCCCCCCAGGGTGTAAATCCAATATGCCTCATGGTCTAACAGTTTGTCATTCAGGTTCCCCCTCTTGGTCCCAGTTTTACAGCCTCAGTCCCACAAAATTTAAAACTATGATTTGTCCCTCTTCCTTTCATTCTCTGGCAGTGGACAGACAGGGCATTTTTGATATCTACCCTTGATATGCTTCTCAGGTGCTCTCCTACCCTTAGTTTTAATGTCCTAATGGTTTTCCCACATAAAATGCTCCACAAGAACATGTGGCTAAATATACCAAATTCTGTGTCACACAATTAAAAAAGAAAGAACATTGTACACCTCTGGGGCATTGGCTGTTGTAAATGCATTTCTTCTATTTAGTGAATTACAAAATTTGCAATTTCCACAGGGATGGGTGCCAACAGGTTTTGGTGGTAGCCAATTGTTTCTAATGGGCCTGGTGCTAGCTGCTTTCTGTAAAATGTGTACAAGGCAGTCTTTCAAATTTGTACACCTCCTGTACACCATCCTGGGTGGTGATTTATTAATTTCTTTCAGCAGGTTATCTGATCTCAAAATTCCCCAGTTTTCCTTTATCACTGATTCTATTTCTTTGGATGTCCTGTTGTTTGTATGTATGTACAAAGTTAAGTCTAGCAGGTTCCTCCTCTCTGGTTTGTTTTATAAGTAGATCTTCCCTCAGTTGTTCCCTAACATTCTCAATGGCTTTGTTGATCACCTTTTTTGAGTACCCACGTTCCCTAAATCTCTAACACATATCATTCTCATGTCTCTGGAAGTCTGTGTCCTCACTACAATTCCATGTTATCCTCAGAAACTGGGTCTTGGGAATATTGTCTATCATATGTCATGGGTGGCAGCTAGAGGTGAGCAGCAGGGAGTTCTGATCTGTCTGTTTTTTGTGCAGTGAAGTGGTAATACAATCATCCAAATCTCGTTTTATTTCTAGATTCAAAAAGTTAACCACATTCTCATCACATTTTACTAAAAAAATATAAATCTGGATTGCTTGCATCCAAGAAATTAATGAACTCCCTGAGCTCATCTCTGCTACCATGTCAGATCATAAAGATGTCATCTATAAAGCAATGCCACATGTCAGTCCTATGGTGAAATGGATTGATCTGATCATCATAGACTATTTCTTTTTCCCAATTTCCCAGATAGAGGTTAGCAAAACTGGGTGAAAATGTTGCACCCATAGTTGTCCCCTTAACCTGTAGGTAGTACCAACAATGGAGCTGCGCTGAAATAGGAAGTATAGTGGCCATAATAATACATCTTCATCAGCCTCAGGAAACAGCAGTACACACCTCTCAATCCTAAAAAAATCACAGTGACTCCCCATCTAACTATACGTCCACAGATTCAGACACTATGGGCAGGGTGCAGCTGTGATGCACAAACACAGCCACCACCCAGACCTGCACCATGTGATGTGCTGCATGCTTGTGCACTGTGAGCCATGGCCAGAGTGGTTCTGACAACACTTTGGGATAAGGAGCTATGGCATATGAGCCCCCCTCTCCATATCTCCCATGGCATACATCCATGGTTGACTACAGACTTGATACTGACAAGCAGTGTCCCTGTGGCTGCACACCAGCACTGCACTAATGGCCTGCATTCTTCCACCCACTGGGGTTGTGCAAAGTGCTTGTTGGTGCAGGACCTATTGGGTCATAATGTACGCTTAATAGCATACGACATTATAGCTAACCCGATACAGTGCTATCCATGACAGTGAATGGTGCAATACTGCATATACTGCTGTACACAGTATTGTACCATTCACACACTTCCAGGCAGAGGATAAGACCTGTGCTGGGAGTGGGTTCCACCGAGCAGCTGCTGTGGCTCACTGGACTGAGCCACAGCTGCAGGACCCCAGGTACTGTGTCTGGGACCAGGTTTGATTTCCGGTCCCAGACATTTTATTTTTTTACACTAATTGTGCGATCCTCGAGTTGCCCCCGGAGTTGAGAGAATCTTAGTGGGGGATCCGGGGTGCAGCCCCTGCAACAGGGGGTGTGGGGTGGAGCCCACAGAAAAAGACTTATGCCACATGGCAATATCGAGCCCTATTGGCAGCGCAATTTTGCCATACGGCATAATGTCTTACAACATTATGACCCTGTGCTGGTGCAGGAAGCCAAGGTCTCCATGGCGGCATGGCCTACGATTTGCAATGAGGTGGCTGAAAGACATGAGGCCAGACTATATGCTGAGAGAGTCCACCGCAGATTGGCAGCTGGCACAGTGGCCATGGTCCAGCCAGAGGTGGGGGAAGACACCTTCCCAGAAGAAGAGGAAGAGGAGGGCACCACAGACAGCCAACAGGGAACAGAGAGCCAGGACCAACCAGAGCAGCACTCCACACCAGACCAGCCTGTAGTGGCTGTGGATAGACAGGAGGAGGGGGCGGCAGCAGCACCATCACAGGGTATTGTGGAGAGGCCTGAGAATGTGAAGGTCCAGGCAGTGGAGGATATAGAGGCTGTGAAACATGAAGCTGATGAGCTTGTGTCATCCTCCCAGGAACACGTCCCATGGCTGATTAAAGAATTTGTGCCATGTCAGGTTTTTAATGGTCTAGTAGACTGTATTATGGATGACCTGCAGAAAGTTGCAGCAGACCTACAGAGAATGCATGGTAACATCATGTGGCTTATGTCGGCCATTGGGAACTTCAGACACTGAGGGAGGGGGTGGGCGCATGCCATATACCCTGTGTTGCCGCACTGTTAGTTTTAACTTGTGCACATAGTTATTTGCACTTTGTATTTCACATTCTGTTGTTTGTATGTCATTCTGTGGATTGTTATATCCCCCATGACTTAAGCCCAAACCCCTTGTACCTAGTTAATGTTTCTTGCTCATGTTCACACCATAAAACACAATGTTTTATGTATACCAGTTACTGTACTATCTTTAGTCATGATAATTAATGTTGTGTTTCACCCATCCCTTGCCTATTGTAAACAAATTTCTTTTGATATGTTGCCATTGTGTGGTCTGTGTAGTTTATTCCACTTCATAGTTTCACCAGGGTTGAGGGTGGGTTTGTGACCTGTGGGTTACATGGCCACAGTATGCTTCCGCTGTGTGCCAGCTGTTATGTCACAGCAGCAGATACCACAGCTGTTGTTATGCTCCACAACCTCTGTTACATTGCCAGCAGTAGTCCCCCCCCCCCACCAATACACACTTTCCCAGGTAGGTTGCAGATTGTGGGGCCCCATGGATGACTGTTGTGCAGTGGTGCCCTCAAAGCAGAGTTCCAGACATGGCTCTATGGCCAGGCATTTTGGCCAAGCTATCCCCCACTGGAAACAGTACCTGGCCTCCCCCAACAGTGTGTGGATCAGGCACATCCAGTGTGCCTATGTGTCCATGATGTCCACCCTACTGCTGTACACCACAATGTGTGCTCTGTGTGGTCCAACAGCATGCCATCCCAGTAGTAATATATGGTAAGATGGCACAGCATGGCCATGCAGTCCCATCCACTGTTGTGTGTACAACAGGGTCATGTCCCTGACAGTGCAGCAAGAGGGATGACAACATCTCTTGAACCACTGTACAGAGGTTCCTGTATTACACATAACTCCACATGTATATGTACTAACATGCTGTCCTGCCATCCACACTTCACCATCCTGGCAACATACAGTGCGAGTGGCTATGTGACATGCCTTCACTCCTGTCTACCACCCATGTGCACAGAAGACAACCGTGCCATTTATGTGTGGAGCTGTATGGCCTTCCTACAGTGTGGTACATATGTTTAAGTGCTGCAGTCAACAGAGGACACACATAGTAATAGTCAATGTATACTTTATTGTCTGGATGGCTGTTGTCATCTACTCTCCATTAGGTATGTGCCAATACATACTTGTGTGATGGATCCCTCGCCCCGCCATAGGCTCCACACCCATACACCACAACCCTACACCCTTACACATATACACACACATACAGCCGCCACCTCAACTGTAACATTAATTGCCCCAATACAGCAACCACCCACACACATCCCCACTGCTCAAACCCCCACCACATGCCAATTATTCATCTAAACCCCCACCCCAATAGGCATTGTCTGGGTCAAACCTCATGGCCATGTGCACTGGCAGTGTATATCTGCCTGTGGATCACACCTCCGCATGTAGCCATGCCTAAAGCATTCCCTGTATTGACATGTGCCACATGACTACCACTATCTCCCTGGTTGCCCAGGGACCACATTACCAATGTTCTTCCTGACCTCCTTGGGACAGGCATAGAACTACTCCTAGTAATGACCCATGACCCCATGGTCCCTGTTGTGCACCCATTCCTCCATGCACTGCCTTAGGTTGGTCTATGTGTGGGCAGCACTGGCCCTACAGCCAGCCAGTTATCACTTGCCATGCCCATGCTTGCACCAGTGGTGCCAGTCACTGTGTTTGGGCCAGGCATGTACACCAGATCCCTAGAATTCCCAGCAGGGCACTAGGATGCCTGTGGCTGTGTCTCTGCAGGGGGTGCAGGGGAGCTATATGCTGGTGCCACCAGTGTGGCAATTGGCCCCATGGGGACTACACTACTGTCCACAGTGTTGAATGTCATAACACCTGGGTGTGCAGCAGGCACGTGGGATGGCTCACACCTGGTGTGGCTGGCTGGTGGTACTGCCTCCAATGATTGCCCACTTCCCCCCCCCACACTGGCTGTTCCTATCAGTGTTGCCCCCATGGGGCTCTGCATCTCATGGGGTCTCAATACCATAGTGTGCTCTTTGGTTGATCAGCATGCAACCATGGGCCAATGTGTGGAAGGGTGTCCCATATTCAGTCATTGCGAATGCCTGTAGTTGTGACACATGTGTCTGCCAACCTTCTCACTCATGTTCCTCTCTGTCGCTACCAGTTCTGCCTGTGTGGGTGTTCCCATTGATGTGCATGTGGTTATCTTCTTGTGTGGGCCACTACACAGTGCCTTGCCCTTCAAGTGCCACACCATACACCTGGCCATTAACGTTATACCCATGCCCACGCATTGACCAGGATAGGCAGTGGTGTAATGCCCTCTGCCTCTATGGTTGGCATCCCCCAATACTTGAGGGGCACTACCCACACTGGGGCCAAGGTGTACATCTCCCACAGGTACATTGTTGTCAGTGCCACAGGCCCCAAGGACAGCACCCTGCTGTATCACATGCATAGAGCTGTGGAATGGGGCCACAGTTCTGGCAGTGTATTGGGTGTATACTCCACTGTTGTGAGAGTGCTGCATCGTCATGCTGCAAGGCATGCCAGGCTGTCCTGCCACTATGTGTTGGCACATGGTCACCTGCATTGCTACCAGGAGGTCAAGCACAAGAGTCACATGGTCCAGTATTGCCATTTGGCACTCAGCGAGTACTTGGTTCCTCTGCAGGACAGCTGTCTGCTGCATCTGTTGGACTGCCAACAGCTGCACAACCATGGGTGACAGCGTTGGTCACACCTATGAGTTCCTCATCCACACGGTGATGGTGCTGATGTGCAGCACTGTGTTGTTCCTCCAAGCCCACCCTAATGGCACCCAGTTCTCTGCCTACCACATCCCTGGAATTCAGCATGTTGCAGCAGATGCGGTCCATCTCATCCAGCTCCATGGCCAGATCTGGTGATTCTGTTGCATCAGTTATGGTCCCCTCCCCCTGGACACATGTTGCTGGGGAGAAGTCCTGTTAACATTGTCCTGGATTGCTTCAGCTGGACTTGGGATATTGCCATCATGGTCCTCCTGCACTGCTACCATTAACACTGCCACATCCCCAGTGTGTGTTGCCACATCAGAGTGGCCCTGGTCCTCTTGTCTCTCTCCATGCTGTGTGTCTTCATGAATAAGTGTTTCACTTCCTCGATCTATGGATGTGTCACTGTCAGTCTCACTGTCCTCAATGCCCTATGCCTGTTCTGAACAACCACTGGGACCTGCTGTGGTTGTGTCCAATGTGCTGCTGATACCTGAGAAGACAGCAGCACATGGTCACCGTGGTACAGTCCATGACCACACTCAAAGACATGTGGTGCCTTTATGTCATAGTATGAATGGCATATGCTACAGAATACAGTAGTACCCCACCATTTATGACATTTTAATTACATTCATTACAATATGCACAGTACTTCCTAACAGCCATTTTCCCCTTACTATGTCATTGCACTGTGACATATATGTACAGGTACAGATAACACACTGGGGACAAGATCAGTCCTGTCACTGGGTCGATGTGGGTATGTTCTCATGCTATATATAAGTCATTACTCGCGCTGTCATTGTCTTACATCACATTACTACTCTGGATATTTGCATGTAGACTGCATTGGCAGAGAGTTATGTTGTCAGCCTACTTATTAGTAAATTGAGTTCCCTGTAGACTGACATTAGTGAATCAACAAGCTTTTGGAGAGGAAAGGGACCATTTTTTAACTGGATGGCAAAGACATCTACTGGAATCTTCAGCTGGATTGATTCGACCAATGGATGATTGAACGTGACCATTTAGCCTACCTAAAAGTTAGAATTTTTTATTGGGGGAAAAACATAAAACAAGTTTTGCATCAGTGCTATACATCAGTAACTGCCCCTAGAGACTCATGTACAAGTGGTTGTTTCTGAAGGTGCAATCACTAGTTTTTTAGGGGAGTCACAAGATGATCCCCCTCAAACAAATCAGTTAGCATTGCTGCAGATATCTCCTACAGGAGCACAAACTTTTGCCATTCAACATACCTAACTATCACTGGACTTACCCTGCCACACTGCCCCTTACAGAGCAGCCCAAGGATTGCACGTTTCCAAGAAGAGGTACATGGAGAGGAAAAAGGGGCAAGGGGAGAGGTAACATCAAAAAGAGTATACAACATTGGGAGAAGCTGGACGAACAATCCCACCCAGTCCACAACAGATTATCACTAGAGGGACAGCTACCCACAAGTGTAGAACAGAGGGAGGAGGGGGAGTACTGAATTATAAACAGAGGACTGATGCTTTAACTGATTTGTTGTTTACCAGACAGACATTACTCCAATATTAAGTGACATTGATAACAACAAAAGTAAACCAACAGTGGTCAATATTTCAGACTAAACACTAATGCTGAAATATGAATGTTGAAACAAGGCTTTTCATTCGTATCCTCCCAATGCACTAAATGACTTTATGTGCATTATTGATCTGCACAAGTTTACTTGTTATTTAAATCTCAAAGTGTTTTTCAGCAATCATTCACAAATGGAGAGAAACCAGTTGATGGCATCATCATTATCAACTGATGCCAGTGATTCTACACAGTCTATCATCGATGGTTCTAACATAACTGACCAACAAATATCTGCTGGGGGTACTACAGTATCTTGAAGAAGAAGTCTTCCTTACTACCTCCACAAAACCTCGCAGTCCTGACATTTGAGAGATCCTGCAAGAGGGATATCAACAACATTTTATAGAATTTACAATATCCAAGATTTAACAACTGTTGTAAACAAGAGGGAGAAGCACGTGTGAATTTAAGGAACAATGATAAGATCATAATCAAGCCAGTCAACAAGAACAGCTCTATTGTTGTTCAAAACAAATTATAACCTTGAATTGTTAAATCAGTTAAAAAACGTGAAATGTTATTGTCATTTGGTTAATAATCAGGCAGCAGAATGTAAGAAAAATGTTGCTCTCATATTACATGATGCTTTTGTTAACAAAACCCTTTCAGCTCAGACATATGATGTTTTAGTTATGAACAATCTGATTAGATCAACCATTTACAGTTTCCCAAAGATTCACATGGATTTGCGTAAACCTCCACTATGCCCTAGAGTGGCTAGTATAGGGTCATTGACAAAGTTGTTGACTCAATATGTTGATGCCTTCATTAAACCTGTTGCAGTTTTATCATGTTCTTACATATGTGATACTAGTTATATTTTGGAAACATTAAAAGATTTGTATATGTTGGATGAATCATGGCTTGTAACACTTGGGCCGGGATATTCAAACTGCACCAGGCAGTGGCGCAAGCTTGGGCACAGTGCAACTGTGATACACTGGGGCCAGGTCCAGATGATACTCAATAGTGCTATGCCATGGTGCAGCACCATTGAATATGGCACAGTCAGCGCACAAACTGCTCATGGTGCAGTAGCACTGCACTGGTGCAAGCCACAGATAGGGAGCACGGGGATGCACCAGTGCAAGTGCAGTTGCGCTAGGTGCAGCACCCACGATATTCAGCAGGTGGCATGCAAATGAGGCCACAATATATGCAAGGTGCAAATGGGGCCATTTGCATGTCATTATGGCCCCATTTGCAGGCCTTGTGCAGGGCAGGCTGGAGACTTGTGCCCAGCATCCTGCACAGCATAATGTGTGCCGTGGGGATGCCGGAGCATCCCCCGGCCCGTAGCTGCAATTACACGGTACGTGTTAAAGAAGAAATCCCTGGTAGTCTAGTGGCCCTCCAGTCCCAGATTCCCCAATAGGTATGTAGCATGGCCATCCCTGGTGGTCTAGTGGTCCCCCCTTCCCACCCAAGTCCCCATTTCCCTGATAATGGCAATATGATTTCCCTGGTGGGCTAATGGAACCCCCCCACCCACTGCCATGATCGTGGTAAAGTCCCATATTGAAAAGCCCTGGTGATCCAGAGGCACCCTCACCCCATCCACCCACACAGAACCCTTGCCCACCCCGCCCCATAATCGGGCGTGGCGGTTTGCCGCGACGCCGTCCGCCACTCTGCTGAATGACAGGTACAGTATGGGCTTGCAGGGCATAGTTAGAGGAGAAGTCCCAAATCTGTGAATGACTCCATTCACATATTTGGGACTGTCCTAACATATATGACCTGCAAGCCCATTTATTCCACTGAGGGACCAATGGGCTTACAGCCCATACTGTACCTGTCCATTTGGCGGCAGGTGGTGAGAGGTGTAGATGCAGCCGCCAGCTAATAATGGGGATGCAGGTGGGCAAGGGTTCTGTGTGGGTGGGAGGGGTAGGGATGCCACTGGATCACCAGGGCTTTTCAATATGAGAAGTTGCCGCGATCACGGCAATGGGCAGGGGGGTTCCACTAGACCACCAGGGATGTCATATTGTCATTTAGCAGGGAATCAGGGACTCGGGTGGGAGTGGGGACCATTAGACCACCAGGGATGGTCATGTTTCATGTTTATCAGGGAATCAGGAACTGAGGGGGCCACTAGACTACCAAGGATATCATTATCAACATATACCAAGCATTCGCCAATACGGGGCGGAGGGGGTCCACTGGACCACCAGGGTTGTGAGTGATTGAGGACGGTGTTCTGGGTGGGCGAGTGGTCACCTATGGCTGGGCTGCTGTGTTGCACCCTGCAATACAGCAGCCCACCTGTGGGTGGCCTGGATTTGCTCCTACTCTATATGGGCTCACCTTTGAGCCCCCCCATGCAGAGCAGTGCAGGGGTGCACCAACATCTGTGCCGCACATCCCGGGCTGAATATCGGGATGTGCTGCATATGCATGGACATGCCCCCTGCATTGGCGCTGCATACATTATCACTGTGCCCCAGTACATTGGATTTTGCACTGCACCAGGCAGCCTTCTCAATATCCCACTGGGGCACAATTTGGGATTGCACCAGCACAACTCCATTGTGCCAGGTGCAACCCCTTTGAATATCCAGGCCTTGTGATATACAGTCCTTGAAGTCTAAGATTCCCGAAGATGATGGCATAACTGCTGTTACTGAAACACTGTATAAGAAAACTGGGCAGATTAGATGGGCCAAGCAGTCCTTACCTGCCATCAAATTATAGGTTTCTGTGTTTCTAAAACTGATTTACTAACCCCTATGATTAAATTCTTAGGCACTTTAACTGAGTTAGTATTGACTAGCAACATTTTTTTTTAATTTAAAGATTTTTACTATGAACAAATAAAAGGTATGGCCATGGGTGTATCATTTGCGCCCAACTATGAAAATGCTTATCTGAATAAGTGGGAGAAGAGGTCAGTCTTGTCCGGGATGACTAATCCCTTTCTACAAAACATACATAGATGATTTACTCACCATCTGGAAAGGTTCACAAGATGAACTTAGTGCCTTTGTACAGTATATTTTCTGGAGAATTCAAACCAGCATCCAAAACTTACCATGCATTATTGACCAAAGTCAATTTTCTTGATCAGGACATTGAAAAGATAGCATGGGGGAGTTAAAAAATCCTTATTTCAAAAACCTACTGATTGCAATTCTTCATTGCATTATGTGAGCTGCCATCCAAAGCATCTAATGAGAAACATTCCAGCTGGACAGTTCAGGAAATTGAAATTGAATTTGAGTACAAATGCTGACTAATTGACAAGGAAATAGATTTTACATGAATGTTTCAAATGTAGTGGTTATAGAAAAGACTGTATTGTAAGAGCCAGAAACAGTGGACCAAATGGATAAGGAAGTACTGCTCAGAAAATGTGATGATATAGGAGTATCACAGCGGCATGCTATTAATTTCATAACTACTTTTAATCCTCAGGTAGAAGAAGTGCAGAAAATAATTGAGAAAAACTGGCACATAGTACAAACTGAAGAGAAACTGACAGAATATAAAAGGGCACCCCTATGTTTTGTATACAGAAGAGGGAAAAGCATAAAATACACTGTCATACACAGCCTCTTGGTTCCCACCCTCAAAGAAACTGCAAGCCCTCTCTGTTGCCAGAAGGAAATAACAGATGTGACAGTTGTAGGTTTTGTGGCAGTATATTGATAAATGATTATTTCAGCCACCTGTGACAAACACGAAAATTGAGGTACATGACTTTTTTACATGCAGTACAGAAATGTTGGTGAATGTAGCAGTTTGTTCTTGCCAAGCCTTCTATGCTGGCAAAACATTAAGACCTTTTAAAAGGAGTTTAAATTAACATATTAAATCTACTGAACAAAAGGGATAGTGAGAATGCTTTAGCAGTACATGTCATTAACTTTGGGGATGGCTATTAGTTCAAGTTTATAGATCTGGAATGAATGATCCTCTGTGTATGTTGGGGTGACTTGGATGACAAGTTGTTGAAATATGATGGTTTCTAGCAACAGTTTGCAAGCTTTAAAACTGCTTGGACTGAATGATGTATTTCACCTGAGTCCATATTGAAAATGATTGTATTTGAAATTATTGATATTAGTGCTCTAGATAGTTTTTCTCTATTTGGATTTGCCTTAAGTGATAAACCTTCTATGTTATCTGTAGTCTAATATTATCATGGTGTTGGATGTTTGCTGTTTCCATTCTTGTTTCCTCATTCCCATTGGTTACCTTCTCTGTTCTTCTGTTTCTGTGTCATTGATTATGAAGTGTCTGATACTATAAGCTTCAACAATTTTGCAATAACTCAGGTTGCAGCTTTATATTTTCATTACAGAGGCATGTGCAATAACTTATTCTATATGCCATCATTTGATTTCATTACCTTTCCTGCTTTCCACTCCTCCTCCCCTTCCCTTTCCCTTATCCCTCACATTCCTTCACACAATACCCTACCCATCTTTCTCCCTTTCAATTCCCTTCTGTGATAGGCGCAGTGTATGAGGGCAGTCATATAGAAAAATGTCTCACCATTCCTTGTAAATATTTCGGTTTTAATTTATTCTTTTCCAGACGTTATTTACAACAGGATAATTTTCAGCATGGTATAGTGCTTTTTCCATCTTACACTTCCATTCGGACAGCAGACATTACAGCAAATGGCATAATCTGGTATTTGTAAGTCTTCCATGTGAGGCAGTAAACAAGGTCAAACAGCAAACAGAATATTCTGGCAGTTCTAAGTCTTCAAATTCAAAGCAGGAAATAACACAATTTATCAAAACTCCACAGAGCACTTATCAGCAGCATCCAGAGCATACCTCCAGACCCACAGCAAATGAAATCTATCTCTCAACCCACACAGTCTGATTTTATACCCAGAAGGCGTCATGTGATTATTTAACTCCACCCCAGAATTTTACTACACACTTTAAATCTTTATTTTCAAAGTATTCATTTCATATATAAACATAATGCCCCTTTTAATTACTTCAGCCGAATATGTACAAGCATAAAGGTAAATTATACTCCTATTTAAAGAGCTTTTTAAATCTTTCTAACAACTGAAAGCACCTCCCCTTCCTATACTTGATATAAAGAATGCAGTTGTGGCCGGCCGGCTCCTAGAACAACAAAGACGCCGGTAGGAACCGAACTCGGGACCTCACAAATACCGCAAACATCTCCATCTCAAAGAAGTTCCAGATCCAACTCCAAACCTCCTCACTTTACCTCCGGAAGGTTTGTAAAACTTAAAACAATTATGCTTTAACTGATATAATTCATTTTAGGGGAGAATTTAAAGGTAAATAACTTTGCGATAGTGCGAATATTCGCACTATCGAGAAGTAACACAGCGGCTTGCCTCTTGAAGGCAAAGCCTTAATATCAAAGCAAAAAGAGGGTTTTATTTTATCAAAATGTATGCCAATTCAAAGCTGGAGACAGAAGAAAAGATAACAGCCCATTTCCAAGAAAAGTGACCGCCCCATAGACCATCACAGCACCTATGGCAAAAATAAGGAGAGTGTTAGCTAATCAAATACAGACACCTTCAACTAATTCCTCAGATATGCAATAGCCCCTAATAATGTTATACCACACATTCATTATTGGCACTGCAACCAGGCGAATCACGGCCATAATCAAACAAACACCCCTCAGCATAATTACCACCATGAACCACGTCACCAAATTAATTATCCTAGTTCACATATAATAGCAGCCACAGTAGCGGCACTACAAAATCGGTCCCGAGTCCACTCCATTTGTCCTATGTCTATTTATGCAAGAGATTCAGCCCAATAGTTAAAAGGGAATTTTAGGAACCATAAAAGGTTCATTTTACCAGTACTTTGCTTTCTTCCCTCTTAGCGGTCATAACAGGACCAATATCCGTTTTATATTTTATTCAAAACTGAGAACACCTCATGTCAGGACATAAGAAAAACACTTAAGTGGTTTCACTACTGAAAAGGCATTAATATGCCTTTTCAAATCCCACTTCTTTATTTTATTTTATTCTAAAGACACCCCAATAACAGAGCATAGTGCAATACAAGCGCCCACTCTCACTGAATCCACTCACACAACCCGCGTCACCACAACACCCAAGAAAAAGGGCTACTAGACAAATTTAATACCAAAGGCCACTAGATAAATTCATAACAAAAAGAAGGCACTTGCCCGAACGAACAAAACAACTCCAAATAGCCGTTCAACTATTTTACATTATCCTCTGCAGTGCCAACCGGCACCAAAACTAGTTCCCTGAGAAGGAGCAGCTGTTCCTTTAAATTTACTATAGCCCACATTTCAGTTCAGTTTTAATTTTACTTCAAATTGGCTTAGTACCTAAATTTGCAGTTACATCTCAGTTCTGATTTAAATTTGAGTAACTCAGAGTAATTCTGCGTACTGAGCAAACATTAGATTATGTGGGCTAATACTGATTTTAATTTTGAGCTCTGTGTAAACTTCCTTAGGAAGGAAGACAGCACACTGTGTAAACTCTATTTCTGCTTAGTGTAAAACCCGCTTTCAGAAGACTGTGCACTGCTTACACTTAATTCAGAAGGCAGTCACAATTCTCTAAGTACATGCTGAACAACGTTACACATTTAACGCACTAAATCTAAACCACTGTTCCTTACCTGACAATCTAAGTAAAATCACAAAATCGCCAACGGGCACTACAAAGCTTCTTTGCACTATTATAATCTAACGTCTTTCCATTTTACTTAACGGAGGGCTTACTGTGCACCCCGATATAGTGCAAGCCATAAATAATAAACGTTCTAAATACTATCAGGAAATATTATATCTGGACTTTGTCTGAGCAATCATTTACTCGAGGAAAGCAGAAGCCATTTTTACAACTACCGAGGAGGGGGGAAGATTCAGGTATACTGCCTCAAAGGGATTCCATCCCAACCTTCACATTAAAATAACAACTATCCTTTCATTTATTATACATTCTCCTTTTCTTTTTTAATTCACTTTATCTTCAAATAATGTCACTAAATAACAGCTGCCTTTTAACTGAATGCACGAGCCCAGACTAGACAGCCTGACTGTGGAACAATAAGAATCATGACAGCACCTTTAGGAGAATATGAAACGGGGCTTTCAGGTAGCCCTCCCAGTTTTATGAATATTATTTGGGGCCCTCAAACCTTCACAGGAGCACCCTGTGACACCTTCCTTTTCTTCCTCTCCCCTTTCCACCTTCCTTCTCTCTCCCTCCTTTTTCCTGTTGTCCTAGTTTTAATATGTATTACTCCATGGATGATACTGGGGGTTCTGTAATATGTGTGCAATAACTGATATTTAATTCTAAGTATGCTGGAATATTAAGAATGTACATTTAGCAAAAAAGTATTCATTGTTTAACTGATTATTTCACCAAATTATTAATATGAGGAAAAACAGATATGGTATTAGCTGTGTCCTATTTTCATTGTATTGTTCAGTGCCCTTATTCACATCGTTTTTCTTACTTCACTCTCTCCCGCTCCACCCCCCACCCCACCCCAACCCTTGTTTGTTATCTTTTTCTTCATGTGTTTTTATATGATTGGACATCATACAATATTTTTGAGCTCTGTATTTATGGTTATGGGTTTGACTTGGTAGATCACACTTTGTATTTATAATTAGTCTCATTTTCAAAATGTAAGTGTATTGCACATGATATCCTATTCTGTGAAGGTCAGACACTATATAAGGGGGGTGTGTATTTGGCGCCACATCGTGCCTTGAGAAAGCGTGTGGAAGCATGAAAACTTTCAGCATTATTTTGGTGGTGGTGAGTGTCATTTTTAACCTTTGTAATAAAGCATTGCATATTATTCTATGGCCATAAGTGACCGTTTCTTTTCATGAACCAATGTTTGTGAGTCATTCTTTCTCTACTTTGCAGCACTTCTTATGTTTGGCTCCAAGCATGGATCTCCTTTAGCTGCAATGTTGTCTTTTTATATGTTTCCTGGAAATCTAGTAGCCCCCTTATGATTTAAAAAATATTGTTCATGGTAGGCCAGTGATCCACCTCCTCCCCATCCAAATGATCACCTCCCCACTTCTCATATGACCACCAAGACGAGGTCAGTATTCACCCTTCACTCACCTCTGCTGCTGGCCGCCATCTCACTCAAGTATATTAACTCACATTATTGAAATAACTTTATCAATTTTGTAGAAACACAAGTACAATATTGACAAAGTTATTTCAATAATGCAAGTCAATAAACAGTACTTGAATGAGATGATGGCCAGTGACAGAGTTGAGTGGAGGATCAATCCCGGTTGCCATCACTAGTTGGATGGAGGAGTGGGGAGGTAATTATGGAAACAGAGGAGGGGTAGGCCACTGGACTACCAAAGAAAACATATTTAAACAAAATTGGGAGCAAGGAAATGGGGGGGATTAAAGGAAGAGTGCCATGGTTTTTTAAAGAGATCATGTTCATGTGCCACTGCAGTGGGCAATGGTTTTTGAGACTATTGCACATTGCTAGAATTATTCCCAATCACAAGGGATTTTGAGGGCAGAAGTGATAGCTATTGTTGATCAAGTGACCAGGTTTTGGCCACTCACATGCCAAGATTTTGATCCAAGGTTTAATAATATAGAACATAGAAACACAGTCCATTCTAATTATCTTACTACTACTGAGCACGTCATATTTTCGCTCCATCTCTGTTAGTTGTGAATGATTATTCTGTTTCGTATATGTGCAATGTTTTTGCCAAGCTGTTTGTTACCTCTTCTTCATATTTTGCCTTGTGCTGTATGTACAGTATGTATATGTGTATATATATATACATATATATTTTAGAATATTGTATTGTATTATGCTTAGAATACATTGTTTTTTGTATCTATTAGAATAATTTAGAAAATGGGCAAGAGAATCCTAGCATTCTGATTGGCTAGGACACCCATCTAAATGGGAGGGTATTTTTCAATAGCACCCACTTGAAAAGAAGTGCCAATTCAGGGAATCCAATCACTAAGGATATTCTTGGGTGCCCGAATTTTCAAACGTGCCCACCACCATTTTTTCTGCTTGCATACTGGGTGAGTTGGCAGCTGATCAAGCCCCCAGTTTGTCTTGGCTCCATTTAGTAAAAAAAATTTATTTTATTTATTTATTTATTTAAACATTTGGTGACCAGGAAAGCACAGTGAGCCAGGGCTCATTTTCAAGTACGACCCATGGGATTTAGGTAGGCGAGATTGTACAAGGCAAACATCAAATACAAGATGAAAATACAGCAAAAAAATATACAAAATATACAGCAAATATACAATATATACAGTGATAATCATACTCCAGTAGAACTGAAAAAACACTGGTACAGTAAAAACAGTCACACTAAAATGCTTTTGGCAAGAACACAGTGTGTCAACAGTCTTGGTTGGGTTTGAGAGCAAAGAGACAACTGCTATAAGGTGAAGTGGAACAAAGCACAATTTTTAGCGAGGGATAGACAATACAAAGCTAAGAGGAGTTAATGGAAGCAGATAGGGTAAGGTAGGAGCTAGAGCTGCATTTTGACAGATGAGTGGGTGGTACAGTTGCATAATTCAGGAGCCTGTGTATTCCAAAGAAAGGGGAGTCAGTAGTAGAAGGCAGATTTGCCCACGTTCAAGGAGGGAGTGGGGAGAGAGAAACAGCATGAGTCCCTAGAGCATAGTGAGTAAGATGAGTCTGGGGCTGTCTTGAGGAGTGAAGAGATATATGAGGGGAGCTGGTTGAACCAGTTTTTAAGGATTTATTTATTTATTTGTTTATTTATTTTGATAACCGGGTAGGTGTACTAGACACGAAAGTGACTATTTTCAGGCTCGACCCGGGAGGTCAACAACACAGAGAAATACAGTTACATGGAATACAGTGTCAGGAGATATGCAATATATCGCAAACATAAAGTGAGACAAAAATTAAGATGAATATAGGTACAAGGCACGTAATGGTGTAAAATTATACAAATGGAGATAAGTGCCCATGTGTAGACTATCGTAGTAATATCACAAATATAAGGTACAGAAAGAAGAAATATACCAACGGAGGTATCATTACATCATGCTGAAACTGAAAGGATGTTAATTGGAAGGAGGCAGGGAGAGAGGTAATAGTGGGATAGGTTTAAGGGAGGCTGAAGGAGCAGGGTGCCAGCTCACACCATAGAAGGGGATACCAAGGGCAGCCAGGGCAGAGTAAATCAAGATCTATGAAGGGCTGAAGCAGGTACAATGAGCACAAGTGGTAAGGAGGGAGCAGTGCTTTTTCTTAAAGGTGGCATGATTAGGGGCAAGGCGTACATCTAGGGGCAGCGAGTTCCAGTATGAGGGACCTACGTGCGAGAAGCCTGATTTCCCTTTGGTAGTTCTACATCTGGGAATGCTAATCAAGGAAAGGTCAGTTGATTGGAGACCGTAGGAGATGGGCTGAGGGGTTAGCAGGGAGGCTAGGTAGGTGGGCATACTTGATCGCAGTGCACTGTCCAGAAGGTTCCCAAGAGAGAGGAGACATTGTGCAATAGGGGACGGCCAATTTAGGTCAGAGTACAGCAAGCAGTGATGTTTTAGTCTGGAGGATGCAGAGGCGTAACGGCATATGTTGTTGCAAGTAGTGTCCCACCTATGAAGATTAGCTTTAGATGCATTTATATAGATTATGGATCTGTAAGAAAGTGATGGAAGCAGGATTCCTCTAGCAATGGCTGTCCTAGCAGTGGGGTAAGAATATGGCTTGTTTTGTAGGCTAAGCCCAGTTTGGCATTTACAGCCTTACAGGTGGAGGTAATATGGGCGTCATGGGTGAGGGAGACACCCAGATATTTAAAAGAAGTTACCATCTCCAGTGTGGAACTGTCAGCCCAGGTGACCTGGAAAGATATACGGCACTGTTTCAGTTTAATAGGGGCTCCAAAGAGCATAGCCTTGGTCTTTCCAATGTTTAGAACAAGCTTGTTTTTGGTGATCCAGGATTGAATGTTTTGTAGGTCCATAGAGAGCTTATGATTAATAGAGTGGATATTATCTGAGCTAGTGTAAAGGACAAGGTCATCGGCATATAGCAACGATGAACAGGAGGATACAATTTGAGGAATATTGTTAATAAAAATCGAGAAAAGGAGGGGTCCGATGATAGATCCCTGAGGTACACCAACATTGATGGCTGCTTTTTCTGAGGTGGCTTAGTTGAATTTCACAGTTTTATATCTGTTTGATAGGTAGCTATGGAACCAATTTACAACTTCGGACGAGAAACCCAGGGAGTGGAGATTTGTAAACAGAAGAGGGTGGTTAACTAGATCGAAGCCTTTTGTCAGATCAATAAAAACTGCACCGGTTTGATGACCCTGGTCCATGGCTTGAAGAACATAATTTGTCAGCTGTAGTAGAGCAGTTTGAGCACTATGGCCTTTTCTAAAGCCGTGTTGGTTTGAGTGCAGGAGGTTATACTTAGTAAGGTGTTCTGAGATCTGTGCTGAGATGAGCTTCTCAAGGACTTTATTTAATACTGACAGTATTGCTATTGGTCTATAGTTGGCTATATCTTTTTTGTCACCTTTTTTGAACACTGGCATGATTCTGGTTAGTTTCCATACCTCGGGCACCATGCCTTCACTCAGGGACAAGTTGAATATACTGGACAGTGGTCCTGAGATGAAAGGTGCGCAAGCCTGAGGAGTTTAGGTTCAAGGCTGTCAGATCCAACAGTGTTACTGTCTGATATTGAATTTAGATGTTTAAGGACATCATTTTTTGATATGGCTTTAAAGTAGAAGGTGGTCATCTTTGAAGTTTCTTTTGGGTAGGGGGAGCCAGGCATTGAGTTAGTGGAGAAGAAAGTATTTGTGTAGCTCGAGAGGTCAGAGAAGTAAGAATTAAATGCATTGACAATTGTGCCCGAGTCATTGCAATGGATGCCTTTCAGTATCATGCCATTGTTTAGTAGTCTTTGCTTTGAACCGAGGAAAGTCTTGACATGAGACCAAAATTTCTTAGGGTCGCCAGCAGCATCCAGCAGAAGGCCTTTACAGTACTGGCTTTTTGCAAGTCTTATTCGTGTTTTGCATTTTGATCGCTGTTCTCTATGGTTGTCATAATCCGCTGGGAAACCGGATATTTTAAACTTTCTCCAGCATTTGTCCCTGTTTTTGAGGGCTGTGAGGAGGTCTTTGTGCAGCCATCTGGCTTGTTTACCACGAACGCGCCGAGTGACGACAATAAAGAGTGGACTTCGCATCTGTGTGCCAGCAGGGGGAGGTTTAGAGAGGATAATAGAGAGCAGTGATGAGATCTGTAAGGAGAGATTGAGGCAAAATGACAAAAAGTGTAATAGAGAGAGTCGAGCTGAGACAGTGAGGTGGATGGTGTGGTGCAGTATACAATATCTGCATAATCAATGACAGGCAGGATCATTTTAGTTAGAGGTTCCTTGCAAACATGGAGAGAAGAAGAAGAAGAATCAGCATTTATATAGCGCTTTTTCATACATCCAAGGCACTTTACAAGCAATGCTAGACTGGTAGTGAAGTGACTGAATGTGTGGTGGTGGCCATATCGCACATCATCACCCACACACAGCCTGGATAATTGCATGAACCAGTTTATGGGACGGGGAATGTTGGCCAGGACACCGGGAATGTTCCCTACTCTTTGCAAAGAGTGCTCTGGGTACTTTTACTTCCACCTGGACACCCACCAGGACAACACCAGGATAGGCAGAAGGGTCCTCGGTTTAACGTCTCATCCGAAGGACGGCACACCCCAGCAGTACAGCACCCCCCCAATACTGCACTCGGATGCCAGTGATTTTTAGGTGCAAGTCCAATCCTGGTGTGGGACGAGAACCCACGACCTTCTGGTCCAGAGGCAGATGTGCTACCAACTGAGCCACGCTGACACCCAAGAGAGAGAGCCTTTATTTCGATAGAGGATACCAAGCTTTGGATGGAGTTTGGTGGCCATGTAGTCAATATGGGTAGAAAAATTTAGCAGCGGGTACAGCCAGACCCCAAGATATTTGCATGAAGGGACAGCATTTAGGGGGGTGCCATCAAGAGATGTTATTGGGAGGTATTTGTAGCTTTGGCAAGTCTTTGCATGGTGCCAAAGGTCATAGAGACCATTTTGAAAGTGCTAAGCTTTAGTTTATTTGACTGAAACCAAGCTTGAACTGAGTGGAAATCTTGTAGCATAGGGAGGATAGTGAAATGATTGGGGCCAGAGACATATAATATAGTGTCATCTATGAACATATGTATGCAGGATGAAGAACGGGCAGAGGGGAGATTGTTTATAAAGATAGAAAACAGGATGGGGCAAGGACTGAGCCTTGACGGACACCTGCTGTAATGGGGAGAGGGGAGGAAGAGGAGGAGTTAGCAATTTTGACTGATTGTAGCCTGACAGAGAGGTAAGACTTAAACCACTGAATGGCAGGGGGGGCCAGCCCGGTGCCCTCCAGGGTTTCCAGGAGGAGGGGATGGGATACTGAGTTAAATGCTTTTGCAGGTCAATGAAGACTGCAGCAGTAAGATGGCCTTTATCTGCAGCCGACTACATATGGCCTCTGAGGAGGGATGATAGGGTGGAGTGTTTTTTTCTAAAACCAGATTGACAGGGGGTGAGAAAATTTGTGGAGGAGAGGAATTCAGTCAACCTGGCTTGTACCAGCCATTCCTGGAGTTTTGCGAGAGCAGGTAGGAGTGAGATTGGGTGGTAGTTTCTGGGAGACATGGGGTCCCCTCCTTTGTGGAGAGAGATAATGCATGTTGATTTCCATGCTATAGGAACCACTCCCATAGAGAAGGATAAGTTTATAATGTGAGTGAGTGGGAAAGCTATAGCAGGAGTGTAGAGATGTAGAAGGCTAGGATGTAAGCCATCTGGGCTGGATTTGGTTGTGTCAAGGGATTGTAGGGCACACAGAACTTCATCGGGGAGGTAGAGTCTAACCAGAGGCTTTGTCCAGGTAGGACAGTAGGGGAGGTATGTGAGGTAGGTGGCATAGTGGATGAGGCTTGGTCAGATGCGGCACAGGTGGTGAAAAATGCATTTAGGGTGTCTGCCACTTGGATGGGGTCAGTAATTTTGATACCATTGTGTTTAAGGGTAGGGGTGGTTGATAGGATGGGTGGATTGACAATGGAGTGTACAATGGAGTGTACAATATTCCAGAAGGAGGAAGTGTGTGCTGAATTTAGGCGATTCATAAAGTAGTCTGCCTTGGCTTCATGAATGACCTTTGTGCAGACATTTCTAGTCATATTATACACTTGCCTTGAGCTAAGGGAGGGAGAGGACTTATAGGAAGGTCAGGCTTTGGCCCGTGCCTTGCACATGGCAGTAATAGGGGCTGTGATCCATGGATGGCGACACTTCCGGACACTGATTTTTTTGATGGGGGCACTGTGGTCCCAGACACAGTTGAAGATTTTAATGAACTGTGCTAGGGCATTATCAACTGAGGGGGCTATAAATGCAGGTGCCCAGCTGCCACTGTATAGGTTCAATAGGAGGGAGTTTGGATCTATGGAAGTTAGAGGGCAAGTTTTGATGTACTTTGGGGCAAATTTAGGAGCATGTATTTTCCTGTGGAGTCGGGCCTCATTACGCCCCTGGGCAGTCCGGTATTTCCCAATACTGCCCACCCGGTCGGGAATATTTGCTTACATATTGCATTATGTATATGATGTATTGTTTTGCCTGTAGCAGGACCTCCTTGTAAATGAGCTTGCTCAATGGATCCTTCCTGATGAAATACACTTGAACATGAACTGGAAAATCTCTACTAAGCCTTTGTATCCTTCTGATGCACTTTTGAATCCCCCTACTGATTTCACACAGACCACATCATTTAGAAGTCTATTCCAGCCTTCTGCCACCCTCTTGTGATAAGGTAGATCCTGATATCTCTCTCCAAAACTTGCCCGACTAGCTTCATGGAGTTATCCCTGGTGTTTGTGTTTCCACTCAGTGTACACAATTCCCCGCCATCCAGTTTATTTAACCTTTGGAGGTGTTTGTATGATTCAGTCATCTCCCCTCTTTTCACCTCAGGGGTGAACATATTTAGATTGCTAGCCTCTCCTTCTGTGTCCTTTACTGCTGTCACTAGATCATCTTGATAATCCTCCTCTGTGCTGCCTCCATCCTTAAACTGTCCTTCTTCAGCTGCAGACTCCAAAAGTGCACACAGTACTCCTGGTGATGTTGAATAAGTGACCTATACAGTGGCAGCAGCACTTTCCTTCTACGCACTCCTGCATACCATTTGCCCAGTCCACCACCCTATTGCATTGTGTTGATGCCTTCAGGATTTCTGATAGGATTACTGTCAAGTCCTTTTTATCCATAGTGTTTTCCACTACTACCTAACCATCCTATATTAAGTTCTAAGATATTTTTCTGCCTCTATCTGCATCTCCTTGCATTGTCTTCGTTAAAGAGCTAACATACTGCCTCTAATCAATTGTAACTGTCATAAGTACTCTGCTATCATTTCTTATACTGAAGATTTTTTCTTTTCTGTTTTGCAAATTCAAATATTTTCCACCTGACAGTATTTGGTGTAATGTGTGAAATAGCTTTCTACCTGGAGACTGACTTAGTCGGTTCTGTTACTCCCTAGACATCATCAGCATTATGACCTCAGTGACTGTGACAACAACCTTGATTGGCAATGTGTGATACATGTTACCAATAAGGTAGCAAGGCTTCTGATGTAATAATGATTGTGGTCACATGCTAATGATGTAGTGGGAGGAAAAGAACTAGCTAGGTCTGCTTACAGGCAAATAACTACTTTTCACTTTGCACCCAATACAGTTAGGTAGAAAACAATCTATTGAGCACATAGTCCTGTAAGACAGTGGGAAGTTTCAAGAGGGGTTGGGACAGTGTAAGGTCAAGTGATAGTGGGAAGAGAGGGTGGGACGGGCAGCGACGAGATGAGGAGCTAGCTGCACACTCAAGCAGACTCAATAGACTGTGAGGCCTGTTTCTGTTGGTAATTTTGTTTGTTCATATAATAAAAGAAAAATGCTTCCGAAATAAAAACGTAATAAGGGACTACTTTTAAAACTTACTAAACTTTTCTGTATGTAATTGTGTGGCACAACCATCTCTTTCTATGTTAACTGTCATACCTCCAGCCATTTTTCCAATATGTGCAGGTCCTACTTTATGATTTTGACCCCTCTTCAGTATCCAACCAGTCACAGATCTGAGTACCATCTGTGAAAAAGCATGCCTTGCTCTCTATCCCGGTCCCTTTATTACAGATAAAGATGTTGAAGGAGATAGGTCCAAAGACCAGTTCCTGTGGTACTCTGCTAATGGTCCCCTGATCTTTCAATATTTTCAATTTATTACCACCCTGTGGGTCTTCCCACTTAACCAATTTCTCACCCACCCCATAATCTTGTCTGCTACTCCATGGTCCTGCTGTTTTTCCACCAACTATCCACGCAGGCCTGTATCAAAATCTTTACTGCAGTTAAGGTGCAATATGTTCACCATCTTTCCCTTGACCACTACTATTGTCACCCAATCAAAGAAATGGACCAGATTTCTCTGACATGACCCCCATCAATGTTATCTCTTGTCCTGCAGTCTACTCATCCCCTGGAAATGATACTATCCTTTCCCATTGTAAAGTCCTTAACATATTAACTACTATAGATGTTAGACTTACAGCTCTGTAGTTCCCCAAAGACTCCTGCATCCTGCTCTTGTGTAAGGGGAACATTGGTCATCCTCCAGTCACTGGGTACTATCCTGGTCTCCGATAAGCTGTTGAGTTGCTCAGCTAGTGGTGCACCTAGGACCTGTCCCAACTCCTTAAGCACACATAGATAAATCACATCCAGCACCATGGACTGTTAAGTGTTCATAAAGGAGTAGTACAGTCAGAATTTGCAAAAACATATGTTATGCAGAGTGTTTTAATTTGTGTGTGTAGTTCTAGTGTGTCCTTTCCTTTGTCTGCTATCAAGAGTTTTTTTTCTAAATTAGCCTGCTAGTTTTACAGTAGTTTATGGCCTCTAGGGATCTCCATCTTAGCATGGTTTATTGCCCTTCTTGTTCCTACAGTGCCTCCCCTCCCATGTGACAGTGATGAGTCCAGGACCATTGATTCTGCAAGCACTGATTTAGAGTCAATTTACAGCAGCAGAGCTGTACTATTACGTAACTTTCCTTATCTAGTGATCACTAATGGCTACATTTACAGTTTAGCAAATACTTGATGGTTAATTGAGTGGATTATTCTGTAAAAAAACAGCTAGAGTCTTTATTAATTATAGCACTGATGATGTGGGGTAATTTGTGTTGGTTTTATGGCTGTGTGTAGTTTGATAAAATGAAAACATTTTAAAAACAAAACATTTACTCCTGTTAGGTAGACCTGACACATATATAGAAAACAAAAATATTGAGTTAGAGTTGTTGGGCCCCATATTCAGAGCTGGCTGGATGAACGCGCAAATCAATGTGCCACACAAAAAAATTGGGCCGACTGGCTCTGATGTGATATTCAAACAGTATGAACAATCACAACAGATCACACATTCTGTTTAAATATGGGACCCTTAAGGCAGGCAAACAGCAAGCAGCAAGCAGCCACTATGTATGGCATGGCACATCCAGGGTGCAGGGCTGAAGACCACTCATAGGGGAATGCATGGCACATACCTATATGCACTCCAGCCCCTATGGGCTATATTTATCTCAAACATGCAAATGAGCCCATTGGGCATGCATGGCTCAAAGGAGCCATTTACATGCCCATTAGGGACTCATTTGCATGGCTGCATCTGGTGGAATGTGCCAGCCCAGACCCTCCCTAGCCATGATCAGTGGGTGGTAGCAAAAATAAATTGTCCCTGATCCCATTTCCATAGAGTAGTGTCCCCCTCTCACAGCCCTGATCACCAATAAAATAATATTAATCCAGCAACCTGTTTCCATAGTGTTGTGTCCCCCCACCCGGCCCTGATCATTGATAAAATAACATTAACCTTCCAGCCCATTTCCATAGTGTAGTGTCACCCCTCCCAGCCCCGATAACTAATAAAATAACATTAATCCCTCAGCCCATTTCCATAGAGTAGTGCCCCCCAGCTACAATCACCGATAAAATAACATTAATCCCCCAACCTGTTTCTATAGTGTAGTGTCCCCCTCCGAGCCCCGATCACCAATAAAATAACATTAATCCCTCAGCTCATTTCCATTGTGTAGTACCCCCCTCCCAGCCCCAATCACCAATATATGTAAAATGAATCCCTGATCCACCATTCCTTGGCTAGTAGTCCCCCCACCCTCTACCCCATTATGCAATGTCCCACCACCCTGCTCCCCCCATCCCAACCCATGCCGGTGACTGGTACAACCCTCCTCAACATGCCATGGCTAGCCACAGACTGAGCGATACCGGAGCGGGTACAATAAATAGTACGTGCTCATTGGTTGGCGATACTCTCTGTTGGTATGGGTAAAATGCAACTTCAGTACAGAGGAGACTTTTGGAAAACAAACAGGAGATGATACACAGGTTTAGAGACAGAGGATATGCCCATAATGCACTAAGAAAAGTAAACTACAGAATGGAAAACAAGGAAAGAACAGAGTTCCTTAAGACAGGTCCACCCAGGATACCTACAGAGCGAGTAGTACTAGTTATAAAACATAATTATAAAAGGACCAAAATCAGGAAGACAGTAAATAGGAATTGCCATTTAGTAGTTATGGACAAGCCCAGCATTTTGAGCCTACAACAGAAGCCCATAATAGCAGCTAAAAGGGTAGCTAACCTAAAGGACAAGTTAGTGAGATCCCAATTTAGACCCCAGAAACAAAAAGAAAGGCAATTATTACATGGACCCCTGCAGTCTGGTATGAAGCAATGAGGTAAATGCTCAGTATGTGGACATATGAGCAAAAAGAGGACATTTGACCACCCCCATAAAAGGCAAAAATTTGACATAAAGCCACATATAGATTTTACAACAATGGGAGTAGTATATGTAATACAATGCCCATGTGATCGATTATATGAGGGTCAAACTAAGAAGGCATTAAAAGGAAGAATCCAAGAACACAAAAGGGACATAAGAAAAAATGATGAGAGGTCTCCAGTAGCACAGCATTTTAATCAAGAAGGACAAACAGGAGCACAATTACGCATCTGGGGTTTAGAAGTGGTCACACTACCTGAGAGAGGAGGGAACTACAAGAAAAAATTGGAAAGGGTAGAAATGAGATGGATGCTCAATCTAAAGATCTTACATCCATTTATAGGGATAAATATAGAAAGTAACTGGCAGGTCTGTAGTTGAATGGGTCAATAGGAAAGAATGCAAGTGACATAGGCAAAAAATGACTATAAAATAAAAAATGTAAGTAACAATCTATAGAACTGTGATCACAATGATGTAATGCTGCACTCCAGGGTAGGGCACACAATAGCGCCTGTAGTAAAAATATCAAACAAGGAAGAATTTAAATGTACTGATCATATGTTTATAATATCTATCTATATATATATATATATATATATATATGTATATATATATATATATATATATATATATATATATATATCGAAAAAGGTATGGAAAAAGCAAACAAGGAAACACACTGTCTTCCTTGCAATGGAGTCCAAGCAATAAAGATCTTGTAAGAAATAAAAAAAATGTAAGTAAGAATTTATAGAATTGATACAAGAATCGTTTCCTTACAGTCTTCTCCACCCCCCACCTAAGATCACAGAGATATAACAAAATGAAAATGAAAAGTATGAGTATTATACTCAAAAGTATAAAATTAAGAAGGGACAAAAACATCACTAAGTAGCGCTAAAGGAACATGTTTATAAATAACGGGCATGATCAATCTCATAGTCCTCCCCCAGGTCTGCCCCCTCCCCATCATGATCACTGTAATATAACAAAAAAAGTGCAATGTGGAAATGTGAGAGAACCTATTATCCACATGAACAAGGAATATTTTATAAAATAGCACTTTATGAAAAGCATGAATATTTTCCCAAAATATATAAAAACAGGAAGGGGCAGAAAAATACCACTAAATCATGCTATAAATCAAATCATCTTTATTTTTATAGCGCCTTTCAGAACCAAGGCACTATGCATAAAACCAATTACATCAAATATAATAAGATTAAAAACAGAAACAATAAAAACAGATCATCCACATTTAGGGAAAGCTAAATTAAATAAATACGTTTTTAACTCAGTTTTAAATCTACCAATGGCTGGGCATTCTCTTAACCGATGGGGTAGAGAATTCCATAATGTTGGAGCTGAAAAAGAGAAGGCACAAGAACCAGATGTCTTCAATCATACCCTGGGAATCTCCAGCAACCCCTTGCCAGCAGATCAGAGTGGACGAAGCGGGCAGTAGGGTACCAGGAGATCTTGCAGGTAACCAGGTCCCTGATCATGTAGAGCTTTAAAGGTTAGCAAGCCAACCTTAAAGGTGATCCACCACTGAACAGGCAGCCAGTGCAGCTCGCAGAGCACAGACATAATATGACTGGTCCTAGAGGTCCCAGTCAAAAGTCTGGCTGCCACATTCTGCATCAGCTGCAAGCAATGGATATCAACCCCTGGTAGCTCTAGGTAGAGGGAATTGCAGTAATCAAGATGGGTACTGACAAAGGCATGGACCAATGTTGGAAGATCATCTGGGGGAACCATGTGTTTCACCGAACTGATATTTCTCAGATGGTAAAAAGAGGATTTGACGACAGGATTTGAGCCCATTTGTAAACATCAGGCATGATCAACTTCAGATCACGTATGTATTTTTGCTAGGCAACATATCTTGCCTTGGGCAGGAGTACACGGTGATGACATGTCATCACCATGGGATTTACAAATGCACTTGAGAGGAGAAGGACAGGTCAAGTGTCAGTAACTGTACAGATGCCGTTACTAACTGGATGCAGCACAAAGCAGAAATTGGCAACACAAGGTAAAAACAACACACGTCTCTGGATCTTAAATTGTAAATGCAAAGATAAATGCTACAATAGATATTATAAAATACCTGAATTTATTTGTGTTATAGATGTAATTGGAAAGACTGCAAGGAACGGAATAAAAACTTGGATAGGTCTGACACAGATTGAAACTGTGGGTACCTGTCCTAGCGTTTTAGGGTGTCAGGCACTCAGCAGAAGTTAAAAGTTGCACAAATTATGTGGTTAAGGGTGGCACTTAAACAAAATGTGAAAATATAAAAACGTAATTTGAAAAACATATTACCGTATTTTTTTATTTATTTATTAAACCCTGAGGCTACCAATAGAATTATAATGTATAGAAATTCAGGACTGATATATCAGTCTGCGGCACAGCAAGGGTTAACACTGATGACTGGAAAAGGCACACTGAGCTGAGGCTCATTTCCAGGTGTGACCCAGGTAAAAGTAACACAGTGGTAGAATGAAATTACACTATACGTTATTTACAGAAATTTAGAGAAATATACAAGAGTATAATATGGTTTAGTCACAATGTATATAAAGATAAGGCACAATTATTATAATGCAAGCATACATAAGCATAACTAACAGTTTAGTTTAATACACTTTGAGGCCTCTCGTGAGGGGTCAAAGTGTGTCTATTCTTATACTCCTGTAGTATCACTGCATTAACGCAAAGATACACTATGATATATATATGTATATATATATATATATATATATATATATATATATATATATATATATGTATATGAGTGTGTGTGTCACATTTTAGTCTGCACCAGCAGGAGATTGTTTTGATTACAAATAGTTCATGGAAAAAAATATATAAGAAAAACTAAAACATCAAAGTGGTAGCTATAAGGATTGTATTATAAAAGAAAGAAAAACTGTAGATTTGCCATTTATTTAAAATGTAAACTAGGAAGAAACACTGATAATGAATTTATATTAACATTACATAACCCCATGATCAAGCTCTTGAATGGAGTGAAACGTAGGGGGAATATAATAAAGAGTTGAACAAGAATCCGATGGGAAGGATGTTTCTGTGAAATAACAGACGACTCCAAACCTTTTTTCATTTATAAGCTGTTACAGTACCTTTGGGAGTCAGAAGAAACATTTTAAACACTATTACCCACAGTCACTACTGAAATTGGTTAAACAATTGGAAAAATTAGTTATGAGGTGTGTTATAAAGGGCAAGCAGACATTTGTGGATGTTTAAAAAAATTTAAATAATTGTTTTATACAAAACTGTGTTGATACAGCAGTAACTGTGCATGCAATTGCTTATACAAGCATTGCTGAAAGCATTTAGTTAATTGCCAACCATGGAAGGCCCCGGAATGGAAGCTTTTAATGACATAGGCAACAGTGTACAAAATACTCTACATTTCACTTCCTTTTTAGAGGAAGAAAGAAAACAATTATTCCTTGCCATGAGGGGGGAACAGGGCCTCACAATTCAAATGGGAGATGCACAAAAGAATTTGGCACAGAAAATAGGAAATTTAAAATTTAAAAATTGCAGACTAGAATGGCACGGGTTAACATTGACCCAATATCTTGAACACCATATAATACCCAGGGGACTTAGAATTAATGTGGAACCAAACTTAGGAATTAATTCAGTTAAACTGTTCACAAAATGTGACAGAATTAGAAACTGTGCAAGCTGCAACTTTATGTATGCCCTTATTGAGGCTATTATTGAAGACAGACAGAAGATTACAGTAGAAAGAAACTTGGTTGAAGAGTCACTCAAATTAAAAAGAGAAGAAGTAGAATTCAAAAATAACTTGGAGGACATTAAAAAACTACAGGAGTATGAGAATAGACTAAAACAACAAAAGATTAAGAAATTTCAAAGGGATATAAATGATTATAAAGATAATCTGATGTACACATGTAAAAGATATAGCAAGAGAAGACAAACATCATGCAATACAAAGAGTGGTACAGACAGTGACAATAGCTATACCAGAGACTGACAGATACTATCACAACAAGAAAGACATCAACAGGGACATGCTGGGGTGTCACAGCAGCCCAGCACTTCAACTTCACATACACAAGAACAAAGATATGACTTAAGAAACCCTTTGGGATCCAGGGAACAGGACTGAGGGGATTTGGGGTTTCAGGGAGCCAGAAAGGGGGGGAGCACAAGGAGGTATAGATGGGAAAAACAACAAGGCAAACTTACACGGGGCAAGGGCAAAGGGGAGCCCAGACATGATGCCAATATTTAATCTAAGTAAAAGAATTTTGACAGAGGAAGAAAACAAAATATTGAGCTTAGATGTATCATTTGCACCAACACAACCTGTGGACCTGTTTGAGTTAGAAGTTTATTTGCAGAGATTCTTTAGAACACTGAGATTATAGAATCAATTTGGGCAGAAACTAGTGGGAAAAGAATACCAACAACAACTAAAGCAAGCATTAAACATAAAATCCCCATTTACTCCACCGAGGGAAGAAGTAATGGCATTGAAGCCTTTGTACATTGATAGAAAAACAGGTAATGGAATTATTTAACCAAAGAGATGGACTTCAGCCAAAACCTTCAGAATGTAAGTTATCATCAAAGGCAGGTTCTACAAAACTTAAGCCAAGACATCGGTATATTTATAAAACTCACCGATAAGGGTGGGATATAGTAATACAGGATGATGAACAATGCAAACAGATGTGTTCGGAACTCATTAATGATAAGACTATTTATCAAAAATTACAGGGAGACCCAACTCAAAACTTAAAAATGAAGATACAAGAAATGCTATTGGAATATATGGACATGGGATGGTTACAGCACTGGGAAGCTGACATTATGGTAAATGAATATCCAAGAAAACATTTTATTTCTTTCTTTCTTTATTTATTTAGCTGTTGTTGACCAGGTAGGCACACTAGACAAATTACTTGCCTATTTTCAGGAATGACCCGGGAGAGTACAATGAAGTTACAGGTACAAGCAGAGTACATAACAATGAGTAGCGCTAAGTACATTGAATCGAAAGAACAGGTTAACATAGATAGTCTATTGTAAGCAGTAATAGATAATATACATATATACAAAGAATAAATATACATATATACAAAGACTAAATAGTCTAGGTCATTCAATAGCAGGGACAGAAACCATAGTATACATTTTGCATCCCAAAGATACATACAAAGAACAGTTTTACATTTTGCATCCCAAAGATACATAAAAATGCCCACAGTCCACCAGGAAGACCAATAGTGTCAGGCATAAACTCTGTATTTGAACCCATCTCTAAATACATACATTTTCACTTACAACCAATAGTGGAAACAACAACCACATATGTCAAAGACTCTACAAACAAAATGTTAAAGTTAAAACAGATAATGGAAGGTGGTATACCAGAGGGAACAATGCTGGTGACTTCTGAAGTAGCAGACCTGTACACTTCAATATCACATGTAGAAGGGGTGGACAGTATGTATAAGATGCTGGATGAGAGAAGGGAAAAGGCAAAACTCAAAACCAGGCTACTACAGGAGCTAGCTGAATATATTTTGAAATACAACTATTTAGAATTTGATGGTTAATACAATAAACAAAATAAGGGAACAGTCATGAGCAGCACCATGGTGACCACTTACACTAATTCTTACATGTACAATTTTGGAAAAAAAAGACAGTCCCGAATCAAACACACAACCAATACCATGAGAACATCACAGTATGGTTCCGATATATAGATGATGTACTGTGTTTACGGAAGGGGACAAAGGAAGATCTGAAAGAATTTCATCAACAACCAAACACATGGAACAGGAATCTAAGGACTGTACTGCAGTGCAGCATGGACCAAATTGCATACCGTGACCTACTGATTAGAGTAAATGAAGGAAAATTGAAACCACACTATATCAAAAATCCATGGATAGGAACACATGACTACACAGAATGAGTAACCACAAACCAAAACTCAAAAACAGTATACCTTACTCTCAGTTGGTAAGGGTAAAATGCAACTGCAGCACAGAGAAGGAGTTTGAAAAACAATCAGGAGATGATACACAGGCTTTTAGACAGAGGATATGCCCATAATACACTAAGAAAAGCAAACTATAGAATGGAAAATAAGGAAAGAACAGAACTCCGTAAGACAAGTCCAACCAGGATACCTACAGAGCGAGTAGTACTAGCTATAAAATATAATTATAAAATGACTGAAATCAGGAAGATATTAAATAGGAATTAGCATTTAGTAGTTATGGACAATTCCAGCATTTTGAGCCTACAACAGAAGCCCATAATAGCGGCTAAAAGGGTAACCAACCTAAAGGACAAGTTAGTGTGATCTTAATTTAGACCCCAGAAACAAAAAGAAAGGCAATTATTACTTGGACCTCTGCAGCCAGGTATGAAACAATGTGGGGAATATTCAGTATGAGTAGCAAAAATATGATATTTGAACAATCCCATACAAGTCAAACATTTGACATAAAGCAACATGTAGATTGTACAACAATAGGAGTGGTATATGTAATGCAATGCCCATGTGATCGATTACTTGTGAACCAAACTAAGAGTGCACTAAAAGTAAGAATCCAAGAACACAAAGGGACATAAGAAGAAATGATGAGAGGACAACAGTAGCACAGCATTTTTAACAAGAAGGACAAACAGGAGCGTCATTATGCGTCTGGGGTTTAGAAGTGGTCTCACTACCCGAGAGAGGAGGGAACTACAAGAAAAAATTGGAAAGGGTAGAAATGAGATGGATTTTTATTCTAAAGACCTTAAATTCACATATAGTGATGAATATAGAAAATAATTGGCAGGCCTGTAGTTGAATGGATCAATAGGAAAGGGTTGCACATGATATAGTAGGCAAAAATTACTATAAAACAAAAAATGTAAGTAACAATCTATAGAACTGTGATCACAATAATGTAACCAACAAGGGAAACACATTGTCTTCCTTGTGATGGAGTCCAAGCAATAAAGATCTTGTAAAAATTAAAAAATATAAATAAGAATTTATAGAAATTATACAAGAATCATTTCCTTACAGTCTTCCTCCACCCCTACCCCTACCTAAGAACACAGAGATGTAACAAAATGAAAATGAAAAGTACGAGTATTATACTCAAAAGTATAAAATTAAGAAGGGACAAAAACATCACTAAGTAGCTCTATAGGCACTCGTTTATAAATAATGAACATGCTTAATTTCATAGTCCTCCCCCAGGTTAGCCCCCCTCCCCGTCACAATCACTGTAACAACAAAAAGAAAGAGAGCAATGAGGAAATGTGAGAGAACCTATTATCCACATGTGCAAGGAATATATTATAAAATAGCACTTCATGAAAAGCATGAATATTTTCCCAAAATGTATGAAAACAAGAAGGGGCAGAAAAATACCACTAAATCATGCTATATGAGCCCGTTTGTAAACACCAGGTGCTATCAGCTTCAGATTGCGTATGTATTATTGCTTGACAACA
Source organism: Neoceratodus forsteri (assembly GCA_016271365.2). Lineage (NCBI taxonomy): Eukaryota > Metazoa > Chordata > Ceratodontiformes > Ceratodontidae > Neoceratodus > Neoceratodus forsteri. Next base: position 256,825,882 of record CM028134.1, on the reverse strand, counting down.
CATATCACCATGGCTGGGAGTACATGGTGATGACATGTCAGCAATGCAGGATTTACAAACTGTGTCAAGAGGAGAAGGACAGGACTATGTGTCAGTAACAGTACAGATGCCCCTACTAACTAGATGCAGCACAAAGCAAAAATTGGCAACACAAGGTAAAAACAATAAAAAAAATGTTCAATCTTAAATTGTAAATGCAAGGATAAATGCTACAGATATTACAAAATACCTAAATTATTTACATTACAGATGTAACTGAAAAGGCTGCAAGGAATGGAATAAAAACATGGATAGGTCTGAAACAGATTGGAACTGCAGGTACCAGTCCTAGTGTATGGGGTGTCAGGCACTCAGCAGAAGTTAACAGTTGCACAAATTATGTGGTTAAAGGTGGCAATTAAATGAAATGTGAAAGTATAAAAATGTAATTTGAAAATCATATCACTGCATTAAGCCAAAGATACACTATGTTATATACACACACACACACACATATATACATATATATATATATATATTAGAGGCATGGTTGCGCCTCTATAGTTAGGGTTGAGTAAGCAGTTTAATGTTAAACCCCAAATTTGTACCTTAATAACTTTGCAACCGCTCAATGGATTTGCATGGAATTTGGTATGCATCGTCCTGTGGTTTAGATCTCTTGACTTGCCAAGTTATGTTTTGACTGGATGTGCAGATTTTGCACAGTGCATAGGGAAAAAGGTGAGTTTTTCACTTTATTTCACTGATTTTTCCTGAACGTTCCTCATCGCCCTGCACCCACACCATTTTGAATTTTAGCCTGAAATGTTCTGGGTAGAAAGAGCTTACCTTAAGGAACAGGTCAGCATTAGTTTGGTGAAAATATATTATTCTGATCTAAAGTTATTCAATTTTGAAAATTTGGTTTCTGAGCATGCTTAGTGCAGTCTTTTGGTTAGATGCACAGCTGCGAACAAGGATTTCGGCTCACGAATGGGGATTTTGTCAGCTCACAAATGGGGATTCCCCTCACAAATGGGGATTTTGACAGCTCATGAACAAGGATTTGTAAACCTTTGCCAGTGCACTGCTAAGAAGCGATAAGGACTTTTGGCTTGAAATTTACAGAGAGCAAAGGGGGGTGTCCCACAGATGTGATATATTCTGGGTTGGTGTAAAACATTGCATGGTTACATAGTTATGAAATTCCAAAGTTGAGACATTTCCCATAGGATAACATTGCAATGCCCATGAAGCCTTTTGGCACCCATATCTCAGAAACGAAGTGAGATACTGATTTTTTGCTACCCACAGCTTAGGTGACCTAGAGGTCACCTAAGCATATGAGGCAGTTTCAAAGTCATACATTACACCTGTGCTGGAATTTTTTTCCTAGGTGTTACGATGACTGAGATATTGGCAAATTAGTGTTATGAGGGTTCCTTTTCAGGCCTATGGGGCTATTGTATGGCTCCATTGTTATGTGTAAATGGGAGAGCAGGGACCATGCTCCCACAAATGCATATCATTATGCACAAATGGGCAGTCTGGTGGGAGAGCAGTGCTTTTCAGTGCCCGTATCTTGGAAACGAAGTGAGATACAGATTCGGTTGATCTTATATCATGTGAATACTCGACCCTACCACTCCACCCCTCCAACTATTCATTACATTAACAGGCATTGGTAATATGGGGTCATCAAGCCCAAATCTCACCTCATTTCATGTGTGAACAAGCTGACATGGTACAGTATACTAGAATGGGGTGAGAGTAAGGCCTGATGACCCTATGGCACGTCCCAATGCCTGTTGGTGCCTGGACAGTGTGGGGGGATGGGGGGTAGGGTTGTAAACTAACTTTTGAAAGGATTAATATTTTTTCACCAAATCTTCAAAATGCACATCGGTGACCCAAGGGTTTTCTACCCTTAAAATTTCAGCCCACAACATAAAGCCATTTCTGAGATCCAGGATGACAAAGAAATGTCAGAAAATCCTGATTGTTCTGATTTTCAACACTTTACATCTCAGAAACTACAAAATGAATTCCCACCACATTTGGCAGGTCAGGATACCTTCTCATAGAGAATATGTATGCCAAATTTCATGCAAAACTGTTCAACAGCTCCAGAGTTATTAACCATCAAGGTCTGAACTTTAATATATTATAGAGGCATGGTCACGCCTCTATAGTTAGGGTTGAGTAAGCAGTTTAATGTTAAACCCCAAATTTTGCACCTTAATAACTTTGCAGCTGTTCAGTGAATTTGCATGAAATTTGGTATGCACTGTCCTGTGGTGTAGGTCTATTGACTTGCCAAGCTATGTTTCAATTGGATGGGTTGATTTTGTGTAGCACATTGGGGAAAAAAGTATGTTTTTCACTTTCGTTTTGCCAATTTTTCCTGAATTTTCCTTATCGTCCTGCACCCACACCATTTTGAATTTTAGCCTGAAATTTTCACGGTAGAAACAGCTTACCCTAAGGAATAAGCCAGCATTAGTTTGGGGAAAACATATTATTCTGATTCAAAGTTATTCAGTTTTGAATATGTGGGTTCTGAGCATGCTCAGTGCAGTCTTTTGGGTAGATGCACAGCTGCAAACAAGGATTTCGGCTCACGAATGGGGATTTTGTCAACTCATGAACAGGGATTCCCCTCATGAACAGGGATTTTGACAGCTCATGAACAAGGATTTGTTTATATTTATTTTTTTATTCAGTTATTTATTCAGTCTCAGACTACAATACCTTTGAGCACAAGGCGCTCATTTACAAAGGTTCCACGTCAGTGGGGAGGGGTGAACAAACATACAGAGGTGGTAATACAAAGACTAGGTAAAAACAGTAAAGTACATACTTTAATTATCCAGAATTCATAACTTTAGTAGTGGAGAAGAAAGGAGCAGGGGGGTAATAAGAGAGAAGAAGAAGAGTGGTAAGCAGCCAGAAGGCCTTATCAGTAGGAGTAGAAAGAGTGGTGGGGCGGTTGAGGTAGGTAGAAGGATAGGTGGTGGGGGTGGGAGAATGGGGGGAGGGTAGGAGGATATAGCAAGGATTGGAAAGGTAAAGCTTTGGGATGGAAAAGAGGGGAGTTGGAGTGCGCAAAGTATCATTAGACAAAGCAGTCGCAGAAACTATTTGTTGTAAGATGCTGATGGAGCCTGTTCTTGAAAGGACCTAATCTTGATATGGATAGGATTTTATTTGGAAGTGCATTGAACTCGACTGGGGCTCTGTAATGAATAACCACTGCCCTTGAGATGTCCTGCACCTAGGAATCTTCAGACATTGATGAGCTGAGCTTAAAGTGTGCTGGGAGCTGGAGTGAGGGCTAAGGAGGTTCGCAGTTCCAGGTGGCAAAAGGCTGAGAAGTACTTATTTAGCTAACAGGTATGTTTGGTACTGTATCCTTCTGCTTAGTTGAAGCCACTGAGATTGGATGTATCGGTTGCATGTGTGGGTGAGGCGTGCAGCACCTGTGAGGAGTCTGCACAGCTTATTTAGTGCAATGGATATTCTACGGAGTGAAGAAGTAGTAGTGGCACCATAGACAACCAAGCCGTAGTTGACAGTAGGTAAGACAGAGCTGATAATTGCAGTTTTGAGGGCTTCTGGTGTCAAGCAGTGTTTATGTCTGCAGAGCAGATCAATCTTGATGTTGACAGCCTGGGCAATGTTGTCGATGTGCTGAGCATAAGAAAGTGAGCTGTTCAGGGTTACTCCCAGATACTTAAAGTGTAGGATTTGTTCCAGAGGTATTCCCATGCAGTTTCAGATTGTAAATGGTTGAGATTTGTGCTTGCTACGGGTGCCACTGAACAGCATAACTTTAGTTTTTTTTTTAGTTTAGGATCAGTTTGTGAGGGTTGAACCAGTCATCAGCTTCTACAAAACTATGCTGTAGTTGACATTCCAGTTGCTGTGGGTCAGGGTTACTAATAAAGATGACAGCATTTTCCGCATACAGTAGCTTCTGTTGGTGGCAGGCCTGCGGTAGGTTGTTCAGGAAGATGATGAAAAGTAAAGGCCCTAAAATAGAGCCCTGCAGTACACCTGAGCAGACAGGCAGTCTGACCAAGGTAACATTTGCGATTTTCACCTGTTGAGATCGACCATCCAGGTAACTCTTGAACCAATCTAATGTGTCAAAGGTGAGACCTATGGAGGCTAGTTGCTGAAGAAGAAGAGTGTGGTGAAAAGTGTCAAAGGCCTTTGTAAGGTCTATGAAGGTTGCTCCCACTAAATTGCCTTTGTCGAGAGACTGATGGATGTAGCCAGTGAATTCCAATAGTGCCGTTGTGGTGCTATGACCTTTTCAGAATCCATGTTGCTGCGGGCATTGGATTGAGCATTTTTCAAGGTAATCCATTAATTGGTCTGCAACTATGTGCTCGAGCACCTTGGATAACGGCGGGAGTATAGATATGGGCCTATAATTTGCATGTAGGGCCCGGTCTCCACTCTTGTGTGTGGGTGTCACTAGGGCAGACTTCCATATTTTGGGGAATCGGGCCAGCTTCAGTGAAAGGTTAAGAATCTTAGTTAAGGGATTCAGTAGCTCATCTAGTGTAGGGGCAACAATTTTAAGATCCAGTGAATCTCCACTGAATCTAGACTTCCCAAGTACTTTGCATAGGTATTTCTTATCTGTTAACAAAGAGACCTTCCTAAAGTAAAAGGGGGGAGAAATATTGTCCTCTCCTTAGTACTGTGTGTAGGGGGAGAGGTGGAATCTTCAAAAAAATCTGGGGGGAGGATGCTGCTTAGGTCCGTGAAAGCGTTGTTAAAAGTATTTGCTATGGTAAGTGGGTCCAAAGTAGGGGTACCATCAATGTTTAGCATTGAGGGTGAGATTTTTGATACTTTGCCAGTGACATCTTTAATGTTTTTCCAGAAATTCTTACTGTCCCCTGGGAATTTGAAAGTGCTTTCTGGCAGAATTTGGCTTTCATGTGGCAGATTGCCCTTGTACATTCATTCCTGACTTTTTTATATTTCTGCACTTCTGCCTGTCTGCCCATTTCTCTTGCACAGTGCCAGAGGTGATCCCCGTGTTTCATCCTGGAGATAAGCTCAGGGATTATCCAGGAGTTTGAGGTGCAATGAACTTTCATCTTTTTGTAGGGAGCATGTATGTCACAGGCAGTATTGAAATGCCTAATGAGATGGTCCAAGGCTAGGTTGATATCTTTAGTAGTGTCCAGTAATGACCAGTCTATATTACTCAGATGCAGTTTCAGGGGCTCAAGGTGCCCATGTTTCAGCACCCTGCAATACATTGTCTGAGGGGGTGGCTTGTGGAATTTGTTTGTCCAGCTGCAGGTAATGGAGGAGTGATCACTTAGTGTATCTGGGTGCACTGTCACATCTGAAATATGGTCCAGTCAGTTAGAGAGGATCCAGTCAAGGAGCGTACTTGTCCCATTTTGTAATTTGTCCTGGTGGGTGAGGGAACGAGCTGCGAGAAATGAAGTGCAGAGATAGAGCCCTTGAAAGTGCCGATGTCAGGGTAGAGCCAATAGACATTGAGATCACAAAAAACTATGATTTCAGAGTGTGGTTTCAGGATACAGATGTAGTCCATGATGCTGTGAAAGCCAGTTGAGTGTTCTTTGGGAGGGGCATAGACGAATAAGAGCATAAGGGCCTTATTATGGGCACCAAGGAGAACTTTAATTGCAAGTGCCTGAGTGGAGCATCCAAGGTCGGTGACGGGTAAGGCAAAGCCCTTAAGTGTCCCTTTGGGATATATGACACAGCCACCATCACGCTTAGTTAGCCTGTCCTGTGGAAAATGGTGTATCCTGGTATGGTGACTGCAGTGTCAGGAATCTTCAGGGAGAACCATGTCTCAGCCACAGATAACATATATGGGTTGTGCTGGTTGATCCAGACTTTGAGGCTGTCTAGTTTGCTTAACAGGCTGCAGATATTGACAGATGCCATCTTGATAGATCCTGTCTTTGCTTGGCCAATGGGATGGGCAACGCTTCCTGGGTCCGGATTGGGGTGAACATTGCTGGATATTAGTAGTAGGATGAGAATGATTCTGTATAGGCAACCTTTCAGGAGTCTGTAAATCACTTTGGTTGACTGTTTTTGGTTGGAGTGCCTCCTCAGGCTGGAATGCATCACTCTAAGGCAGATAGGGAGAGCCTGGAGAGAGTATGAGACAAGGACCCCCAGGGATTGCCAGGGAAATGGATGCAGCAGAAGCTACAAACTTTGCCAGTTTACTGCTAAGAAACAGTAAGGACTTTTGGTGGCTATGTTGGACTAGCCATCTGCACGCAGCAGCACTGGGGACAAATTTTATCGTTATTTTATTTGTTTGCTTTTTTGATGTTTATTTTATATTTATTTAGTGTTAGTTAGTTAGTTAGGGTGAAAATAAGTGAAATAGTAAGGGTTAGGATCATATGTTGGGATTAGATTGTTTTATATGTAGCCACAAATATTTAATATCTGAATGCCTTTTTGATGGTAGATATCTGCCATGGGTTACTCCCCACCATTTTTAAAGCCTGATAAAGAATAAATTTCAGGCAAAGAACATATTTTGCCTTTTCTTACCTGGTTATTCGACCAGGCTCTATGAGGATGAGGAGTCGTTGAAAGCTTGCTGGCCGTCTGTAGGAGTCTATAGTCTATCTGCAGACCCTTTTGGAACTGAGCTTCAGGGGCTCATTTTCTCAACGGGACACTGTTGGCCTGGAACCCGAGTTGGAATAGTCATCGGACAAAAACAGATTTACCGACACTTCCTGTTTGGAGCCTTGGTGATTTGCCTCCTGCCTGATACAAATTGTGTAGCCTTTGTAATTTGTCTCTGCTGGAGGATAATTCGTGGACTGACCTTGGACCTGGCCTGAACCCAGGGAGGGTTCGATGCGATGGCACAGGGTCATAATGTCGCAAGACATTATGACTCATGGCAAAATCGCACTGCCAATGCAGCGCAATTTCTGCCATGATGCATAAGTCTTTTTTTCTGTGGAGGGCTTTGCTCCCCAAACCTCCCCCACACTAAAGATTCTCAACTCTAGGGGGTTCAACTTGGGAAGTGCACAAGTAAATAAAAACTAAAATATTCTGGGACCGGGAATCAAACCCGGTCCCAGACGCAGCTCATGGGTTCCTGCTGCTGTGGCTCAGTCCTGTGAGCCATGGCAGCTGCTCAGCGGAACCCACTCCCAGCAGAGGTCATATTCTCTGCCTGGGAAAGTGCTACTGGGGCAATACCGCATACAGCAGTATATGCGGTATTGCACCATTAGCAGTTACAGACTACGCTGTACCCACTTAGCCATAATGTTGCACTCTATTAAGCATGCAACATTATGACCCGGTAGGTGCTGAGATGGCTGGCCTTGGGGGAGATTGGGTCTGATGCTGCTGGAGGGCAGGTGCTATTGTACTCGGGGCTCCTTGGTTTCTGGGGTGGAGCGGGCTGGAAAGTCTGCTCATGCTAGACCTAGCTGCAGCCTAAAAACCTTGGTGATGACTCCTTGGGGGACGGTCTTGGGTTGTTTGAGTATTTCATCTGTTTGAAGCTGAGAGAGCTCCCAGGGTTTTGGAAGTCCCGACAGTGTTGGAAGAGGTTCCAGGTTGGAAAATTCCCTTGGATAGATGGTCAGACTTATCCTTTCCTTTCCTTTCTTTGAACCTGGTGGGCAGTGAGAGTGCCCTGTTATAATTTGAACAAAGTATTAAACTGCTTATTGTCATCCCGACCTATGTGAGAGATAGGTTGAGGGGTAATATCTTCCTTTTCTGGTGAGGTGAGAGCTCTCCAGAAGGCTCATAATAATGTACTGTGGAGAATTTTGTGGCTACTAATATTTTTCATTTGGACTTTAATTTATTTTATATATTGTTTATATGTTGTTTATTGTTTTGTTAGGGGTAAATTTAGTTGTTTAGGGAGATGGGGGATATTTTTTTGGGTGGGTAGTAATATTATATTTTAGTGTTTGCTGTGTGTGGTAAATATGTGCTGGGAAGGTGTAAGGACTGTCAGGCAGATTTCCCCTCCAAGCTCAGGGATCTCCACCCTTTTAATTGCCCTTCACTTTCCCCAGATGTATATAGGTGATGTCTGGCTCTGGGGATAGTGAGGAGGAGATGGTGGCTGGGTCTGGCGGGGGGAATGGAAAGGAGTGGGTGGATTGGGATAGTGGGAATGTGGAGATGCCCTGGGATGAAATGGGTCCAGGATAGGGGTCCTCCTTGCTTGGTTCCCATACCCAAGGGCTCTGCCTTTGGCAGGCAAGAAACTTGGTCTCGTAATTAATAAGAAAGGCACTCCAGGCAGGTGAAGTTCTTAATATAACTTACACATCTTTTATTTTACAATATCCAAAATAAATTTTTGGTAAAAAGTTTTCTTAGCAAAAACATTTTTAAACAGCAGACAATTAATACCACATAATGTGCAGGTTCAACGTAACATATATGTGGGCAGCCCAGCACTTCGAGGGTTGTGGCAATGCTTGTGAGGCACATGACTATATAGTAACTAGAGTTCCAGGTGTTACTAATTTTCCCATTTCACCATTAAATAATTTACTTCATTACTTGTGAGTACTCTATGATGACCACATCCTTCAGTTTAATTCCTTATAATCAGGACATTCAAAATATATACTTGACTTCTTTAACTATTAAAGTGCATTGCAAGAACAAAAAAAATAATCTATATATAAAATATACACACATATACATTCATATTCATACATACATAAATATAAAATATATATAATCCTGATTTACACAGAGCCAGAGACAAAATAGCAGCTGTTTTAGGTAAAGTAAGAGAGAAGCATGCTAACAAGTTCTATTTAGTGCACCCGGATGCAACTTTTAAATGGGGAATTCCCTAATTTTGCCTCCCTGGTGAACTGCCATGTCAGCATGCAAATCTGCAACTAAACCACATCCATAAACAGACCACAAATAACACTCACATAGAAAACATTTACATATTTCAGTGCAAAACTTAAAAACATTTTTTTTAAATACTTTTTCAAATAACATTATTCCCCCCTACCTTTACCATGCATTAGTTGGATCCCTCTTCCTTTACCTTCATTTTTTTACTTTTTTTATTTTATTATTATTCTTATCAAAGGTAAGATGCCATTTCTAAGTCCAATATTGATTTTTTAATTTTAGTTCTTACTTCAGATAAAAGTCCTGCAACAACTTTGAAAGCTTATTATAGGAAAGGTTTCCAATCCATTTCATCGTTAAAGCCAGACGGCTTTAATGTCCTAAGACAGAAGATCCATTTAGATTCCTTTTGGTCTAAAATGTTGTCCCTATTACCACCTCTTAAAGGGACACTGTCAACCCCTTTAGGTTTCAAAGTGTCCCTAGTTTAAAAAACACATTTTATGATTGCCAACATTCTGTAAAGATTATTGATGTAGCTGGTAGTTTGATTCAGACTTGTTCTTTTTTTTAAAAAAGTGAAAAACAGATTGCCAACCATACTGGTGTTATCACACAAACACAGGTTTGTTTACATTACTTGATCAGCTCCCACTGCATCTTTCCTGGACTTGGGAACACCCACAACACAGTCAAACCACTCATGATACAGTGGGAGTTTAGGAGGCTATTGCACAGTGAGTGGCTGCACTGTTTGGGTGTGTTTCTAATGTTCAGGATGTATGTAGTAAGAACAGATCCAGGATTGTAAACAAAACAAGGTTGTTTATAAATATACATTAGCATGCATTTCGGTTCTACTAAACAAGGAGACAGACAAAACAAACAGCAACATCAAAGAATTTTAGAGAAGGTAAGCAATCATAAAATGTAGGTTTTTAACTAGAAATAATATAATGAAAAACAGGTTGACAGTGTCCCTTTAACAACATTGCTACGTAATCTATGCCCATGTATTTTATCTGATGGTTCCCTGAATCTTCTGCCATCTTCAAATGCTTCACTATCAGGTGCTGCAAATTACCCTGTCTAATAGCCCTGAAACGTTCCTGTATATGCTCTTTTAATTTCCGTGTTGTCAGCTCAATGTAGACACAGCCACACATCCACCAAATGGTGTATACCACATACATGGTACTGCAGGAAATGAAATGTGAAATATTTACTTGTTGAATGCCTAAGTTACTAGGATTACAAAAAACATTGTTCTGGACTGCATTTGCACATGTTATGCAATTTCTACATGGAAAGAAACCCTTTGGTTTTGGGGATAGCCAACTTCCCGTGTTCTTACACTCCTTATATTCACTGTGGACAATTAAATCCCTTATATTTTTGCCTCTCCTAAAAGGCACAAGGGGTCCTTTTTCATAGACATGCTTAATATCTCTGTCTACACCCAAAATGGGCCAATGTTGCTTAATAGCCATTGGATGTCCATGGATACAGCTGAATAAGTTGTTACCATAACCACTTGGTCATTTTTCTTTTTTACTCTATATTGTAACAAATCCTTTATGTCCTTATTATTTACTTAACACTTGTTTCAAAATCTGTTCAGAGTACTCCCTCTGATGTAATGTATTAAATAACTCCTGAGTGACAAATTCAAAATTCCTTTCATTGGTGTTGTTCCTCTTTAACCTAATAAGCTGAGAATAGGGTAAACTATCAATCAGATGTTTTGGATATGCACTCTGAGCGCATAAGATACTATTACCTGCAGTGTCCTTTCTGTAATCCACTGACGTCACCATCTCTCCAGATTCCCCTTTAAGGCGGAGATCCAGGAACTCAATTTCCCTATCCTGTCTTTTATCAGAAAAACTAATACCCATACTGTTTTGATTGATAAATTCCAAAGAGGCAATCAAGTCCATTTATGAACCATCCCAAATAAATAATAGATTGTCTGTATAACGAGTGTAAAACACAATATTTTTCTTAAAGGGATTGCAAACAGGGTCGTAGATGGCCCCCTCCTCCCAACAGCCCATAAATAGGTTGGTGTAGGAGGGAGCCGTTGACAAGCCCATCGCCATCCCCCTAACCTACAAATAAAATGTACCATCAAAAAGGAAAACTTTCCCTTTTAAGATCAACTCCAGGGCTGAAACAATGAAGGGGACAGAAAATATCAGTTTAGGCTCTGACAGCATACCTTTTACTGCCTCCAAGCCTAGTTCATGGGAGATAATGGTATATAATGACTTTACATCCAAAACCAACCACTTGTAAGCAGGGTCCCATTTAAAATTACTCAATTTCTTAAGGACCGTAGTGGAATCTTTTGTATGCGATTTGGACTGTACCACTTCTTGTTGCAGGTATTTATCCACATATGATGCTAACAAGGTCTCCCCTTGTGGCCCATCCTACACTGGCAGTGTTATGCAATGCCAGATCCATTAAGAACAAGACCACTTTAATAACGGATCACGTGGGGTCATCAGACCTGGCCTGCATCACCGAGACTTGGTTGGATGAAAATGCGGGCCCAGTACTGGCTTTAGCAATTCCAGCTGGGTACTCGGTGATACACCGCCCAAGGATGGATCATAGGGATAGGGATGTAGCCATCTGTTTTAGATCAGAACTGAACCTTGTGGAGGTTCCAGTGGGGGCTACCAACCCATTTTAATGTATCATGGGCGAGGGTGTAGGGTGCTGGATTCTTCTCATCTGCCATTCACCAGGAGATGGGAAAGCTTTCCTGCAGGAAGCCGCGGATTTCATTGCTGACCTGACATTAGGATTCCCCAGACGGCTGATCTTGGGGGATTTCAATGCCTGGGTCGATGGTAAACTCTTGCAATTTGGTCAAGACTTCCTCCGACTAATGGTTTCATTGGGCCTTACACAGGTTGTTCCCTTCCCGATCCATATCGGTGGTCATTCATTGGACTTGGTATTCCTCCTGGGAATGGAGATATCCGATTTGGTGGTGGAGCCAGTTGGGTGGTCTGACTATCAGACCATTGGGTTCAATTTCGTGACTCTCCCCAGTAGGCCTGCCCCTATGGAGATGGTCCGGTACCGCCCTTTGAGGGGTGTTACCCCAGAGGGCCTAATGGTGGTGCTGGATCTATCAGGTACACAGGGTGAATGCATGGATCCAGGGGAATCTAGTACTTCCCTATAATAAGGCGATGGTGGCAGTCCTGGATTCCATAGCTCCTGTTCATGTCCTTCCCCCCTCTCTCTCCATGTTGGGTCTCCTTGGTTTGATGAGACCTTGAAGGAGCTGAAGAGAGTGGGATGAAGGCTAAAGAAGAGCTGGCAGAAGTCGGGTCTGGAGTGTGATAGACTTAGATTGATGGACCATTATGTGGCCTATCAATCGGCAATCACCCATAGGAAGGCAGAATTCCTTTCCAGGGAGATTGCTGCTGCACGGAATTGACCAGCTCAGCTCTTCCGGACTGTGGACAGATTGTGCAATCCAATTTGTCTTCAGCCTGGGGGAGCTTTTTCACAAGAATGGTGTGATGAGTTTGTTCAATTCTTCGCTGATAAGATTGCCACAATCAGATCTGGCATCTGTCTGGCCCCCTCTAATAGGAGCTGCGGTGGTCGGCAGGAGATGTCGGGACCTCGGTTTGCTTGGTCTGACTTCAGCCTACCTGCAATCACTGACATTGTGATGGTCATCCAGACACTGTGACCAACCTGCTGTAGTTTGGATCCTGGGCCGACATGCCTCTTAGTAGGATGCGTAGATAAATCTGGCCCAGTCCTTGATGAAATAGTCTGAAGGTCATTAGAGGAGGATCTTTCTGTATCCCCTGAAGAAGACAATTGTTCAGCCCCTCCTTAAAAAACCCTTACTTGACCCAGACTGTTTGTCAAACTACAGACCTGTCTCTAACCTACCCTTTGTGGGTAAGGTTATTGAGAACGTCATTGTGTTGCAGTTGGATGATCATTTGACCAGCCATGATGTCCATGATTCTCTCCAGTCAGTATTTAGGAAGAGACACAGCACTAAGGCACCCTTGCCGAAGTACTAAATGACCTCCTGATAGCGAGAGATCATAGGGCCCGTTCTGTCTTGGTCCTTCTTGATCTCTCTGTGGCATTCAATATTGTACACCATGTTATACTGTTGGAATTCCTGTGGTTCATCTGTGGACTGTCTGGTATAGTCCTCAGATGGTTTCGATCTTTTCTCAAGGGTAGAACTCAGAGAGTGTAGTCTGGAATTTATTTCTCAGCCTCTCTCCCCCTATCCTGTGGGGTGCCGCAGGGTTCCATTTTGTCTCCCATGTTGTTTGCAGTGTATATGCTGCCATTGGGAGAGATTATTAGGTGGTATAGTTTGAGTTTTCACTGCTATGCAGATGATTCTCAACTGTGCATGTCCTTTGTACCCGGTCAGGATGTGTTCCTCTCAGTATTTAACAACCGTCTAGCTGAGATCCAAGACTGGATGAGTGAGAGCTGGCTGAGGTTGAACCCAGCTAAAACTGAGGTGTTGGTTGTGGACCCAAAACATTGAGGGGTGGGTTTGTCAGCTGGGTTACCCTCTGGGCTTTGGCTTGGGGGTATTCAGCTGACTGCCTCAGACTGGGCGTGAAACCTGTTATTATTTTTGATGATGGCCTAACCCTGAAATCTCAAGTGGCAGCAGTAGTCAAAACTTCTTTTTACCATCTGAGGAATATCGCCTGGGTGAAACATCTGATTCCTCCAGAGGATCTTCCAACTTTGGTTCACGCCTTCGTTACCTCCTGCCTTGACTACTGCAACGCCCTGTACCTAGGGCTACCAGGGGTTGATATCTGCTGCCTGCAGCTGGTGCAGAATGTGTCAGCCAGGCTACTGACTGGTACTTCTAAGACCAGTCATGTAATGCCTGTGCTCCGTGGACTGCACTGGCTGACAGTACAGTGGCAGACCACCTTCAAGGTCGGTTTGTGGACCTATAAAGCCCTACACAATCAGGGTCCTAGTTACTTGCAAGATCTCCTTCACCCTTACTGTCCCCTCTGCCCTCTCCGATCCACTGATGAGGGATTGCTAGAGATTTCCAGGATCCGTTTAAAGACATCTGGGGCCCAGTCTTTTAGTTTTGTGACCCCTACCCTGTTGAATTCTCTACCTCATCAGGTGCAAGACTGCTTGACCATCCAGAGTTTTAAAACTATATCGAAGGCACATTTATTCAGCCTTGCCTTCTATAGCCCTTAAACTGCCTATGGAATTTATATAGTTTAAATTGCTGGATTTTTTAATTATGGTGCTGTTGTGTTTTATGATGTTTTTATGTTTCTTATTTTATGTACAAGCATCTTGGCTGCAGAAAGGTGCTTTTTATAAATACATTTTGATTGATTGATTGATTGATTGATTAAGGGTGCAAAGGGGGTGTCCCACAGATGTGACATATGCTGGTTTGGTGTAAAAAATTGCATTGGTAACATAGTTATGACATTCCAAAGTTGAGACATCTCCCATAGGATAACATTGCGAAGCCCATGAAGCTTTTCAGCTCCTATATCTTGAGATACAGATTCAGTCAACTATGTCATGCAGAGGTCTTGCTGTTATAATTGTAATGACACTTGAATTTTTTTCTTAGCTGGTATGGTTCCTGAGATATTGGCAAATTTGTATTACTAGGGTTTCTTGCCCTATAGGACTGCTGTATGTCTCTGTAGCTATGTGTAACTGGGAGCGTAAGGCCCTAATGGCCCACACTCCCACAGACGCATATCATTATGCACAAATAGGCAGCTTGCAGGGGCCCCATGTTCCCACCAACACATACCCTTTACTATTTATATTACACTTTTTCCAAAAGAAAGGAAATTCTTTGCAAAAAACTTCATTAATGCATCAGTTAGGGTTGCTTCCACAGTGACAAAAGTGAGGAAATTCGATGTTAGGATTTTCAACCCTAACTCTGAATCCCTTCCCACCCACACACACAGACACAACACACATACAAGCAGGGGACAGTACAAGGCAACACAACCAATCAGAAACAGACACCATAAGGTAACAGAAACAACATACAACTATGTAAACATACCACAAGAGGTATTATCATGTTTCAGCCACTGTATCACTTCTGCTGCCATTCCAGTGTCTTGGGGGGTACACTTACATGTTGTGCAACCACATAAGATGGCCACTGCATGAACTGCGTATCTCCATGCAGATAATACAACAGTATCCATAAGTCATGGCAGGACCTCATGGTGAGTTGGGCCCTGTTCTTCCATCCTTCCATTGAGATTGAACAACACTCTACATTTGTCACAGAGGGACTGCAGGGTGCTATGTACCCTGCCCTACCATCCCTGCATTACCATAGTATAACACTATCTATATGTGACTGTGTCCATATGTCACAGTGTCATCTCATGCTTGTTCAGATACTGAACTCCCATCCCTCCATCAAGATATAAGTACAACACAATCTATATTTCACATTATTCATATGTTACAGTGAGAGTACAGGGTGCTTCATATTCTGCTGTCCCATTCCTCCATCATCATACTACAACACAGTACATACGTCACACTGCCTATGTGTCACAAGCAGAAAAGTGCAACATATGGATAGCGTGACACATGGATTGTGTTGTACTGTTTCAATAGACGTATGGTAGTGCACAATCAAAACTACCATGTGTTCTCACTGTGACATATGTACAATGTGACATATGGATAGTGTTGCACTATCTTGATGTAGGACTAGTAGGGCAGAGTGCTACAGTGACATATGAACACTGTGTTCTGTGGATTCTGACATACTATGTCAATGTATGGATGAGAGTGCATGGTCCAAAAGACAGTGCACTCCCAGCCCCACATTGGCATAATAGAACAGTGTCTTTATGAAATGTTGGGAACACTGTTGGTCCATGTAGGTACTACAACAGTCTGCATAGATCAGGTTTGAAGCGTGGAGTTATTCACCGTACAGTCACATCCCTACATGCAGTCACATCCCTACATGCAGATAGTAGAAGACTGTACATAGCTAACAGCAGAACAACATGATACTTCACATCCTACACTTACATATCTCCATCCACAAAAAAGAACAGTATGTATAAGTCACAGTAACACAGTAGGTTGGTTTACACCCTGCATTCCTATCCGTCCACAGGTGGACATACAGTATGTATCAATCTGTGGAAATATAAAAGAGTGTGGCCCATATATAGTACTTCAAGTCATAAAGTTATCAGCAGGTATAGTAAAATAGTATGAAACAGTCATAACCATCGCATATTAAAGAACTTTCATCTAAAAGGTTCTACATAGCCTTCTTAACACATACCCACATGTTTGCACAGCATGTGGGTGTACCCCCCCAAAACACTGGAATTGCAGCAGAAGTGATAAAGTTGCTGCAATATGATAATGGATGCCTCTTGTGGTATGTTTACAGAGTTGTATGTTCTTTTTGTTACCTTATGGTGTCTGTTTCTGATTGGTTGTGTTGCCTTGTACCATCCCCTGCTTGTATGTGTGTTGTGTCTGTGTGTGTGTGTGGGCTGGGAGGAATTCAGAGTTAGAGTTTAAAACCCTAACATCGAATTTACTCACTTTTGTTGCTGTGGAAGCAACCCTAAGTGATGCATTAGCGGTGTTTTTTGTAAAGAATATACATAGTAGTGCTACCATAGTTAGGGTTGAGCAGCCCTTTTAAGGTTAAATGGTGAAACTTTGCACCTTAATAACTTTGCCACTGTTCAATGGATTTTCCTAAAATTTGGCAGGCATGGGGAGTAATGATAGATCTTAGGATCTGAACTTTTGTACCAGTTGGATATACAGCTGCGGAGTTATTAAGCAACATTCATGTGCACAATTACGGTTTTTTGAGCACTCTTTGCTCGCACCTACAGGTCACACAGTTTGCACGATCAGTCTGAAACTCCTGGGAATGTGTGGCTGGGGTCCCCAATGTGCCTTTTGAAGATTTTGTGAAAAAATGTTGAACAATTCAAAAGTTATTCAAAAAACAATTTTCCCATTATAGTCAATGGGAAAAGTTAACAAAAAGTTCAACAGTGTCTCAAAGGCAGTTTTTAGTGTTGCAAATGACCCCTGTAGTGTCGTGAATCAGCCATTTTTTTTTTCAGTGAGTAGTCACAGAAATGCTTGGCATTTAAATTTGGGACCCTGGAGGGATACAATTCTTTTTGTGTTCACCTAGTCGGACCCTGAGGATGCTAGCCATGTCTTTTTTGGAGGGGTTAAACACCCCAGAAATATGTTTTTGAAATTTTTGGAAAAAGTAGTGTTGCAAAGTAATGTCGCACTCAAGACACTTTCATGATTTCATTTGCGAAAGTGTTGTGATTTGCGACACTATTTTGCAACTCTATACCCAAAATAACAGGAATTCTTTGCCACCCTGCTGCAAAACAATGGTTTGGTCTTTTGGGCTGAAATTTGGAGGGAAGAAAGCCAACATCCCACAGATGTGCCTTTTGGGGTTTAGTGACAAACTATTGCACATATGAAAAGTTACAGTGCTCCAAAGTTGACACTTTTTCCCATAGACTAGCATTGCGGCGTCTGCCGCTTCTTTCGGGGCCCATATATTGGAAACGGTGTGAGATACGGACTTTTCGTTGGAAAAATGCTTAGCCCCCCCAAAATGTGGGCTAAGTACAAAACTAGCCAGGAAAGTCATAATTCATACAAAATTTTAATTTTTTTTCTACATCGTACGGTTCCTGAGATATAAGCAATTTAGTATTCCAACTCCTCATTTTCTGCTCCAAGTCCCATTATTGTGCATACATTCTTTGTACTCACTGTGTTTCTCTATGCAGCTGTTGTGGAAAACCAGGGTGTGTGCTCCAGTTAATGTTATGCATAGTGTTTCCACTTGCATTTCGGTACCCATTTGCGTTAGCGTTCCCGTGTATGCTACTGTGTGCGTTATCCTTTGCGTTTCTGTTTGCACTTGTGTTTGTGTTACTCTTACCATTTGTGCCTACAGTACTGTTTCTGTTTGTCTTTCACTTTGCATCACTGTGCGCATTACCATTTGCGTTTGAGGCCGCCCTTCCATTTGCATTTGTCTTTGTCTTTCGTTTTGCATCATCGTTGTTGTTACCATTACCACTGGCATTTCAAATTGCGTTCCCATGCCCATGCGTGTTACAGTTTGCATTTCCATATGTGCTTGCATTTGCATTTCTGTTTCTTTTGGCGTTATCATTGCTGTTACCGTTACCATTTGTGTTTCCAACTGCGGTACCGTGACCATGTGCATTATGGTTTGCGTTTCCATACGCGCTTGCATTTGCATTTCTGTTTCTGTTTCCTTTGGCATTATTGTTGCTGTTACCATTACCATTTGCATTTACAATTGTGGTACCATGATCGTGCACGTAACGGTTTGCGTTTCTGTATCTGCTTGTGTTCGCGTTTCCATTTCTGTTTCCTTTGGTGTTATTTTAGCTGTTACCATTACCATTTGCGTTTCCAGTTGTGGTACTGTGACCATGCACATTATGGTTTGCATTTCCATATGTGCTTGCATTTACCTTTCCATTTCTGTTTCCTTTGGTCTTATTTTTGCTGTTACTGTTACCATTTGCATTTGCAATTGTGGTACCATGACCGTGCATGTTACGCTTTGTGTTTTCATACTTACTTGCATTTGCCTTTCCATTTCTGTTCCCTTTGGTGTTATTGTTGTTGTAACAGTTAACATTTGCATTTACAACAGCGGTACCGTGACTGTGTGTGTTCATTCTCCTTCCATTCTCCTGTACCTCAGCTTGTTTACACATGTGATGGGGTGAGAGTTAGGACCGACGACCCCAGCGCACACTCCAATGCAGGTTGGGGGGTGGGCTGGGGGGTGCAAGGGGGGCTTTCAACCTTAACACCGAAGTTCCTCACTTTTGTCACTGTGTAGCAACCCTAACCAATGCATTAAATGGATTTTTTTTGCCATGAAAATATATATATATATCATGGTAAAAAATCCATTAGTCATCAGTTATAGTTGTTCCACAGTGACAAAAGTGGAATCGATATTATGGTTGACCCCTTGCACCACTTGTCCGGCATCGGGTTGTGTTAGTCATCGGTTCCTAACTCTCACCCCATCCCATGTGCAAATAAGCTGAGGTGGTGAAGTATAGGAGAATGGGGTGAGAGTTAGGACCAATGACCCCAATGCACACCCCAATGCTGGTTGGGGGTGCGGGGTTGGGGTGCAAGGGGGGGTTTCAACCCTAACCTCTGATTTCCTCACTTTTGTCACTGTGGAACAACCATAACTGATGCATTAAACTGAGTTTTTTTGCCATTAATTTCCATTCTTTTTGAGAATGAGGACTATAAATAGAAAATGGAATGTGTTGGTGGGAGCGCAGGGCGCTTTGGGCCCTGAGCTCCCACCACATGATTTTTTGTCACATAGTAATGGTAACTGCAATGCAAATGCAAGTGAAAATGGTAATGCACACAGTGACACAAACGTAAATGGTAACGCAAACGGTAAGAGAAACGCAAGCGCAAACTGAACAGTAATGCAAACTGAGAAATGCAAGAGCGTACAGAAACACAAATGGTAACGCGCATGGTCATGATACCGCAACTTGAAATGCAAATGGTAATGGTAACAGCAACAATAACACCAAAGGAAACAGAAGCAGAAACGCAAACGCAAACGCAAGCGCGTACGGAAACGCAAACCGTAATTCACATGGTCAAGGTAACACAATTAGAAATGAAAATGGTAATGCTAAAAGCAACGATGACACCAAACAAAAGAGAAATGCAAACGTAAATGCAGATGGAAGGGCAGCTGCAAATGCAAATGGAAATGCACACAGTGACGCAAATCGAAACACAAACAGAAACAGTAGTGGAAATGCAAATGGTAACAGTAACGCAAATGCAAGCACAAATGAAAATGCAAAGGATAACACACATAGTGGCATACATGAGAACGCTATCGCAAATGGGTACAGAAACGCAAGTGGAAACGCTAACTGTAACAGTAATGGAAGCAAACACCCTGTTTTTCCCCAACAGTTGCATACAGAAACACAGTGAATACAAACAATGTATACATAATAATGGGCCTCAGAGCAGAAAATGAGCACTTGGAATACTAAATTTGTGTGTGTGTGTGTTACATTTTAGGCTGCAGCAGCAGGAGATTGTTTTGCTTATGAACAGTTTATGGAAAAACAGTATAAGAAAAACTAAAACAGCAAAGTGGTAACTATAAGGACTGTTTTACAAAAGAAAGAAAAATTACAGATTTGTCACTTATTTAAACTGTAAACTAGGAAGAAACACCGATAATGGATTTATATTAACAGATTACAAAACCCCATGATCAAGCTATTGAATGGAGTGAAACATAGGGGGAACTTAATAAAGAATTGAACAAGAATCCTATGTAAAGGATGTTTTTGTGAAATGACAGACGACTCCCAAATCTTTCTATTATAAGCTGTTTCAGCACCGAGGGGAATCAGAAGAATCATTTTCAGCACCATTATCCACAGGCACTACTGAAATGAGGAGGGATGTTCCAGTCACTGGCGCAGGTTGGGATGGGGAGGCAGGGTGGTGGGTCACTGCCTAACTGGATGGGTGAGAGGACCACTACCCACCAGGGGACAGGAGATTGAGGATTTATTTTATGTATATCAAAGATTGGGGATGGGGAGGGGGGACACTACACTATGGAAACAGGCTGGTGGATTAATGTTACTTTATTTGTGATCAGGGCTGGAGGGGGCACTACACTATGGAAAAGGGAACAGGGCACTTCTTATATTTTTTACATGGATCGGGGCTGGGGTGTGGACCGTACCTCCGGCCCTAGACTGTGCACAGGGCACCACCCAACCCTGCACATAGTTAAAGTATGGTTTCAAAAGCATAATTAAGCACTGGTGCTGCCAGCCATATTTATGCTTGGGGGTTTCAATATTGTGATGTACGGCATATGCATGAGGGATCCCTCATTTGCATAGGTGCATCATAAGATTGTGCATGGCAGAGCAGTCGCGGGTGCCGAGCGCATCAGTGGCCTTTGAATATGGCCAAGCCCCTGATGGCCTCCACAAATCTGGAGACGTGTGGGGCATCCAGGGATGCGCTTTGTATCTCATCTGAGTATGTGGGCCATTTAGTGGAAGTCTGAACATCAAGCTCCTATCTCTAGTACTTCCTGATTCAGTGGTCCTGAATGCATCACTGTCACTTGGGACAGGAGGCATTATAGGAAAAAGAAGAGCAATAAATCTTGCTAAGATGGAGATCCTCGGTGGCTATAAAACTACTATAAAACTAGCAGACTAATTTAGAAAAAACTCTTAATAGCAAGCAAAGGGAAAGACACACCAGGACTTCGCACACACAAATCAAAATGCTCTGCACAGCATGTTTTTGCAAATTTTGACTGTTCTATTCCTTTAAACCCTCTAGTACCCTTTTCACTGAATTGAGATCCACATTGACCACATCCCCTCCCACCTTTTCCCTAATAGCAGCCAGGCATTGTCCATGTTTAACCCCAAGCAGACAAATGTGTTCAGAAGGTTTGCCTTTCCTTTACCTTCCTCTTTCCACTCCTGCCCTTGCTTTAGACTATTGCTTCCCTCATTGTCCTTTTCTCTCTTATAAACCAAAAGATCATATCTTCCTTCTTCATATCCTCCATTGTTTTCAGTTCCATTTCAATGTTAGCACTCCTCACTGTCCCATCGGGCTCCTTTATTCTGCTGTGAAACTTCACCCTGTCTTTTTCTGCTTGGCTTGTTCTATGTTTGTTGAATGCCCTTTGCTCAGCCCCTATGTCTCCCCCTACTTACTAAACATCATTTATTTTACACCTCTTCTTTTTGACATTTACCCTTAGACATTTGGTAGCCTCTGTTATCCCATTTTTGATCTATACCAATTTTGCTTCCATCCCCTCAAGCCCTCTAACCCCCTCTCTAGTTTCTCCTTCAGCTGCTCCCTCATTCCTCCATATATGATCTCCTAATGTCCAGGACTTTAGTCTGGGTCTGATTTTTCTCTGCTGTCAGTTTTATTCAGAACCAAACTGTCTGATGGTTACTGGCTCCTGTGGGTCCAGCACACTCACCTCCTCCACATTGCTCCTATTGATAAGAACTACTGTAAGTCTAGGATGGCAGAAATCCAAGTAGACTCCTCCACTGTCTGTACTAGGAATGCTTCCTGAAAGACTTTTACCAGCTGTCATTTTCTTGCTTTTACTGCTAATGGGATCCTCCAGTGCATTTCTGACATGTTGAAGTCCCCCAGTAGCAACACCCTCCCAAGCCCTGCTGCTCTTTTGATTTTCTCCCTTAATTCCTCATCAGTTTTATCATTTTAGATTATCAATAAACCACCACTATTCTGATATTTCTTCACCCTTCTCTAAATACCTGCACCCATACTGTTTCTATGGGTTTGCCATACCCAATACCCTATTCCCTGAAGATTGTATACTTTCCTATTCATATAGTGCCACCCCTCCACCCTCTCTTTTCCATCCTATCCTTCCTAAACACAGTATATCTTGGCATGGTCATGTCCCAGTCATGGTACTGGATCATCCTGTTTTCATGATTACCACCATGTCCAGGTTTACCTCAGCCACCACTGTCTCCACCACTGGTCTTATTTTCAAGCTCCTGGTGTTCATGCACATAGCTCTCCTGATCACCTGCCCCCTACACTTTGCCCAGTCCATTCTCTTTTCCCCCTGACTTTCTATTCATCCTTGCCCTGTCTCCTTCTACCACTTTCTATCTGGTTACCCCAGGCTTCTCTACCATAGCTTTTGCCGGCCTTCCCCTATTTCCCCAACCTTTGTTTTCTGTTTCTCCCTCCTTGTTTTCCAGCACTTGGGGAGAGTCATCAAGACCCCTCTTAAGTAAGAAAACCTCTGTACTTCTGATCTGCCCCCCTCCCTAGTTTAAAGGGCCCACAATGTGCTCTTTAAACCTGCTCTCCATTCTCTTGGTGCCCTTCTCAGAGAGGTGAAGGCTATCTCACTTAAATAGCCTTCTGTCCTTCTAGGAATGACAACGAGGTCAGGAAACCCACACCAATAATAAAATCAAAACGCCGGTGTCACATGATGCAGGCTTCGGGGTAGACTAACTATTTAGCGCTCCATGTCAATGGTACAAATAACTACTTTAAAAAGCAGAACTTCATACTGATTGCTTGCTCCAGCTGCTTACCAAAGCTTCTAACAAAGGCAAGATGACACAGAAAGCCTCCCAAGCTGACATAGCGCAGAGGGATTTCAACAGTTCGTCCATGATGGAGGAGCTGGGTGAGGATCCACTGCCTTCCCTGGATGCTAAGAGGCCCTGATGGGATGAGTCAGCAATGCAACCCCCAGGCTTCAGCCAGGATGCGTCGGCAACCACGCATATAGTCCTGGAGCTTACTACCATTAAAACGGCAGTCTTTACAGTACTCGAATATCTTAAGGAATTGAAATCTGCGATGAAAGAAATAGCCCGAAGAGTAGATGATGCAGAAGTTAGAATATTCTCAATAGAGGACAAACAAAGATGGAGCCAGCCATTACTGTCCTCAACCGTAGATTGGGAAAACTGGAGGACAAGCTAGATGACCTAGAATGTCGCAATAGGAGAAAAAATCTGGTGCTACTTGGTTTACCAGAGGGCCAGAAGGGCCTGAACACTATAGAATTTTTACAAAAATTTTGTAAAAAGGTGGCGGGACAGAGCCCCAACGGTCCAGCATACCTTATAGAAAGAGGACACAGAGTGCTCTGGGCCAAACCTTCCCCATCCGAACCTCCAAGACCAATAATTTTTAAATTACTCAATTACCTGGACAGAGATCACATCCTTCATAAAGTTCACCAACTGGATGCCATGCAATGGGAGGGGAAAACACTGAGAGTATTCCCAGACTTTACCTTCAAAGTCCGCCAAGCACAGCAAGCTTTCTGACCTATCCTTTCAGAACTGTTGGCAGCACAAATTAAGCACAGGCTATTACATCCAGCCAAACTAGAAATACATTTGCAGTGCGGTACAGTCAAATATGAATCTGCTGAATTGGCCCAGAGGGATCTCGATAAGCAACTCCCTGATCTGTTTAAAACCTGAAAGTGGTTGTTTGTTTGTTACTAGACAAATTAACTGCTGGCATGACCTGGCAGACTACGAATGACTAATAGGCTTTCTTTCAAGTTTACGGTTTGGCAATGAGTCAGAACTATCAGCATTGTGGAAGTGACTGACCTAGTTCTCCTAACTTCTATGGTTATGCCCATAGATGTTCCATTTTTGCAGCTATTATCTCTGATTCCTTGGGACATAGGATGTTGCCACCAATTTTTGAGTTTGACTGATTCCAGCTGTTTTGTGCACTTTTGGACTGTTTCTTGCTTATTAGTGTTAAGTTCTATAATAAATCAGTAAGCAGCACCCTCTAGTGGCTGAGCGCCAAAATGACATCCTCGGCTTTCTAGTCTCTCCTACGCGAATCTTCAAGGAGCTTCATGAATAATATTGTATGCTGTCTAGATAGTTAAGATCGAGCAGCGACCATTAAGGATAAGTACTGGAACTGTTTTGGCAATACTATCTCTACAAAGACAGACACCTTTAGTTCGGAGTTAATTTTTTTGTTTAGGTTTTAAAACTGTTGTAAGCTTAGACTATATGGCTAAAGATGTGCAGAGCTGGCTGACTGGGGACAACATAGGACTACTTTTTTCTTTTGCCAGATGATTTTGTACATGGTTCTCGATTCCTGAGTGCTAGCGGATTAGAAAATTTTTTTGCAGTACAGGCCAGCCTTCTAGATCTGGCTGATAAAGTGGCATTATTAACTTATTATCTTTCTCCTTTTAATGTAGAGGAGCTATTAATCGTTCTTATTTAGAAAATGTTAAAGAATGCAGGATTTACTGCATAACACAACAGACAAAAATAAAAAGAAGCTTGTATACTATTGCACTAAGCTCAACTCAACTAGCCCTAAATCATGGGCTCATGCTTAGAGCATGGGGGTATTCCCCTCTTAATTACAAATTATAGTAACTGACTTTATAGATAAGTAATGGTTTAATAAGATTAGTGTTTGCTCCCGCAGAGCTTTACTGCAGGCTCACATAATTGAAAAAGTTTCTGCTTTGGATGTTCTTCAATATTCTTACCTTATAGTAGTTACTTTAGCCAATGTTACCTTAGGTGTAATGCTAATTAATACTAACAGAAAGTTCTGTGATTCTTGTATACTTCCTATTACTTAATTACCATTGTCATGGAGCCCATGAGGTCTGCATATGGATGGTGGGTAAGGAGAGGGCTTCAGGCCTGGAGACTGGTGGATGTATTTAATTTAATTTGGGGTCTTGTATTATTGTTTAGTTGGGAATTTTTTGTGATTAGGGGTGGAGATGGTAGTGGGAGGGTAGGGTATTTGGAGGGGTATAGGGCATCACCAATAAGGACAAAGTGGAAAAAAAGAATAACCTATTATAGCTATTGCTCTAGGTATTAAGGCCTGGATATTCAAACTGCACCAGGCTGTGGCATAAGCATGGGCGCAGCTCAACTTGGCTGTGCAGGGGTGTGGCCTGGGCGATATTCAATGTAGCTGCACTATGGCTCAGCAGCTTTGAATATCGCACCCAGGCCACCCCCACTGTGCATGGCACAGTGGCACTGCACCAGCGCAAGTGGCCAGAGTGGAGCATGGAGATGCGCTAGCACAAGTGCCATTGCACCATTCACAGCACCTGTGATATTCAAAAGAGGACATGCAAATGGGGCCATAATTAATGCAAGGCACACATGGGGCCATTTGTATGTCATTATGGCCTCATTTGCATTCAATTAGCATGCAGGTGCGCCGATCCCCAACGACTTGCACCTGGCACCCTGCCAGGCAGCAGCCATCGGGGACCGATGCCCCCTGCAGCCCAATCATGGGCATTTGTTGAAAGCATAGATCCCTGTCCTATATCCCTGGTGGTCCAGTGGACTGCTCTCTGCCAGATCGTGGGCATGTGTAATGAAAGACTTCCCCATCCTATATCCCTTGTGGTCCAGTGGACCGCTATGTGCCCGATCGTGGGCATGTGTAATGAAAGACTTCCCCATCCTATATCCCTGGTGGTCCAGTGGACCGATCGCTGCCCGATCATGGGCATCTGTAAAACATAAAACATCCTATTACCCTGGTGGTCTAGGGTACCCCTCCCCACCCACCCACTGAGCCCCAATGCCCCGCCTCCCCCGGTCAGCCGGGCGGGCGGCAGCACCACCCGCCTGCCACCCCACTGCCCACCGACTGACAGCCCTCGGTAGGGTTGCACGCCCATTGGTTCACAGAGGATTACCGGCAAGTTTATATTATTGCACATTCCAGATATGGAATGAATCATTCACATATCTGGAATGTGTAGTACGGTATGGGTTGCACGCCCATTGGTTCACAGAGTGAGCACGTACTTGGTCACGAAATAATCTACTACTGAAAGAGATAACCTTAGTAGACCACTTCAGGAGTTATATGCAACAAACCATACAGATGAACTGGACTACTATTCCAGCCTTAGATATCCTTTGGGCAGCATTGAAAGCTACGTGGAGGAGAATTAATTTGGTTAGCAACCCTAAAAAAAGGAAATCCCAAACCCAGGCAGACACCTGGCTTAAAAAAATTCGCTCCATAGAGCAATCTCTTTCCCCTTCCTTACCAGAGGAGGAGCGCCTCAATCTAGCAAAGCTTTCTTACCCAATATTCTAACTACTTATTGGATAAAGTAGATAAAGCTACTTCCCGGATGAAAGCTACCTACCTGGGCCAAGGCATTAAAGCTGGTAAACATTTAGCACCACAGCTAAAGCAGCAGAGTTCCTCTAGGTGGGTCTCTGCTATGACACATCCTGAGTCAGAACAAGATAGTAGTAATCCAAAAGACATATCGGAGATATTCTGACAATATTACCATGCTCTTTACTCCCCTACATCTCAAGGAGCACTAGAGGATTCCCAAATGACCCCATTTTTACAGAAAATCAATCTGCCTACAATCCAGCCAGACTTCCAAGTTCAGTTAGCCAACCCTATTACAGAGCACGAGGTAAGCCAGTCTATAACATCTCTACCCTTAGACAAGTCTCCTGGACTGGACAGTTATACGGCACTGTTTTAAAAAACATACTCTTCACTACTAACTCCAGTGCTAACTTCCCTATTTAATTACTGGACAGCATCCCCAGTGAAGGAGAAATCACTTTTTGAGGACCGAATCATTTTAATGCTCAAACCGGGGAAAGACCCAATGCAACCAGAAAATTATCGTCCAATCTCACTTATAAATAATGATATTAAAATATATGCAAAACTCTTGGCAAACCGGTTAGCTGCTGTAAGGCGTAGTTTAATAGGACCTGAACAAGCTGGATTTGTCGCAGGATGAAATGCTAGTGACCACTTTAGGCAGCTTTTCTACTTAATCTCTGTGTCTGGGTGTCTGAGGATCCAGAGAAAGAAGCTGCTCTGGTATCCCTAGACACAGAGAGAAAGCCTTCAATAGAGTGTTGTGGCCATATTTATTTCTGGTCTTAAAAAGTATGGTCTCCCGGCAGACTTTATCCAGAAAGTACAGGTACCATATCAATTTCCTTCAGCTAGGATATCATGCAATAATGAGATGTCTGAATTATTTTGGCTAGCTAAAGGAATGAGGCAAGGGTGCCCCTTATCCCCTTACCTCTTTAACCTTAATATAGAACCCTTGATACGTAGACTAAACAAGGTTGAAGGGGTAAGAGGAATCTTGATAGCCAACCAGCAATTTAAGATCTCTGCTTTTGCAGATGACATATTATTGCATATAGAAAACTGGCACCCCCTCTCTGATGGAAGCCCTTGATATCATTGGTCAGTTTAGTTCCTTCTCTGGTTATAGGCTAAATAAGAACAAAACGATGGTCTATGCTCTCTTACCATTTTGTACTCAAATAGAAGTCAAGGAAATGGGGCTAAAGTGGAAATCTAATGCCCTAAACTATTTAGGTATTAAGATAACTCATGATCTCTCAATGCTAAAAGTCCTTAATTTGGATCCCTTAATCAAGACCCTGACAGAGGACCTACACCAATGGTGAAATATGCCCTTCTCTTTGTGAGGGACAGCAAATGTTGTCAAGATGATGGTTCTTCCCCGTCTGCTATATCCTCTCTCTATGCTCAATTTGCCACTTCCAAAAAAATGGTTTACAGTGCTGCATTCCCTATATTCCCAATTCTTATGGTTGGGGAAGCCTCCAAGAAGGGCATATGCAAAGCTGATGAAATTTAAACAGGTAGGAGGACTGCAACTCCCAGATTTTTACTTATACTACCTATCGCTCCATACCTCTAAATTGTTAAAAAGATCGCACTCTAGTTCAAACTTGGAATTTCTAGCAGGTTGGCAGAAAATAGAGCAGATATTACTTCGGAAATACCAAATTTCTTCAGCAGCCTTACCCTATCTCACTCACGCTCGTCTCCCTAATGAACTCAAAGAAACACCACTGTGCTGGGATTTGCAGGTGCATAAGCAACTTTGCAGCAAGTTTGGATTAAACCAAATCTGAGATCTTATGCAGCCATTAATTGGTAATCCAAATATTACTATAGACGGTAAACCAATTGTAAACTCTTTCTGTTCATTACCGCCAGGCAAAATTCTCCGCAACCTAGTCTCAGACTCAGTACTCCTGTCTCCAGCTAAACTTCTAACTACTTTTAACCTGCCCTCAAAAGAAATCTTTAAACTAATCCAAATAAGATCTTCAGTTGCCAAGCATCTCGGCCCTGCCCCATGGCTTTCTCAGGCAGGGATGTGGTTTCACGACTTATCAACATTAGCCCTACAACCCAAACTGCTCTCAGGCATATATAAGGAATTAAACCTTCAACTTCAAAAAACTGTTCTCCCTGCAGCCTTCTACTGGAAATATGAATTAAAGATAGATAAACCTCCTCAGTTTTGGCAGCGAATTTGGAAAAATGTGATGTACTATCTTAAACAGGACAGATTACATCTCATCCAGTATAATACCTTACACAATCTATATTGTACTCCAGTTAAACTATTTAGAATGGGCAAAATGCCGTCACCAAGTTGTGATACATGTGGGGCTGCACTTGGTTCATTATTTCACAAGTTATGGACCTGCTCCAGTGTTAAAGGCCTATGGCAAATTGTCAAAACCAAATTGCAGGGTATTCTCCCCCTTGCAACATATTTTACACCTCAAGTATGTCTGCTGGGGGACTATTCTCAAATTCCTGTATCCCATCATAGGTATTACATGGCCTTAGTGGCATCAGTTACTGAACTAATAACCTTACGTCACTGGAAAGATCCCTGGTGCCCTTCTTTTCCAGAATGGCATCAAGAAATTCTAACAGCCCTAGCAGCAGAAAGAGCGGTAGCATGGGCTACAGGAACCTGGATAAAATTCCAAAAATGTTGGTCTTTATTCTATACCAAGCTCCAAGTGTGAACTTCTACAAGCCTCCCTTACACTATGATTTGCAGACTTTACGATCCACCCCAGGTGGAACTAAGGTGATTTAATTTGTAGTAATCTATTTAGGTCCTTGATTTTACTTAGATTAAATATCTGGATATCCTACGATGTGGTGATGCACGTGATGGGGGGTTAGGGAGGGAGGTGTTAGAGTTAGGAAGAGAGGAGAAGGGTGTATTATTAATTTTATTATTTGCTTTGTTGTATATTGTCTTAACTGTATTATTTAATTGTTTAGTCATAATGTTGTATTTTCTCCTTTTTCATTTATTATCTCGTAAGGACATGACAATGTAAGGTTAATTACTTGATGAAACAACAACTGTATATATATATTTTTTGTTTGTTTGTTTGTTTTTTGTTTTGATTTCCTGGAAAACAATAAAGTGAATTAAATTGCAAAAAAAAAATCAAAACACTACACTTCACAGATATTAAGATCAGTGTTTTAATGCAAATAAAGTGAAGTGAGTGAAGCAGTCATATGCTGTACCCACAGTTGTCCCAGTGTTTCAAGTATAAACTCTTCATCAGAGGGTGTGGTTACAGAAAAAAGTGTCTCACTTATATACAAAGGTTAATGAATAAACATGTTATGCTAATCACATTCAGTTTAAAAACATTTGAAATATTAAAAAAAAAACAGCATGACATCTAGATCTTGGCAATGCATTAAGCTGATGAAATTCCCAGGACTTTTTAAAAAGCCATACACCATATAAATAACTGGCTGGACAACAGGACTCAAAGGGTAATAGTAAACAGAGTACACAGTGAAGAAAGGAAGGTAACTAGTGGGGTACTGCAGGGTTCGGTACAGGGACCGGTCCTCTTTAATATCTTTATAAGTGACATTGGAGAGCACCTGGAAGGAAAGGTATGTCTCTTTGCAGATGACACAAAGATCTGCAACAGGGTTGATACACAAGGTGGAGTGGAAAGAATGAAAAGGGACTTGGCAAGGTTGGAGGAATGGTCAAATATGTGGCAGCTCAGATTCAATGCAAAGATGTGTAAGGTAATACATCTGGGAAACAAAAACCCAGGGAAAGAGTGTACAATGGGGGATGAGTTAATAACAACAACAAAAATCGAAAGAGACCTAGGTGTAATTATATCAGATGACCTAAAGGTGGGCAAGCAACGAGAGAAGGCAGTAAGGAGGGCTGGGGGGATACTGGGATGCATAGGGAGAGGCACCAACAGTAGAAAACAGGAAGTTGTTATCCCTCTGTACAGACAGTTAGTGAGACCCCATCTGGAGTACTTGGTGCAATTCTGGAGAACCCATCTCCGCAAAGATATAGACAGAGTGGAGGCTGTTCAGAGGAGGGCAACCAAAATGGTGCAGAGTCTGCACCAGAAGACATACGAGGACAGACTAAAGCAACTTAATATGTATACCCTTTTGGAAAGGAGGGAGAGGGAGGACATGATAGAAACTTTCAAGTATCTCAAGGGAATTAACAAAGTACAAGAGGGTAGTATATTTCAGAAGAAGAGATGTGCAAGAACAAGGGGGCACAA
Organism: Neoceratodus forsteri; assembly: GCA_016271365.2. Lineage (NCBI taxonomy): Eukaryota > Metazoa > Chordata > Ceratodontiformes > Ceratodontidae > Neoceratodus > Neoceratodus forsteri. Next base: position 256,794,869 of record CM028134.1, on the reverse strand, counting down.
TTTGAAGATAGAAGGGGGATGGCTCAGAGGTAGTGTTAGAAAGTATTTTTTCAAAGAGAGGGTTGTGGATGCATAGAACAGCCTTCATGAGCCTTCATGAGGAGGTTGTGGAGTAAGGAACAGTGGGAGAATTCAAGAATGCATAGGACAGGCATAAGGCAATTCTAGTGGGGGGTAGGAGGAAGTAAGCTGTTGATTAACTAGAATCTGCAGCTTATCCATCAGGTAGGGAAATGGGCAGACTAGGTGGCCAAGCGGTCCTTATCTGCCATCAAATTCTATGTTTCTATGTTTCTGTACTCAACTTAAAACAATACTTAAAATAATACCATAATTTTAAGGTTACAATCATGCATGACCTAAAAGAGCTAAAATCACACAAATTCAAAGACAGAAATGGGAGAGGTGGCTACAATCAAAATGAGCTCTTTAATTTATTACAAAGACATAGGCCCAATGACTGGAACCACAGAAAAGATCTGCATCTCCCTTCCCCATAGGAACAGAGAGGCAGTTAGAGAATACCTGAAAAGATCAAAAGAGAGAAAAATGGTATTTCCACCCAACAGCGACACCATTACAGCGAACAAAGTCAATGCTGACAACATCGACAGTTCACTGTAATGGTGCTCCCAAGACCCCGGCACTCTGTCTCCTGGTCCTGCACCCCCTCCATGAATTTTTCCAGGACAACACACATCCTGGAGTGCCTTATTACATTTATGAAATGGATCTAATAAAGTATATGTAAGTAAATTATTGTAGAAAATATTTTTCTAAAAAGTAGAAAAAAATTAAGAAAATAAAAATGTAGACCTGTTCAGTGTCTGTAGTATAGGTGTTAGTCCAGCAGGTGGTACCAATGGTACACGTACCATTGTGTTTTGTTCTTGTTGAGAAAGTATGGCCAAAATACTGGCTGCTATGGCAAGATTGTTTTCAAACATGAGGCTGTTTAATGTGATCTACTGGTGTGGTACTGTTTGTGAGTCTCACTGTAGCCTTCTGGTAAGAGCCACACAGGCGTTACAAACTCCCATCAGTCATTTTTCAAATGAGGTGCAGTCATAGCCAATGTCATGAGATTCCCTGGGGCCTGAACAGCCATAGTCAGCAGCAGTGACACAGATCTCACTGGGGATTTCATAGCCACAGTTACGGAAGGACTTTTTTTATAGTCAGTGGCAATGTGCAAGTTCTGCTGAGGCCTTAACAGTTGTAGTCAGCAGCAGTGTGGTGAGCCCTAATGATGTGTTTTTAGGGCTGCAGTGGGCAGAGCCCTGCAAACCTCTTGCTATGAAAAAAGGAGTCCCGCATTCCTTAGGAACAAACAACATGTTGTAGTGACAACACAGTCACCTCTGCATCTGTGAAATATTCCGCTCGCTGTCTCTATAGGCAGTTGCACTGCACTAGTTGTTTTTTTTTGGCAGTTGCAGCAGACTGTACTGTGTTCTTCCATGACTGCTGAAATACATAACCCCCCACCAGAATCTCCCTCTCAGCACCCACCACCTCACCCCCCAAGAAACATACTAGTAAGTCTGGGGGTGCCCAATCCCCCAGTGTCATGATCACAAATCCTCTGACTGCACTGTCCCCCCTCCTCCACTGCCATGCATGCATGGTTATTTCAGCTTTTTGTGTGTTAAATATGTATAGCTTCCTCCCCCACCTGACCCTCCCTCTCAGCACCCACCACCTACCCTCCAGAAATGTAATAGTGACACTGGGGGTGCCCAATCACCCAGTGTCCCCATCACAAATGCTCTGACTGCCCCCTCATCCACTACCATGCATGAGCAGTTATTTGTGGGTTTTACTTCTTAATTCATTTTTAGTATTTATAGTTTCTTCCCCCCACCCGACCCTCTCTCTCAGCACCCACTACCCCACCACTCCCCCAAAAAATGTAACAGTGACACTGAAGGGGTGGCCCAATCTCCCAGTGAAGGAATACCATTTTTTTTATTTTAACCTGTAAAAACCATTACACTGCCCCCACCCGACCCTCCCACTCTGCACCCTTCACCCCCACAAGCCCTTACTAGCTGATTGGAGGTCCAACACTGTAATCCTTTCTGACCACAGACACATCTTCAGTCTTCAGAGCCAGAAAATGGACAGAGGAAACAGATATGTGGCTCAATGTACTTTCAATGGGGTTTTGAACCTAGTGCCATAACTTTGCCATTTTTGCATATCTTTGCAAAAAAGTTTCAACATGCCTTCCTTCGGACCCCACCTCAGGAACAAAGGTATTGACATAAGGTAGATCTGTCCCCAAAGGTGATTTTGCAGTCTCAGGGCAAAATCACCTTTCTAGCAGGAGCTGAAAATTGTCTTTTCCCTTGTTCATGAGGTGGGGCAATAAGAAGGTTATGTTGAAAATTTGGTGTACAAATATTAAAAAACAACAATGATATGAGCCTACCTTGAACTTTGTGAATGCAAGCTCATAACTTTGGCCATTTTCAATAGTTTCCACCAAATTTACAACATAGACATATCTTTACAGCACCTCATGAGTGTAACACCTGTCATTTTTCAAATCCTGACCAAAATGATTTTTTTACATCCTGAAAGGTGATTTTGCAGTCCCTGCATGAAATCACTTTCTGGAAAGGAGTTGTAAAATGTATCTGTCAGTGTTCATGAGGCAGGGTCATAAGAAGGCTATGTTCTAAATGTGGTATAAAAATAAAAAAATAAAAAAAGTTATGAGGCTATGCTGAATTTTGCAAATGCAGGTTTGTAAGTTTGGTAATATTCAATAATTTTACACCACATTTTTAACACAGCCATTTCTTTACAGCACCTCATGAATGTGACAGCTGTCATTTTTCAACTCCTGCCCAAGATGTGTTTTTGCATCCCAAAAGATGATTTTGCAGGCCCTGCATGAAATCACATTCAGGCCAGGAGTTAAACATTTTCTCTGCCCCTCTTCATGAGGCAGGGTCATCACAAGGGTATGTTGAAAATTTGGTGTACAAATATTATAAAACAACAAATTTGGAGCCTACAGTACATTACATTTTGCTAATGCAGGCTCTTGCCTTTGTGGTAATTTTCAATAGTTGTATCCCAAATTCCCTCTGTGCAGTCCTATTGGCTCTGGTCAGAGTTTGTTCTATCAGCCACAGCAGTGAGACCTTTTCCTAATAGCCTCAGTTGGTCACAGCGTAGTGAATTCCACTACCAGCTGGCACTGGAAAATGAAGCAACAGCATGAATGGTAGTCATCTTAACTATTCTGACCAATGCTTTTCTTTTACCATGCCTGTAACCATGCCTGTATCCACTATTTTTCTTTATTGTAACCACCTCATGATGTAACTCACAATGCCTCAAATGTTCCTTATGTCCTTATTTATTCTTAGAACTTGTATTGTTATCCCGGGTTGCCCCTGAAAAATGGGACCTTCGGGGCTCAGTGGGCCTACCCGGTCACCAAAATTTAATAAATGAATAAAAATAAATAAATAACTAGGTGGGGCATATTTTGATCTAAAAAACAACAAAAAGAAATCATTTTTCCTTGAGGCTGCTTGATTTGTGTTAATTGGTTCAGTAACAGATGCAAGGGTGCCCATGATGAAAAAAAGAAACAGTGTAGCAGCACACAAGACTTAAGAATAGTTTGTTGCAGATAAAAAAATATTTATTTAAACATAGATCATTTAAACAGCAATCTAACTACACACATTGTAAAAAATGTCAAAGTCACTGAAACATGGTACACAGGAATCATTGACTGGGATGTTACCATACCAGGGTACACAATCTTCAGGAGAGACAGGGAGGGCAAAAAGGGGGGAGGGGTGGTTATGTATATCAGAAAGGGGGTCAAGGCAACAGAGTTAGGGGAAGACAGGAAGGGGAAGAGGCACTATGGGTCACATTAGAGATGGGAAATGGCTCCAGCATCCGCACTGGAGTTGTATACAGACCTCCAGCACAGGAGGGGAGAAATAGACAGGATATTTGTGGAAATCATACACAAAATGGTAGAGAAAGGGGAGGTGTTGCTGGTGATGGATCTAAACATGCCAGATATTAACTGGAACATAAGCATATGCAGCAGCCACTACCAGGAGCAGAGACATCTTGGATGCCCAAGAAGGAACATGCCTCAGACAGTTGGTGAAGGGGCCCACACAGAAGGGAGCAATACTAGACCTGGTTCTCACAAATGGTGACAGAATAATGGATCTATCGGTGGGCAGCAATCTAGAGTCCATTGATCACCACACAGTGTGGTTTAAGGTGAAGACAGTAGTAGAGTCAAGCCACTCAAAAGTAAAGGTCCCAGACTTCAAGAGGGCAGACTTTGCAAAAATGGGCAACACCTCCGGAGAATCCTGGTGAAGGGGAGGGAGGAGGAGAGAGGAGGAACAGTGGGAAAAACTTAAAGGAGCCATAGCAGAGACAACATACTTCTGTGTAAAGCTAGTAAACAAAGCTAAAAGAAAGCAAAAAAAACACTACGATTTTCAAAAGAAGTAGCAGAGAAAAAAAAGGTGTTCAGAAAGTACAAGGAAACACAAAGGGAGGGAGAAAGGGAAATGTACCAGGTAAAGCAGAAGGAGGTGGGGAAGGCAATCAGTTGCACAAAGGTGCAAACTGAAGAAAAGGTAGCAGAATCAGTAAAAGAAGGTGACAAAATCTTCTTCAGGTATATCAGGGAAAGGAAAAAGACCAATGGGGGACTGTGAGTTTGAGTAAAAGGGGGGGGCTGTGCAGAGGTGGATCTAGAAAAAGCAGAAATTCTAAACGTATACTTCTGCTCAGTATCTACAAAGGAAGGAGAAGGGGAGGGGAGGGACCAAAATTAGGGGGTAGAAACATACACGGGGGAGGTGGACACCTGTACATTCATGGAGGAGCGAGTCCTAAAGGAACTCTTGAAACTAAAAGTGGACAAGGCAATGGGACCAGATGAGATGCATCCTAGAATACTGAATGAACTCAGGGAGGTACTATCGGCACTACTGACAGCCCTATTTAACAAATCACTAGAGAAAGGAGTGGTACCAAAGGACTGGAGGATGGCAAATGCGGTACCACTACACAAAAGTGGAAGCAAGGTGGAGGCTGGAAATTACAGGCTGGTCAGCTTGACCTCAGTGGTGCGGAAAATCATGGAATCCATGTTAAAGGAAAGGATTGTGGCATACCTAGAGGCTAGTGGGGCACAAAACCTGAGGCAAGTGGATTCACAGCAGGAAGATCTTGTCAAACAAATCTGATAGATTTCTTTGACTGGGTAACCAGGGTGGTGATCAGGAAGGGGTGGTGGACATGGCCTACCTAGATTTTAGCAAGGCAATTGACACCGTCCCACACTGGAGGCTAGTAAACAAGTTGTGCAGTCTGGGTGTAGATCCTAAGGTGATACACTGGGTCCAAAATTGGCTGAGCAACAGGACACAGAGGGTGGTGGTAAATGGAGTTCAATCCCAGGAGAGGGAAGTGACAAGTGAGGTGCCACAAGGTTTGGTTCTGGGTCTGGTCCTCTTAAATGTCTTCATAAATGACATTGCGGAGGGGCTGGAAGGGAGGGTAAGCCTCTTTGCAGATGACACCAAGATCTGCAATAGGGTAGACACTCCATACAGGGTGGAAAAAATGAGAAGAGACCATCGGTAAATTGGAGGAATGGTCAAGAGTGTGGCACCTTAAATTCAATACAAAAAGTGCAAAGTCATGCACTTGTGCCACAGGAATCCTGGAGAGGAATACAAAATGGGGGGGAGAGATACTCACAAGAAGAAAATTGGAAAGGGACCTGGGGGTAAACATAATGGATGACATGAAGGTGGCCAAGCAATGTGAAAAGGTGGTGAAGCGGGCTTGAGGGATGCTGGGGTGCATAGGGAGGGGCATCACCAGTAGAAAACAGGAGGTGGTGGTGCCACTGTACAGCCAATTGGTCAGGCCACATCTGGAATGCTGTGTTCAGTTCTGAAGACCGCATCTCCAGAAGGACATTGACAGAATGGAGGTGGTCCAGAGAAGGGCAACAAAAATGGTAAAAGGAATGCACCAAAAAACATGAGGAAAGACTGAAAGACCTCAGTATGTATACCCTGGAGGAAAGGAGGGGGAGTGGGGATATGATAGAAACATTCAAGTACCTCAGGGGAATCAACCAGGTCCAGGAGGGTAGCAGTTTTCAAAAAAAGAGATGTGCAAGAACAAGGGGTCACAATATGAGGTTAGTTGGGGGGGTAAAGTGAGGAAGTATTTTTTCACAGAAAGGGTGGTGGATGCATGGAACGGTCTCCCAGTGGAGGTCATAGAGGCTAAAATGACTGGTGAGTTCAAGAATGCATGGGATAGACAGAAGGCAACCCTAGTTATAGGAAAGAGAGGATAAGCTGCTGATCATTTAGGATCTGGAGTTTAAGTAGGTAGGGAAATGGGCAGACTAGGTGGGCCAGGCAGTCCTTATCTGCTGTCAAAACTTATGTTTCTATGTTTCTGTGTTAAAGGATACTCACATACAAACAATAAACAAGAGACCAGAAAGCCAACATGAACCACCCTACTTTTCATCACTATGGGCTTTAACTGAGGCCAGTGTTAGCTGTAGGCATTTGAACCAGATAGATGAGACGAATGGTTCTGGGCAGTGTAAGCAGGTCAGGATTGTTGATGGAGCTTCTTCCAGTGCTGTTGTGCTGTGATAACAGCACTGGGTTCCGAGGTCCTTGACCAATCAGCTTTCTTGATTTTTCAGACCCATTTCATAATAAAATATAAAGGTGAACAAATGTGGTTAACAACAAGAGTTTGGAGGTAAAATCATAGACAGTAGCTTAGTTTGTTTTTGCAGATACAATTCCAGTAACTGCTGAAAGGATGTGACCAACCTGCAAAGGAAGAAATAATATAATAGAATAAAATAAAATATAACATGGTAAGTACATTATAATAGTTTATAATGACAAGGTCTGGTTGCTGGGGGAGAAAGGAAAGGTGGAAGCAGGCCTGATTAAAAGCTGACATGGAATGATAATGTCAAAAAGTAATTTCTGGTCCTTTTAGTGGAGACTGGGTGACACACAACTACTTTTATCCAGATCCTGCACTGAGAACTTGGTCATCATTAAAGACAAATGGTTTCCTTGGTTACAGCAACTGCAGTATTTGTAAAATTGTAAATGTTTGACAGATCTGTAAATGCTCAGTTTTGAACAAAAAGTCACGGTGAACCATCTGATCACTTGAGGGAGAAGCTTTGTGATACACATTATGAGAGAAACGTTTTCCATGTATTATTTAATTGTCCCTTGTATGAAAAGTGGAGAACTGCATTTTTATTTGATATTGACAATAGTTACTGAAATTCTCTCACTGATTGCATAGAAATAGAAATCTGGTGAAGGGTCCCCTTGAAGCCTGTGTGAATTTGTCTGTGGGCCCTTTACCTGTTACCAGGGCGAAGTCAGGAAAGGGGTGAGGATGGGAGGAGAGAGGGAAGGGAAAAAGAGAAGGTTAAGGCTAGGATAGTAGATCCTCCTAGGGGCAGCGAAGAGTCGTATGCCGACGCAGGGACATATCGATAGCGAAGTACATTACAGCAGCATGTAGCTGTTGCAGCTGTAAGGTACCCGTGGGATCCCGGCACTGCTTTCTCTGGGATTTGCCCCCCTCCCCGAATCAACTCCAACCTGGAATTGATAATCCTTAGTAATGGGGGAATGTGGGGAGCAGAACCCCCACATTGGGGGGGTCAAGGGTAAAGCCCCCAAAAAAAAGAGACAGTTTCCCAATGGAGTTATGCTGACCGCAACTTGCAGTCAACCCAAGTCCATCGCTATAGTGTTGTATTGAAAATAAATTGTCGCCGTGATGTCATAGATCCAAGGAGAGTTGGACCGGAAAGAAGAGCAAAGATGCTATAAAAACACTGGAACAAGGTAGCCCAACCTCTTTGCTCCTCCTCCTCCTTCTAGTTGAAATTCACAGCAAGAGTACCTCTTAGTGGAAGCAACAGCAGGAGCAGGGGTAAGACATTTAAGTTACTCAGCCCTGTTAAGTAAAAAGGCAGAAATAGGCCTGTAATAACAAAAACTGACCACAAATAAAGTGGCTTGGGGTAGGTCCAGTAGAAGTGCTGTGAGTCTATGTTATTTTTCTTAGCTGATAAATGAACTAAGTTGTGATGGCCATTTTCTGTGACTGGACTGAACTGCATTACTGACCACCAAGTGTGTGAAATGCTCCCTGATGGTACCATTTATCAATACTGTATTAGAACAGTATTTTGGGATGGGGCAGTTTGCCTGGTCTCCAGCAGTTGACAGTGAACTTGGCACTTTTCCTTTCATCCCTGCTTCAACTTTGGGCTGATCCCACTCAAGGTGAGCAGGCTTTGAGTGATGCTGGCTGGAACGAGAACAAGGAAGCTGGCAGGAGAGACGTCCAACTGTAAATGGGTGGAGTAAAAAGAAGATAGTCAAGAAGGGAACTCAGGAAACCCTTAAGGGCACCATGTTCACTCTGCCCTGGCTGCCTCGAGAGCCTAAGCAGCTTGCAAGAGCAGGTGGCTGTTAAAATATGATAAAACAAACAAAAAAAAACAGAAAGAGGAGCCATGGCACATAGCACCTAGAGAGGGAAGGGGAGCACAGGGTAGATTAAGAAGAGCAGGGACCAGGAAAATCAAGGTCTGAGTTACATGGGCAGGGGGATAAGGAGATGCAAAGCAGGCTGGTGCTGTGAACATGGTGGGCACGTTTTGGCAGGGCTGCAAAGTGCATGCACTCACCCACAATAATATGCAACTGGGCTTTCTTTCCCCCAGAATTATCAGGGCTATTGGGGTGCATCAAGGGCAGTTGATTTAAGCTACATGGGTGAGGAGGCAATTTTGTCTGGTCTGAGTGTGCATGACATTCATTCCCCATAAACATCTTTGGCATTCGATGGCAAAGGATGTGGTTAAGAAAACCCAGCACACAAGCTGACTATACTTAGTGCAGTTTGGGAGAAGTCCAGATCAGATGAGGACATTGCTGGAAAGGTCTTTTGAAGAGGGTAACCCTGGAGGGGAGACGATAGCAAAAGGTCAAGGTGCAGTGGGGGGAGGAGAGACATCCCACTGGCCAGACCAGCAGCTCATCAGGAGGCCTAGTGAGGGTATTGCCAGTATGGGCATTGCCAGCAGGTCCCTTGTACTGGGGGACCAGTTAGGACCCAGGTACTGATCAGTCCCCTACTGGTCCTCCCCCCGAGGGGGGAGCTGGCAGGATGGAAGTGGTCGGGGGGGCTGGTCAGTAATGGGAGAGTTGCAGCCAGATGAAGCCCATTTACAGCTATGTAGCTTTGCAGCACCAATGGCGATTCCAGAACAGGAACCAGCCCAACAGCCTGGGGGGAGATGCCATGAAGGAATTCAGCAGCTGTGTTGAAAGAGAGGCTTATCAGGCTCCATGCATACCTAAAAGGGAATGCCTGAGGTGGTGGAGGCCCTCTGCTGCAGGCATTGGTGCCAGAGCCCACGTAAATGGTGGTGGAGCACCAGAACTGGCAACATAGGTGCAGTTTGATCACCTCTCCCCCAGTCCCTCCCTCCCATGGGATCATTGCCTCCTGTCCATGGGGGTGTGGGGCCAGTAACAGGAGCAGGGGTTCAGTTGGTGGGCCACCATGCAAGGCCCACATCCCCCATGGTGGGCTTCATAAGCCTTGGAGAACCAATTGGGGCATACCTGACTGAGAAAGTGAGGTTACAGATTTGAGGGAGGGAAAGAGTATATAGATATTTTTTCATTGCTTAATCAGCCCAGGGAGCCCGAGAAGGATAAGGAGAAAAAAGACAAGAATGAAGGGGTAGAGGTCAGACAATGGGTACAAATCCATCACACATGAGAGAATTGGACTGTGGCATTCGTCACATTTGCAGGTACAACCCAACAGGAGGTATCATAAAACAAAAGAAAAGCTTGCACACACGAGAGGCTATTTTTCTGAATTTAATGAATAAATTGCATAGTGCAATGCAGTTAATGCAGCAGTGCATTAATGCGCTGAAAATCCTGACCCATACTTTTTTATGCTATTTTAGATTGCCCCTTATCCACTGCCTTGTATGATTTATTTATTTATTTTATTTAGTAAAAATCGGAATTACAAACCTTTGAGTCAGGGACTCATTTACAAAGGCTCCTTGTCAGGAAACAGATAGTATATACAAATACAGACATAGTTACATAGAGTACAGATTGACGTAGGGAACACTATACATGTATGTACATAAATACAAGGGATAAAATTCATACGAGAGCAAAAACTCTATACAGGAAAACACTATACATGTATGTACATAAATACCAGTAATACAATTCATGAGAGAGGAAACTCTATGCAGGTACTATACAGTAATGTAGCTAAGCCATCTAGTACACCAGAGACAGCAATTTGGGTTCTGTTATAAATAAAATAGGTAGTAACTTAAAACAAACATGGTCACAGTTGGGCAGCTACATGTTCTGCCAGGGCATGAGACAGTGTTTGGGGGGGGTCCCCAGTGAGGTGGGGAAGCAAACAGCTATGTGCAGTTACAGCTACAGGCGGTGATTAGGTGTTGCCTAAGGGCAGATTTTAAGGGCCCTATTCTTAGTTGAGATGCAATAACAGAGGGGAAGGCATTGCTCCAGGTCGGGGCCCAGTATCGGAAGGACCTTTGGGTCAGGAATGTCCTGACCCTGGGCAGTTGAAGTGTACACTTGAGTGAGCTCCGGATGGAGATGGCAGGGACGGAGGGGGTGAGGATGGAAATTAGGCCTGGAGGTGCAAGGCATGCAACACTTTTCTTGGTTAGGAGGCAGGTTTGGTAGTGCAACCTTTCCTCTAGGCTGAGAAAATCAGCAAGGTCATACAAGGTACATGTGTGGGTGAGTCTGCTGGAGCCAGTAAGTAGGCAGCAGACTTTGTTCAGGGACATTTTGATTTTACTGAGTGCTGTTTTGTCTGCTGCACTGTACACCAGGATGCTGTAGTCTACTAGGGATAGCACAGAGGAGGTGATGGCCAGCCTTAGGGCTGCAGGTGGTAGACAGCTCTTGTGGCACTACAGTAGGCCAACACGTGTGTTTATGGCTGTAGCGAGGGTGCGTGTGTGGTCATGAAAAGAGAGAGAGCAGAGTCGAAGGTGATGCCCAGGTATTTGTAGGTTTTTACCTGCTCGAGGGGAAGGAGGGTGCTAGACAGGACAGTGAGTAGGGCATGCTTGGATTTACTTTGGGAATGCGAGAATAGCACATGCTCCATCTTTTTTAGGTTAATTACAAGGCGACGGTTCAGAAACTAGGATTCTGCCTGATTAAAAGAGTGTTGCAGGGCACTTTGGAGGTGGGAGAAGGTCTGGTGGGATGTGAAAAGGACAGCATCATCCGCATAGAGAAGCATTTTTTCTGAGCAGGAGCTGGGGAGCCTATTTAGGTACAGACTGAAAAGCAGCAGTCCAAGGATTGAGCCTTGTGGGACACCCGAGCTGACCTGCCGAGTGCTGGAGAGGGTACTGTTGATTTTCACATACAGTGACCAGGAGGTGAGGTAGTTGGAGAACCAGGACAGAAGGTCGTGTGAAAAACCTAATTGGGAGAGGGTGGATATGAGGAGTGGGTGGTAGACGGTATCGAAGGCTTTCGATAGGTCAGTGTAGACTGCACCCACGAGGAGCCCTTTATCCAGGGCTATGTGTAAATAGTTGGAAAACTCAGTGAGGGCAGTAGTGATGCTATGCCCCCTGAGGAAACTGTGCTGTTTCACACAGAGGAGATTGTGTTTGTCAAGGTATTCGGTCATTTGGTCAACCACAACTTTTTCTAGGGCTTTCGAGGGGGGGAGCAGTATCGAGATCGGTCTTTAGTTCTCGGGGGTTGTACGGTCCCCACCTTTGTGTATAGGGGTGACCACTGCAGTCTTACAAGCAAGGGAGAATTCGCCGTGACAGAGTGAGTAATTGAGAAGGCTGGTAAGGGGTGCAAGGACTGCGTCCAGAACTAGGCGAAGGAGTTTTGGATCCAGTGAGTCATTACTATAGCCAGTGCCACTGAGGGCTTTAAGTAGGTAGAGTTTGGCCTCAGACAGTGTGAGGGCCCTGAAGTGGAAAGGGGGATAGTGGAGGTGGGGGCGGAGAGCAGGGGCAGGGTCAAAGAATTTGGTGGGGAGGACTGTACCGAGATCTGAGAAAGCTTCATTGAGTCTATCGGCAATACACTGTGGGTCTGTGGTGAGCGAGCCATTTACATCAAGCTGGGCGGGTGGGAACATTGTATACTTTCCATTCAGCTCCTTAATATTATCCCAGACCTTCCAGGTGGACCCCCAGGAGGAGGAAAGAGTAGATCTGTAGTAGTCTGATTTTGCCTTGCGAATGGCTCAGGTGCATTTATTGCATGCAGCACCATAGGCTTGCCTATCTGCAGGCTTGCCAGATTCAATTGCTCTGTGGCAGTGCCTTTGGTAGGGTGGAACTGGGTGGGAGTAGTTACCAACTGTGTAAGGTCAAGGGCTGCTATAGCTCCGTTGGCTTGAGAGACAGAGCTGGAGAGCCAGTTAATATTGAGATCACCCATCGTGATTTGTTCTAGTTTGCTGGGCAGACTGGAGAGGTGCTCTAGAAGTGACTGAAAGGCAGAGAACTGGTGTCAAGGGGGGATATTGGAGGCTGTGAATATTAGGGGGGCTCTGGAGGAAACAGTGGAAAATCTGAGGGAGACCACCTGGGCACCATGCTCCAGTTGAGGTGGGGTGAGGGCAAGCCCTTGCAACGTGTCTCTGAGGTATATTACGTAGCCACCTCCACGTTTCCCAACCCTGTCTTCCTGAAAGAGTGTGTAACCTGACGTGGTAATAAAGTGATCAGGGTTTTTTTTGGATAGCCAAGTTTTCACTAGTGCTAGGATATCCGGTTGGTGTTGGGCAACCCAGCCCTGTAGGTCAGCACATTTTTTAAGGAGACTGCAAATATTCATCAATGCCATACATAGACCAGTGGATGTGGAGGAGCAGTTAAGGCTGTCTGCTATGGGGCCTGGGTTGGGATGGACATTGCCTGACAGTAGAAGTAGGAGGGAGATGAGTTTGGGAAGAGCCATGTCCTTTCTGACTCGGTTGGGCTGGGCACCATGCATGGTCCAGCTCTGGAGAAAGGTAGGAATGAGAAGGAACGAAGAGCTGGGATAGCCAGATTGAAGGGGGGCCAAGGAAAGTCTGGGGGGGGTGAGGACAAATGGGCTGGTGGGGGGTGCAGTGGGGGTGTGCTTGACATCATAGGTGGGCTGGGGAGTTGTAGGGTGGGGAGTGTGTGAGGGTGGGTTGGCAGGAGTGAGGGACCTGCCAGAGGGGGGGATGTGTTAATACTAAGAGACAGCAGTATGAGTAGCGCCAGTCTGATAGGCACTCAATGTATAATCATATTGGTCATTGTCTGAGATAAAAGAGGTTGCAAGTATCTTACTGAAATGTGGCAGCCTCTTTGGTGCAGTGGCAGGGTCACAGATTTAGATCACACCACTGAAAGTTAGGATGTAGGTAATTTGCTTTAGGTATGAAGGACCCAGGTCTAGAAGTACACCCTTCTTTTCACAGTTTGAGCCTGCATTAATACTGTTTTTCAAATCTGAAAAAATAAAAGGAGCTCTCCTTTTATTATGGCTCGGACTACGTTTTCATCTGTATTCTCAGCTGAATAAGCCAATCGGCTGTCTGTGACACTTTGTGCCACCAAACTCGTGTTGTTAACCACATTGTTTCATCTTCATTTATTTATTTAGTTGGTTTTTGACTGAATCATGCAGTGTTTGATGTGAGGTATGGTAATTTGGGATGTGCCTCCTTTCCAGGCTAATGCTGATTTCTGCTTCTCTATGAGTCAGAGAACTGACAGCATGTCAGAATCTGAAGAGTGGCACTCCACTTCAGTCACTACTTGTGACCTACACCCTCATGTTCCTGTCAGCAGCCAGCTTTTCCATTTGGAAGCATACCTCTCAGCTGCTATGAATTTTGCATAGTGCTACAATTTTCACCCTCAAATTTACCCTTGCTAAACCAAGGTTTACTGATGTTCCTGTCAGCAGCCATCTTTTCCATTTGGAAGAATACAGCACTGATTCAACTGGCTGATGCCAGCTCCCCACCCTTATTTATTTATTTATTATTTATCATGTAGTGCATCATGAGGGGGATGCTACACTCCTGGGGGGCCGTCTTTCGGATGAGACGTTATACCAAGGTCCCATCTACATGTTCTGGCAGTTGTTTAGGTGAATGTTAAAGATCTCCTGGCACTTCTAGAAGAGAGTAGAGGAATTTTTATTAGAAAGGAAAAAACTCATACAAGAAGAAACAATATCACATCCATCATCCCCTACCAGCCCAACATAAACCTACATAGAAAGTCAAAAAGGGCAAATGAAATAATAACAGGATCATCAGCAAGAAACCTGTGCCACAGCAGTAACAAACTAAAATGAAAACTAAAGAAATCAACATGATACATTAGGATGTCAGTATCCATGACAACCCTCTTCATTGGTAAAGCAGTACAGAATGAGACAATTTCTGCCTTCCCATGTTGTAAACATTTCTCAATACAAGTGTGGTCATCAGTTTCTTGTAAGACATACTACTGTTCACGTTAAGGGTAACGGACAATAAGGTGGATCCCAAACACATAACTTGTTATGGAGGCATCTTTACCATCTGAACAGTCTGAGATTGTGTGAGCCTTCTGCTTTTCTTAGCAGCTGAAGGTTCAGAATGTGGATGCCCCTCTCACTGGGGATTGGTCTCTAACCACGGAAGCAACAGAGGAAGCTTCCGAATCCCCATCCTCCTCCTCCTCCTCCTCCTCTGTGTGCCCTCCATAGCATACTTTATTCGGTATTATTCAGTATTACTCAGTTGAAAAAAGTGGAAGAAGGTTAAAGCCCATCAAGACCACCTTTCCCGCACCTGCTGGATAAATATTATTTCCCATAGTCAAGTAAGTAAGTAACTATCCAGAGCTTTTTTAAATTGTCCAGATGAGTATATATTTACTAGATATGGTGGTAATGCATTCCACATCTTAGTGACCCTAACTGTAAAGAAGTGATCTCTTTTATTAGTTCTTATTTTAGGTACCTTGAGCAGTTTATTATGACATCTAAGGCCATCGGGTTTATCTAACCATTCTATGTAACAATCCCTTTGGAGTTTGAGTCTTTTAATATATTGAACAACATAAGTATGCACCCTCTGATTCTACAAGTCTCAATGTTGTAAAGGTTTAATGCATTCAGCCTTTTGGAATAAGGAGTGGTTTACAAGCTGTTACCAATTTAGTGGCCTTTCTTTGTACTGATTCAACGAGCTTGATATCCTTTATTAAATAGAGAGACCAAAAGGAAGTAGCATAATCTACATGGGGTATAACATACATTGTATAAAGAGGGAGAATACAAGCTCTGCTTCTGTTGACAAAGGCTTTTTGGATTGATTTCAGGATTCTATTTGCTCTAAGGGTTACCTTTCTACACTGGTCAACATGTGTGAAGTTTTTGTTAATAATTATTCCCAGGTCAGTTTCAGATTCAACTGTTTTAATCATTTATGTACCAAGCATATATAAGGTATTCGTTTTTTCTTTCCAAAGTGCACAGTAGAACATTTGTCCATATTAAACTCCATTTTTTTGTCTATACCCATTGACCTATTCTTGTGAGATTTTGCTGAAATAAATCTATTTTTAAGATGGTGTCAGCTTCTGAACAAACTTTGGTATCATCAGCAAATTTAACAACCTTATACCTAAATCTCTCATCTAAATCTCTTCTAAAAATTCCAAACAAGATAGGGCCCAGTACAGATCCCGGGGGACCCCGCTTGTCACCTAAGTCTCACTAGACAGGTAACCTGATATTCGTACCTGTTGTGTTCTATTTACCAGCCATCCTAAAACCCACCTGACTATAAATGGATTTAATCCTAACTTGGCCATTTTGGAAACAAGTTGTGCATGTGGGACCTTGTCAAAAGCTTTCCTAAAATCAAGGAGAACCACATATACGGGGATGCCCCTATCCAGACTACTACTACTAATACAGTCATAGAAAGAGATCAGGTTGGTGGTACAGGATTTCCCCTTGGCAAAACCAGGTTGAGTTGTATCAGCTAGCTTTTTGTCACATAGTTCTTTTTCCAGCCTAGCTTTTAGTATATTTTCCAAGCATTTGCAAATGATGGTGGTTAGGCTTATAGGTCTGTAATTACAAGCCATGTTTCTGTTTACCTTTTTGTAAATGGGGACAATGTAGGCTCTCATCCAATCTAGTGGTATTGTCCCAGAGCGTAAGGATTTATTAAATAAAATAGTGAAAATGGTGAGGGGGGTAGTAAGTGCTTCAGCTGTTTCTTTCAAAAATTTGCTGCTGATAGAATCAGGGCCCGGAGAAGATATATCTTTCAGTTCCCTCAAAACTGTATATACCTCTCTTCTTGTTATTGGTATATACCTGTAATTATTCATCGCAATATGATCTGTAATTTCATCTGCATTGTAAAAAACAGTACCAAAAAAGGAATAAAACACATTAGCAATATCTGAAGGATCATTTCATTCTATGTTGTTATCAACCAGTGGTCCTATTTTATTATGTTGGACTTGTGAATTCCTAATGTATGCATTAAAAAGCCTTAGGGATTTTGTTCACTGTTAGTTTTAATTCAACCGTATTCCTTTCATGTCTTATTACCTTCTTTGATTTTTTTAGTTCTGATTTATAAACTTTCATATTGTGCTTATTTGGGTTCTTTTTAAATATAATAAATGCCCCACTTGAGGCCAAAACCTGAAATTTATTGGCCATAGGAAGTGCCACAGATTTTACGAACTTAGCTTTGGCTTTTCAACCATACTTTCTTAAAGATACCACTTCCATATCTGCAGCATCTAGGGACGGGGGGGTTGATCTCACCATTTGCAGGAACAGCACCAGAGTCTTGCACAGAGTCAGGAGACAGTTTCTCAGTGTTTGGCGCCTGAAGGCCTGAGTTTACGATCTGGACCTCATGGACTTCAGCAGGTGACCTATCCCTCAAGCCTTTTAAAGAGGTAGTGTTGCCAGTATCTGTGGTAGCAGACTCCGTAGGTGCTGCAGACAAGGGTTCATTAGCATACATTTTAGCTGAGGCCTGAGAAGCTCCCTGCAACTGACCTCGGTCAGTGATATCATCCTGATTTATACCACCAGACGTATTGTGAGAAGCCATGGGCCACTGCCGATAACAGTGCCCTGTTCTTCACACAGGTTGCACTTAAAAGGGTTGGGGCATTAAAAATTAGTGTGACCATATTCTGGATACAGATTACAATGCTTTGCTTCACATGCCACACTCAAATGGTCTCTCTAGCCACATTTTTGGCAAGTGTGAGGCTGACCCGGATAAAAGCACATAGAAACATAAACTTTGATGGTAGATAAGGGCTGCTTGGCCCACCCAGTCTGTCCATTTCCCTACCTATTGGATAAGCTGCAGATCCTAGTTACCCAACAGCCTACTTCTTTCTACCCCCCCACCAGAATTGCCTTATGTCTGTTCCATGCATTCTTGAATTCCCCCACAGTTTTGACCCCATGACCTCCTCAGGAAGGCCTTTCCATGCATCCACCACCTTCTCCATGTAGAAATACTTCCTCACGTTTGCCCCTGAGCAGTCCTCCCTTTATCTTCAAATTGTACCCCCTTGTTTTTGCACATCTCTTTTTCTGAAAGATGTTACCCTCCTGGACTTTATTGATTCCCTTGAGGTACTTGAAAGTTTCTTTCATGTCCTCCCCCCCTTTCCTCAAGGGTATACATATTAAGCTCCTTTAGTCTCTCTTTGTATAGCTTCTGGTGCAGACTCTGCACCATTTTAGTTGCCCTCATCTGGACTGCCTCCATCCTGTCTATGTCCTTGCAGAGATGGGGTCTCCAGAACTGCACTTAGTACTCCAGATGGGGTCTCACCAACTGTCTGTACAGAGGGATAACAACTTTTTGTTTTCCACTGGTGATGCCTCTTCCTATACATCCCGGTATCCCCCAGCCCTCCTTACTGCCTTCTCACATTGCTTGCTTACCTTCAGGTCATCTGATAGGACTACCCCCAGGTCCCTTTCCGTTTTTGTTGATGCTAGTATGTTTCCCCCTCCCCCCACTGTGTACTCTTCCCCTGGGCTTTTGTTTTCCAGGTGCATTACTTTGCATTTCTTTGCATTGAATCTAAGCTGCCATACTTTTGACCATTCCTCCAACCTTGCCAAGTCCCTTCTCATCCTTTCCACCCCCCTTGTGTATCAACCCTGTTGCAGATCTTTGTGTCATCTGCAAAGAGGTATACTTTTCCTTCCAGGCCCTCTGCAATGTCACTTATAAAGACATTAAAAAGGACCGGACCCAGTACTGAACCCTGCCATACCCCGCTAGTAACCCCCCTTTCTTCAGAGTGGACTCCGTTTACTATTACCCTCTGTGTCCTGTTGTCCAGTCAATTTTTTACCCAGGCTACCACCCTGGGACCCACTCCCAGGCTGGCTAACTTGTTTATTAATCTTTATGTGGGACTGTGTCAAATACCTTGCTAAAGTCTAGGTAGGCCATGTCCACAGCCCCTTCCTGGTCTACTACTTTGGTCACCCAGTCTAAGAGATCTATTTGATTCATCTGACATGACCTTCCCACTGTGAATCCATGCTGCCTTGGATCCTGTGCCCTGCTGGCCTCTAGGTACTCAACAATTCTTTCTTTCTGAAGTGATTCTATCATTTTCCCAACCACTGAGGTCAAACTAACAGGTCTGTAGTTTCCTGCCTCTGCTCTATTCCCACTTTTGTGAAGAGGAATCACATCTGCCCTCCTCCAGTCCTTAGGTACGACACCATCCTCCCATGATTTGTTAAAAAGGGTAGTCAGTGGTGTCACTGGTTCTCCCCTTAGTTCTTTTAGAATTCTGGGGTGAATCCCATCAGGTTCCATTGCTGTGTCCACCTTCAGTTTTAGGAGTTCTTCCAGAACCCTTTCTTCTGTGAATGGACTGGTATTGATCCCCCTAACCAGAGTCCTTCTATTGATTGGATTAGGCACCCCCCTTCCCTCTTCTTTTGTGAATACTGAGCAGAAGTATTCGTTCGGTATCCCTGCTTTTTTGCTGTCACCCTCTGCCCACCCAGCCTCCCCTTTATTAAGCCTCACTATCCCTCCCTTGGTCTTTCTTCACTCCCTAGTGTCCCTATAAAAGGTTTTAACCCCCTTCTTAACCGAGTTGGCTATATTTTCCTCGGTTTGGGCCTTTGCTATTCTGACTGCCTTCCCTGCTTCCTTCTGCTTTAACTGGTACAGTTCTGTGTCCTACTCTTTCTGTGTTTCCTTATACTTCCTGAATGCTATCCTTTTCTCCCTAATCTTCCCTGTCACCTCATTTGAGAACCATAGTGTTTTTTTTTCCTTCATTTTGATTTATTTGTTTCACACAAAGGCTTGTTGCCTCTGTGATGGCAGTTTTGATGTTTCACCATTGTTCCTCAACCCCTCCTTCTTGCCCGTTTGCTAGTGCTTGTCTGAGACACTCTCCCATTTTGACAAAGTCAGCCCTCCTAAAGTCCAGTACCCTCACTTTTGTATGGCTTGACTCTACAGTTGTGTTTATTGTGAACCACACTGTTTGGTGGTCACTTGTTCCCAGATGGCTACCCACTTCTAAATTTGAGATGCTTTCTCCATTCCCATTTGAGAGTACCAAGTCTAAGATTGCTCCCTCCTGAGTGGGTTCCAACACTAGTTGTCTGAGGCATGCCCCCTGTAGGACATAGAGAATGACCGTGCTTTTGGATGAGGCTGCAGCAAAGATGCTCCAGTTAACATCTGGCATATTCAGGTCCCTCATCAATAATATCTCACCTTTTTTTGCCATCCTAAGGATGCCTTCTATCATTTTCTTGTCCATTTCCCCCCCCTGAGATGGGGGACTGTATACAACACCCGTGTGGATTGTGGTGCCATTTCCTGTCTCCAGGGTGATCCACAGTGCCTCTTCTCCTCCTTGTTTACCCTTTAGTTCCATTGCTTTGATCCCTTCCCTTACATAGAGAGCTACTCCTCCTCATCTTCTACCCTCCCTGTCCCTTCTTTAGACTGTGTAACCCGGTATGTTGACATCCCAGTCATGGTTCTCTGTCTACCATTTTCTGTGACTGCCACGATATCCAGGTGTCCCGCTTCCATCAAGGCCACTAGTTGAGGAGTTTGTTACCCAGACTACGGGTGTTGGTACTCAAATGTAGCAAAAGAGCCACACTAAGG
This sequence comes from Neoceratodus forsteri, assembly GCA_016271365.2. NCBI lineage: Eukaryota > Metazoa > Chordata > Ceratodontiformes > Ceratodontidae > Neoceratodus > Neoceratodus forsteri. The sequence continues at coordinate 256,774,523 of CM028134.1, read as the reverse complement.
TGACCTGGTGTGCTCTGTGATAACATATATGCTATAGGAAAAGAACAGTCACAGCACTTACGCAGGGTATATTTAGGAAAAATGAAGAGTCTGACAGAAGTTCTTTCAAGACTTTATAACTTCATTTATTTGTGCCAAAAACAGTCAAACCAACCCTCGTGGGTCAGAGAAACCAAACCTAATGATCTAACATTTCAGCTCCTTCGAGTCTTTGACAAAGACTCAAAGGAGTTGAAATGTTAGATCAATTGGTGTGGTTTCCCTGACCCATTAGGGTCAGTTTGACTGTGTTTGGCACAAATAAATGAAGTTATAAAGTCTTGCAAGAATTTCTGTCGGACTCATTTTTCCTAAATATGCCCTAGGTAAGTAATGTGACTGTTCTTGTCCTAGGGCGTTGGTACTCATTGCCCTCCATTTTTTGATGGTCTTACCCTTTTTAGCCCCCACATGCCCCTATCTCTGCCAATAAAAAAAACTCTCTGGCAAATGTTGAATGCCAGTGTTTGACTGCTGCAATAGAACTTTAAACTTCCAACTCCCCGGTCCACACTTGTTCACTATCAGTAATAGGTATGGGGTTTTCAAAATCAGTGCAACATTGTTTTAACCAGTAAAGAACATCACCAACATTAACCCCTTCAGTTCTGAACAGGATGGTAATTGTTTTGGTGGTACACTTTGAAAGGGGAGTAGCTTGAAATGGGGACCAAAGGTCAGAATCCTTCAGTTGTTCATACTTAAACCAGAATCTGTCAAGGAATTCTAAATGCTTGAAGCTAACATCAAACATTGTCTCACTAGACATGTGAATTACAGCATATAAACTCATTAGCAAATAAAAAAGCATTGAGTCTTTCAAAAAAGTTCTGATGATACGCACCCTATCAGGGGATGGCTCCTCATGTCCTCTGTAACATAAGCAGACAGCATTTCTGCACTGTGCTGGCTCTCCCAATGAGGCAAACAAATCTGCCACATGGAAAGGTTGAGGCAGGACCCCTCATTGCTGGCCTGAAGGGTGTTCCATGTTGGAAAGATCTGAGTCATCCATCGAATCTCGGGAACACATTCCCTCAGTCTCAAGCAAGGGACTGACAGGAGAACTGTGTGCATCCTCAGTCTGAAGTACTGATTCCCCAGGTTTAATAGCAGTGTAGAGTTTGAAACAGCATCAGAACAAATGGAAAGTTTGTTCTGTACTGACGCAGGACTCACAGAGGATTCTCCCTGTTGTGGATTTTGACCAGGTTTTTTTTTTTGCTCCTCCACGACCCCCGACTGGCCACTCCTTCAGGACTCTCATGGCTTCTGCCACCACCATGCCCCTGTCACCATATGCTGCCCCATCCTATTGGTCCTGGGTAACCCAACATAACCCTTCATCTCCCCACCCATCCCCTCCGGGGGAGAAGTACCAATAGGCACATTAACATATCCCAGGGGCTGCGAGGTCAGCATGGGCAATCCTGGGCTACCATGATGACGAGGGACTGGCAGTCATTATCTGGCAAGTCTGGGGCTGATTTTCTATTCTTCCATCACCCATCCCCCCACCCTCAGCAGCTGCACCCAGTGTCCCCCCGACATGATGCACAGGTGGCATGTGGTCACTCATGCTGCATTGTGCATCCCCACCAGGGGTCACGCCAGAGTAGTGCAGACTCACACCCACCCAGGGAGGAGAGCATCCCTCAGACACCCTATACCCTCCCTGCCAGCCTCCACTCCTGATATCCCAGGCTCAGGACGTGAATCCGGGTCACCAGCATGTCAGGTGATAGCCCGGCACCATGGAGCCCGTGACTTTGACCAGTTTTACCTGTATCAGTAAGTGGGGAGCAGATACTAACAGGGAAACTGGTGCTGGGGCCAGGATGAGCAGGTACAGCAGACGTAGCCACCTCACCTGGGAGCCACGAATGACCATCAGCAGATTTTATCCAAGCCGCATCTTGCAAAGCCGACTCTAAAGAACACTCAGCAGTAGAAGTAAAGGAGCCTGTACTTGTACTAGTAAGTCCAGGTTTTGGTCCCAAATATTTTGATTGATTCCATAGGCTACACACTGTCCCCAGTCTCTGTTTAGGGTTTACCGACTGCAGGGCAAGCACAGCAGATTGCACACAGCCATACACAGTACTTACAGTTAGAGCAGCAACTGCTGCAGAATGTTCTTTTCATCAGAGGGGCTGTAAAACTTCAACAGCAATTCCAATGTCTTCAGAAATGGTGGAACAGGTCATGGAAATATTCCCAGCAATTTCCTTGCTCTTGACAAACTTGTTGGAAACAGCAACATTATTGGCGGTGTGCACCTGTCCATTCTGACAACAGTTCATTGCTCCCTTTGATACTCCTACATCACCAGAGTGTACAGAGTCTGGACAAGGTGTTGACAGTAGACTGCTTGCTTGCTGGCCGTCCTGTGAAGCAGATAATGAAAAGGATGTCTGCAATGCTTTCTTCTGCTGCCAAAATAGCAATTCTTCCTCAGCAACCATTTGAAGGATTTGCCTTTTTCTGTCTTCCAGGTCCCACTGCAATCTTTCTTCTCCACAAACAAGAAGCTGCTTATCAGCAGCAGAGAGTTTCATATCAGGTAGGACAGACACATTCCTGGTTGCGACCTGCTCGGTAGTCTCTGAACTCTGCACTGGCTTAGCAGAATCAACATAATCAGTCACAGTGTCACTGACCTCTGGAGAAAAGGTAACGGGGAGGAAGTCATCTCCCCCTTACCTGAAACATCCTCATCCTCACCAGCCCACTCAGCCATTTTGCCCAAGGGGAAAAACAGCCAAAGGTTCCCCCTAGTGGCAAGAGTAGGGGAATTTCCCAGGTATCCTGGCCAAATTTCTCCCATTCACTAAAAATACCACCAACAACTTAATCTGGTTCAATTTCAGTTGGATACAATCTGTATCTTCCTCCCCCTTCCCTGGAACAAGGCTGAAAATAGGCACAATTGTCTAGCCCTCCTTTTCCAGTCAGCAAAAGCTAAATAAAAAAAATTAAAAAATTATTTGGACTGTTAAAAGGAGGCACTCCTCAAGCCTTGCCCCATCATCTGATAAAATGGCAGTGAAACATAGAAATATAGAATTTGATGGCAGATAAGGACCGATTGGACCATCTAGTCATTCAATTATCCCTACCTACTGCAATACCACAGACCCTAACTTATCTGTGGCTTACCCTCTCTTCCCTATTGCTAGGGTACCCTTATGTCTATCCCATGCATTCTTGAATTCCCCATATGTTTTAGTCCCTGCCACCTCTGCAGGGAGGCTGTTCCATGCATTCACTATTCTTTTTGTGAAAAAATACTTCCTCACATTGCCCCTGAGTCTACCCCCTCTAGCCTCATATCATGCCCCCTTGTCCTTGCACATCTTCTTTTCTGAAAGATGCTACCCTGTGCTACCTTGTTTATACCCTTGAAGTACTTGAAAGTCTGTATTATATTCCCCCTCCTCATTTCCAGGGAGAACATATTGAGGTCATCTAGTCTCTCCTCATATGACATCTGGTGCATTCTTTGCACCATTTTAGTTGCCCTTCTCTGAACTGCCTCTAATCTGTCTAAGTCCTACCAGAGTTGAGGCCTCCAGAACTGGACACAGTACTCCAGATAAGGTCTCAGCAGTGATCTGTACAGTTGCATCCCCACCTCCTTTTTTTCTGCTGGTGATCCCTCTCCCTATGCACCCTAGCATCCCACTGCCTCTCCCCACCACCTTGTCATATTGTTTGGTCACATTTAGATCATCAGATATGATTATCCCCAAGTTCATTTTTTTTGTTTGGTGGCTATCAGTACCCCACCATCATGTACTCCCCCCTTATATTTCTGAGCCCCAAATGCATGATTTTGCACTTCTTTGCATGCAGTGATCTTGTGCTGGAATTTCTTGTGGTTTTGTTTGGTGCCTAGTATTCTGCTAGAAATGTAACTTCATTGCAATGTGTGAACAAATAAAATTTGCATTCACCTCAGAATTTGCCATTGCTGTTGAAGTGCTGCCTCTTGTGTCAAAACCATATGGTCCAACTGACAGCTGACAAACTGATATACCTATATAGATCTGCAGGTGCCAGGGACAGTGTGGGTCCTGCACACCTTTGCATATTTAAATACATTACACTTATATCATTTTAAGTACTCACTTGACCTCCTCAGACACCACATATTCTGTTGAGTTTTTGCAGTAATTCTGAACCATGAAGTCACTTAAATTGTTTGCTATTAAGAAGGCAACATGCAGCACATCCCTCACCAGATGTTCAGTACTCCGGTCACTTACTAAAATGTCTCAATGCTAATCTGGCCAAAGTTAGGGTAGCATCAACATTGCATAGAGCAGTAGTTCAAACAACAAGGGACACCACATCACAGATACACCACTGGTGAGAGCTATTTTGTGCTTAACCTTGCAGTTCTCTACTTTTTTGACTTTTTCTTTCTACCCTAACTGATGCCTAAACATAGTGTTTTTGAGATAGATAGATAGATATTTTCCAGTGGCATGACCTTTAACCACCATATACGAGTGCCAATGTCAGTCTTTAAGGTACCTTTGCCAATACAGGACACACAATTGTATTTCTCCAGAAGAACTTACCCCTGTATATGCATAGTCTTTTAAATGTGTATAACCTAAGGGTGAGAGAAGTGAGGCATTGACAACTTTTGTTTGACTTTGACCTGGGGCCCATGAGTTTGGTTTGGCTTCAATAATTTGACTGATCCAATCTGGTGCCTAGTGTAATAATTGGTATGGGTAAAGCCTACTATAAATAGGGAGAAAAAGCCCTTAGTTCAGTAATGAATATTTATTATTGTTGCTTACTTGTGGTAGATGGAGTTGGGAACTGGATTGTTTGTGGTGTTATGACAAAGTCTGAAAGCCAGTCAGACTACCATGGCCCAGTTCTGAGCTACAGTAATTGTTAATATTTATTGCTGAGCTCAAGGCTTATACCCCACTCCCATCCCCTTGTGGTCTCTACTGTACCTCTGTGCCTATTACTATATTCTTCCTGGCTATGTTCAAATTATATAATAATCCCCACCAAAACATGCATCAAAAACATAAAAAGAAATTAAAAGAAATTAAATTTAAGATCTACATTGCCCTTCTCAGTACAATCCATGGATGAAGAGTTGTTTTCTTTTTTCCTTTTATAATTAAAGTTTATTTGAAGTTTTTTATATTCATTGAACTTTGAACATTAGCTACTGCCTGCTACCAGTGAATCCTATTGTCAAGTAACTACTTGAGGTCTGAATCAGACTGGCATGCTAGGGTGACAGGTCTCAGTTAACTGATACAATTATATAAGGTGAGTGATGCACATGCCTTTTTACTCATTTTATAGGAAATGTTGCTTCTACTATAGATTATATTATCAAATTCACATTACGTTACATAAATATATAGATATGTGTATATCAAGTAGGTCAGAAAGTGACCACCTGCCAATCTGCTTAAGAAAGTTTGCGAACGAGGGAAATCTAGTATGGCTGAAACAGAAAACCTAGACATTGTTAACAAGCATGGAGTTAAATGAAATGGCATGCAGAAAGAAAAAATTGTACAGCTACTGGTTGCCAATAAAGGTTTTACACTTAAGTAATCTATCATAAAGGAAGAGAATAGCCACAGTCATTTTATACTTTACAATCAGCTCTTGGGAATTTGCCTGCCCTGGTGTTATAAAGAGGCCATATTATCTAATTCCAAAGGTTGGTTTGACAGAGAATGTAAACAGTCAAAAGTAACTTGAATAAAAAAAATATTTTACAAGAAATAACCCTATACATAAAAACCTAAGGGAGTTAAATGAAGTATGGAGAGAGTATAAAACCTTTTTACTGCATAAAGGGATGTCAAATAAAACAAAACTACGGAATAAAATGTTACAGGCTATTAGAAATACAGATTATAGAAATTTTTGGAAACAAATGGCCAGGGACACAGATAATACGGGCTATCATATCTACCCTGACATTTGAGTTAGCTGTTTTCAATTCTTTTTTTTAAATAAAGAATAGATTGAAATTAATAGATGGACTAACTCACTGTATAGTGGGGGGGTTTGTCCTTTTGGAAAAGGAAATTATTAATGCCATTGTGCCAAGTCAAAGAAATAAAGCATCAAGTCCCAATGGTGTCCCAATGAATGTATTTAAAGCTCATATTAATTTTTGAGCATCATTTTTATTTGCATTTTTGAAATGTACATCCCTTGAATTCCTGCCTGCCTCTTGGAAAAGGGCAATGGTTTTCCTATTTTTTAAAAAGGGCAAAAAAATAAGATCTGGCTCTGCACAGATAATTAAGTTGTAAGACTCCACCTCCAAGATCTTCTCTAGAGCTATCTGTATGAAACTATTGTTACTTGGAACATTATAATCTGATCTCTCACCTTCATGTGGAGTTCAGAAAACCGGGCTCCACTTTGAGTCAATGTTATGTCCTTCATCATTTGTGCAAAAAATGTGTCTTGGTCAGGTCTCAGACAGTCTATATGGCTTTCATAGACCTGAGCAAGGCTTTTGACTCCATAAACCATAACATTCTGGGGAAGAAACTCACAGATACAGTATGGGAGTACATAGCACTTATAGATGTTATTAGTGACTTCTATATTGGAAACTGGTGAAGGATAAGAGTGGGTAACCTCACAGACAAGGTAAAAATACATTTTGGAGTGAAGCAGAGATGTGCTTTTGCTTCTGTATTATTTAATGTCTACATAAATGATTTAATACATTAATTGGATAACACTCATTTCAGGCATCCAAAAATCAGAAGACATACTTGATCTATATTATCATACCCAGATTGCCTAGTTTTAACTTCCCTAATAGAGAAAGTCTTCAAAATCAGCTAAACAAACTGGAAGACAAATTGCAAAGAAGTAAATCTGACCATTAACTTAATATAATGCGTACCATCATCATTCTTTTTATTGATCGACTGAAGTCAGTACAATATGTTAAAACTCCATACATACAAATGATCAAAAGTCATAAATATCAGATATAAAATTCCATGTACAAACACATGGCACTGGTAGAAACCAGCGATTGTAATCAATCATCCTGGAAAGTGTAATTACAGAAGGGCAGAATTCACAAAGGACCTGTGCTCGGCGTATCTCAGATACCCCAATACAAATGAGATGTGCTGAGCACAAACTGTGGTATTCACAGAAGATGCACCGGGGGATGCTCCCGGTGCATCCCCTCTGTGAATGCTACAGTTGCGCCCAGCCCTGGATGCATCAATGCAACCCCCTGGTTGGGCTGGGTAGACAATGGGGCAGCACATCTCCCGATGCGCTGTGCCAAAAGCCTCCATTCACAGCCACAGACATGCAAATGGGGCCATTAGGTATGCAAGGCACAATGGGGCCATTTGCATGTCATTAAGGCCCCATGTGCATGCACCTAGCAGAGTGACATCTGGCAGAATGCGCCGGGCCCCCTGCAAGGGATGTGCGCTGTATGGTGCACCCACGACTGCCACAGTAGACAACCAGCACTCATCCCCCTCCCTGCCTGTGACATCGTACTACTGCCACTCCCAGTGACAGTCATGGAAATGCACAGAACCCCCCTCCCTGCCCACATCCCCATTATATTGCTGTTCCATGTGGTGAATATGGAGAAAAGTCAGATCCCCCTCCCCGGCTGCATCACCTGTTCGCAAGCCGCTCCCTGTGGTGAAAAAAGTGAAATATCAGAACCCACCCTCCTCACTCTGACCCAAATGCACAGATGACGGCAATCCATAAGCCTTGCAATAGCCCAGCAGACCTCCTACCCCCCACCCACTCAGGCACCCCAACCCACCCCACTCCCCCGTACCAGCAGAGTCCCACCGTCAGTGGGCAGCACAACCCACCCTCATACCACCACAGCTGCCCACCAACAGAGCTGTCTGTGAATGACAGCTGCTGTACAACTGTAAGTCCATTGGTTGACCATAGCAGTGTGTATTGTAAGCTGTCATGCACAACATTTTGAATGACCTGTCATGCCCATGCACAGTCCCTGCCCCAACAGTGGCCCACTGTGCTGCATTCATGGACAAGGGATGTGGCACAGCAAGCCAGGACATCCCCTGCCCATCAGCCCCCCGGCCCTGATGCATCACCCGCTGACAGGCTAGACAAGTACACCAGGCTCCTGCAGGCAACTGTGGAGGGCCAGGGGACACTCAGTGGGGGAGCTTCATGGACTGTGGGTACAGGTGGGACAAATGGATGAACATTCAGCCATGAGACATGCACAGCTGTTTGGCAACTTACACCAACAGCGGGTGGCCACGACCACTGCACTTGACAGGATAACAGAGACAATTGCTGTGGGCTTTGCTGCCCTGGTTTCTCATGGTTGCAGGCATTCCCATCACACCCCACACAGTACTAGCAATACTCTCAGGGCACGGTGTCAGGTGACCCCATTGCTTCTGATGCCATCGCAAGCCAACTACATCCCCAACACCCCAGATCCCATCTGGGCTTTGGAACTGAAACACCCATGAGCACCCGGTCACTGTCATGTGGGTCAACCCTTCCCAGGGTGGAGACTTCATCCTCTGTGGCTGGTGATGTGCTTCAGGCATCCTCCCAGCCAAGGCGTGGCCACCCACATGGCCGCGACAGCTATACTACCTCATGGTGAGGCCTACTGGGTGCAGTTGACATGGTACCCATACCCTGCTACCGTTGCATCCCAAGCACCAGGCTGGCAGTGGCCAGGGCCACATGCAGTGGCACATGTGCACCCGGGTGTCACACCTGCCCATGCTGTCTGTGTGTTGTACTGGGCATGTGTGTGGGGGAAGTGGTGTTGTGCTGTGTGGTACGGGCATAATGAGTGCAGCGCTGTGCCCATGATGCATGTGTGCTGGCAGATTCCCTCTGAACCATGCCAGTCCCTGCATTGACAATGTGCCCCCCCGTCCTTGGTGGCACTGCAGTGACCACCTGTGCATGGTTGTGTGTGCTTTGCAGTGCGTGTGTGTGTGTCCTACCCCCCACCGTGTGTGTGTGTGTGTGTGTGTGTGTGTGTGTGTGTGCGCGCTTGTGACTGACTGCCCAGTTTGTGCCTCCTGTGTTACTCACCTCTAGTTGCCAAAGTGCTCCTCCACAATGGCGTCCCTATGCCACAGTGCCCTTGCAGCCAGTCATGGGTCCCTCCTCTTCAGGGATGGCTGTCCACCCCCACACTGGGGTTCATCCTCCTCTGTACTGTCACTCTCCTGTGCCTGGGCAAGTATTCCACAGTCCATGGCCATGTTGTGTAGCATGCAACAGGCCAGGAATATGCCACAGGCATTTTCTGGGCAGTATCGTAGGGCACCACCAGACCTGTCCAGGCATCTGAACTGCATTTTCAGCATGCCAAACATATGCTCGATGATGTTGTGTGTTGTGGTGTGTGCCTCACCGTAGCATTCCTCGGCCTCACTACCGGGCCATCGTATGGGGGTAAGCAGCCATGGTCAGAAGGGGTATGCACTGTCACCTCGGGGGACAGAGACATGTGTTAGTTTCACTCAGGCATGTGCATGGCCTGGCACATCTACCTCTCTTGCCTGTCTATGCTGCCACTGCCTGTCCACCTGGGTGCCATTCCCCCTCCCCACCTGTGCACCCCCTTTCCACCATTGTGGGCCCACGCTCTTGTGTCCTGCTTACAGCCTGGACAGGCATGGCCAGGCCAACCTCTCCTTAGTCCTGCGAAACCCATCCCTACTTGTGTGGGCACTATGCCACTGTCCTGTCTGGCCATTGTGCTCGTCCATGTCCCGCACATTGTTAGTGGCTGAGAGCATCTGTTGCATCTCACACTACCACATGTGTCTGCTGTGAAGCACCCCTGCCCTGCTCGCCCTGTGGTCTTATACACCAATGTCTCAGTATTTGTGGGTCCCAGTCTGGCAGGCCCCCAGGTTCCACAGTTCCATATGGTCGTTGGCCATTGCACTTACCCTTTCACTCTTCCCCCAACCCCCCCCCCGCACTACCACCAGCTGTGTGTTGTGTCACGGAGTGTGTTGGGTGGGCATTGTGTCCTGTCTAATTCACCCACTAGGTGGCCACTAGGGATGTCCTCACTCTCAAACCAGTGGCACAAGGATGACCGGCACCAGATGTAGGCATCATGTGTACTCCCAGGGTGCATGGCGCAGACATTGGTGATGCACCTTGTGGCATTACACACCACCTGGCAGTTGATGAAATGGTAGCCTTTTTGGTTTATGTATGCTATGTTGTCTGGGCCAGGTGGTACCCTGATAGCCACATGTGTGCAGTCAATGGCCCCTAGCATGCCTGGCATACATGCCACCCTGTGGAATTGCTGCATGGTTTCTGTCTGCTCTGCATGTGTGCTAGGGAATTTTTTGAATGCTGTAGCATGTGGCAGCAGCGTGGTGAGGAACTGTGTGAGGAGATGGGATGTGGCAGACTGTGTGATCCCATTGGTGTCACCCACTGGTGTCTGGAAGGTGCCCATGGTGAGCAAGAGCATTGCTGCTGTTACGTTTGTTTCCACCAACATGGCATGACTCCTTGTGGTGGCTGCCTGCACTTCTTTATGGCACAGCTCACAGAGCTGTCTCAGAATTGCTCTGTTGAATCTGTACTGGCCCACAATCTCTGCATCATTCAGTTGTTTGAATGTGACAAGGGCACAGTACCATCTCTGTTGGGCATACCAAATACGGGCCCTTTCTTGGCCACATTGCTGTTCCTGCCCATCTCATTACACCCCTCATTTCTTCCACGATGAGGAATGCTGCCCCATCCATTGTTTTGCCTACCACTGTTCTGCTGGCTGCCTGTGAGTGGCTTGCACTTAGGCCACCTCCTTTTATGCCTAACTTTGGGAGGTGCATCTTTGGAGATGCACCACACATGCACCACTTATTTGGGATGAAAATAGAGATGCACGGCACATTCATGGGAACACCCCCTACAGATGTGCTATATACATTATAGTTGCCTTGTGGCACATCCGGACTTGTGTTTCACATCTCTGCTCTTTGAATATCATGCTGCGGTGCATTTTTTGAGATGCGCCAGTGCATTTTCTTTGAAAATATCCTCCTCAATTTCTTGTCCTATCAAGAACAAGTGATCTGAGTTAAAAATTCCACCAATCTACCACAATGTGTGACTATCCCATCTTATCCTACGAGAATTAATAATTTCCATATTATTCATGTTATTACATTTAAAGTTATTTCTATTATCTGAAATTGGTGGTAAGACTATCTGTGTTTCTATCGGTAAGTGAGGTGACTCAGGTCTTTCTATTGTCCTTAAGTCAACCATTATTTTAATTGCCTCCAAGTTTGCCCACACTAAATCAATTGTAGATGAACCCTGAGGACCCAAAAAAGTATAGCTCCCTTGCTTACCTCCTTTTGTCCTTCCATTTAATAAACAAAAATGTAGTTTAATCACTAATGTTATCAACAAAGAGCATTGTGTATTAATTACCTTGTCCTTTGATACATGACAAGAATTAATATTCTGGTTGATTATATTAATTCCTGCTATTAAGGCATTCTCCTTCAAAGATATCAATGTCTCACTGAAAGTTCTTGCATTAATGGTGGCATGTAAAGAAGCTCTGCAGCTCGTTTCTGTCTCCACATATCTTACAATGCTGCTTTGTGAGTCAGGGGCTGCATTGTTCATTATTTCTAACCCAAAGGTTATATTTTAATAAACTGCTGAAACTTTTGGCCGAACACAGAAGCTCACTCGGGTCCCGATTGAGAGGACACAAGTGCTCATGGGTATCCCATTCATTTAGCAATGTCATTCCCACCACTGCTCTTATTATAGCAGCAGTGGCAGTGGTTTATTATACTTATTTTATGGTTTCCACGGGGGTATTGATACCTGAAATATTACAGCAACACCTGGTGTCATCTGTAAAATACTCCCATACTGCAGGCTATCTCTTTGGTTTTTAGGTACAGTAGACTACAGTATATAATTCACTGGTGAGACCCCACCTGGAGTGTGGTGTCCAGTTCTGGAGACAAAATCTCAGGAGGACATAGACAGAGTGGAGGCTGTCCAGGAAAGGGCAAGTAAAATGGTGCATGGCTTCATTAGAAGCCCTGTGAGGAGAGAGACTGAAGGACCTCAACATGTCATGGAAGACAGGAGGTAGAGAAGGGACATGAAAGAGACCTATAAATACCTCAAGGGGTAAATAAGGTACAGTAGGGGAGTATTTTTCAAAGGAAAAGATACATAAGAACAAGGGGACATGCAGTGAAGGTGAAACGGGATAAATTTAAGAGCGATGTGAGGAGTAATTCTTCACTGAAAGAATGGTGGATGCCTTGAATAGTCTTCCTGTGGAGGCAGTGGAGGCAAAAAAAGCAGTGGGATTCATGAATGCATGGGATAGGTACAAGGGAATCTTAGTGGGAAGCAAGGGGGAGACGGAGATCAGGTGGGGTCTGTGGTGACAGTATAGACAGGGGAAAAAATGGGCAGACTGGGTGAGTGGGCCAAGCAGTGCTTATCTGCCATCAAATTCTCTGTTTCTATGACTAGTGGGGGGGGGACTTTCAGAGAAATTAGGCCATGATTGTCAGATTATTTACTTTCTAGCCACTGTGGAATGACGTGACTGGGGATGGGAAGGCAGGGTACCTGCAGCGAATGGTAAACTACTCTGGGGCTGATGATGCTGTGAGGGCTGAGGGTGAGGCCTGGCTTTAGATTTCTTCTACTGCCTCAGTCTCATGTCCTTTCTCTGACAAATTCACTTCCATAATCTGCTTACTCACATTCTTCATTAAAACACGCTTTGATAGAAATGCTACTGGCTTGCTATTGTAAAACTGGGTGGTCAGTATACCTTGCTCTGCCCCCACTCCCATTACCAACTGTAATTTCTCCTCTAGTGACAAGATAATGGTAGTGTCTGACATGTCTGTGCCAGACCCAGAATCAGTATCATCTTCTTCATGCAATCTCTGAGAAGCAGCACTCGGGGTTAGTGTCTCCAAATGTCGGCTGAGTGGTGCAGCTGCTGATGTATGATTTGGTGACTGGGGGCAGTATAGTGATTCAAAGTAGACTGTCAGTTGTTGTTAACACATGCACAGTTAACTGTGTCAGCTGCTGTAGTGTTTTTTTTTATATGAGATGGATGGGGGGAGGGATTGCCTTCACATTTCTGGACAGATCACTTCTATCCTTGGTAGGAGAATTGGAACCAGAAGCATTTGTAGGGGGAAGAGGATAAAACTGGTGTGCTTCTGGATGGCTCAGGTCATGTCATTACCAGAGGCACTGGATGACTGGCTGGGAAGGATGGTGGGAGCTGGAATGGAACCAGTGGACTTATGGGGACTAATGAATAAAGTGTCAATGGCTCGGTTAGTTGCACACTGATCTCTAAGGATCGAAAGGTTGGTAGATTATGGGTTCTAGTCCAACACCAGGAAGTTGGGCTAATACCCATTCTGACAACCCTGCCTCAGTCAACTCCACTGGGAGGCAGTATAGCCTAGTGGTTGGAGTACCAAGAGATGAAACTGGAGACCTAACAGGATTGTGTTTGAATCACACAACAACCACTTACACACTGTGTTACCCTGAGCAAGTCACTTAACCTCCCTGAGCTCTTGGGTTGCACCTGGAAATTAGCTTTGGCCCAGTTTGCTTTTCCTGGCCAAAAGTTCTAAAATAAAAAAAATATAATGAACCATGATTTCTTTGGCAGTACTATCACGGACCCAGCCCTTGTCCTTTCAGCCCCATGACTATGACTTCCAATCCCTATCCCACCATAACCATCTCCTTCTCCACCATCATAATCTGCAGAACTTGCAAATGGTGAAACTGACAAGGTAGAAGCTTTATCTGCTCTTTTCCTTCCCCCTGAATCCCATTCTCATCCTGTTCTTTCCCCCATTACAGTGGCATGGTAGCACCCCTATAGTTAGGGTTGAGCTGGCAGTTCAATGTTAAGCCCAATTGTTTGCACCTTAATAACTTTGCCATTGTTTAATTGATTAGCACAAAATCTGGTATACATGCTCAGGCTTGCAGAGTCTCAAGATGTGTAATGTTTTGTGATGCATCTTGTACAGTTTTCGAGATATGAAAGGTCAAAGAAGTGAAAAAAAGCACTTTTTCCTCTATATTTAACATTGGGATTTTTTGCTGTCACCTACAGCCTAGACAGTCTGAAATTTCTTCATGAAATTCTCAGGGATGATTGGTCCTGTGCCAAGGGTGTGCCTTTGGATGGTTTGGTTAAAAAATATTGCACAGTTTTTGAATTATAACAGTTTTAGGGATAACATTGAAGTGCGACCAAAAAAAAACAACAGTTCGAATGACACTAAAACTGTTTGCAGTTAAGGTAAACTTCGATCAGAAAAAAACAGAAAAGAACATGCAAACAACCATGGTACATAAAAATGCAGGCATTCAAAAAAACAAACATCAAAACCTAGCTAAATGAGCCCAATTTAGCTAGATTCTGCAGTTTGTTTTTTAAAATATTAGCCACAAATACCTTTTTTGGACTCCCACATCACAGGTGCCCAGCTTAGTGAAAGGAACCTTTCTCCACATTCTCTGTAAGCGAACAGCTGGAATTCCTTGACTTCTGCAGCTGCTCATGCTGTGGGCTACAGTGTGAGCTGTGAGCTGCCATTTCCCTGATGTCTAGTGTCTCCCACCCATTCCATTGCTGTCCTTGGCAATGTTTAATGTTGCCATGTCTCCGTAATAAAATATATTACCTGGTGTTTGGTGGCACCCCCACCCCACCCTTCCAATCGCTGTCCTGTAATGAAATAGATTACCTGCTGTCTAGTGGTGCCCCACCCTTCCAATCGCTGTCCCAAAAATGAAATAGATTCCCTGATGTCTAGTGGCACCCTACCCTTCCAATTGCTGTTCCCAATATGAAATAGATTTCCTGGTGTCTAGTGGCACCCTCACCCTTCCAATCGCTGTCCCCATAATGAAATAGATTCCCTGGTGTCTAGTGGTACCCACCATCCTTCCCATGCCTGTCCCCATAATAAAATAGATTCCCTGGTGCCTAGTGGCACCCCCAACCTTCCCATCACTGTTACTGTAATGAAATAGATTCCCTAGTGTCTAGTGATACCCCCCACCCTTCCCATCACTGTTGCCATAATAAAATAAATTCCCTGGTGTCTAGTAGCACCCCCACCATTCAATCACTGTACTCATAATAAAATAGATTCCCTGGTGTCTAGTGGCACCCCCCCCCACACACACACACACACACACAAACACACCCTTTCAGTTGTGGTCCATGCCTAAAAAAAGAAAACAGTCCCTCAAAAAAATTTTTTCAAAAGAAAACGGTCCCTTGCCGATCAGACCCACCCTCACCCTCACCTCCCACTCAGTACCAACCACCCCACATCCCCCAGTACACCCCCACACATCCTCACACACCTGAACAGGTCCCAGGTTCAAGATCCACTCTCCAATCAAATACATGTCTTGCTGCTTGAACCGCCAACTGCAGTATGAGAATTTAAGGTAAATACGGTTCAATGTATTTCAGTGGGGTTTTGAACTTTAATGCATAACTCAGCCATTTTTGCATATTTTGACACCAAATTTTCAATGTGGCCTTTTGGGAACCCCACCTCATGAACAATGTCAGTGGAATTCCACAAATCCAGCCCTTGAAAACTTTCACCACCCTTGTTCATGAGATATGGTCATAAGAACGTTATATTGAAAATATGGGTCAAAATATGTTAAAATGGCAAAGCTATGCACATGTATTGAAATTTTACTACACTTGCTTCTAACTTTGGTAATTTTACATATTCTGACCCCAAATTTTCAACATGGCCATTTTTTTTAAACCACTTCTTGAATTCTGGCCAAAATATGTTTTCGCAGCTGTGGCAAAGAATGACACTGCAGTGGCATGGAATGATGTGTTTTGGCAGGATTTTACAACTCTCAGTACAGTGTTTATGAGGTGGGAGGTAATAACAAGGCAATGCTGACAATTTGGCTACTGTTTTTGCTGATATACGCTTCCACAGGCAAATGATAATGCAAATATACTATCTAAAAAAGTAAGTAAATCATTTGCAAAAAAATGCATTAATGCACCAGTTAGGGTAACTTAATGACACAAAAGTAGGGAAATGTGGCATTAGGGTTTCTCACCCTAATGCCCCCAACCCCCACCCCACCCCAAGCAGCAAAAGGGAAAAACATTAGGGTTTTGGGTCTCCAGAGTCTTGGCGAATCAGTGGTGGGGTCTTCCTTGGGGTTGTCAACCTAATGGTCCCCCCTCCCGTGGGCCCTGCATGAAGAAAGGAGATCGATGATGTTCCTTGAAACACAGAATTTGAATTTGCTCATGAAATGGGGCAGGCATTAGGGTTGACAACCCCCAAGTAAGACCCCACCACTGCTTCTCCAAGACTCTGGAGCCCCAAAACCCTAATGTTTTTCCTTTTGCTGCTTGGGGGGATGGGAAGGCATTTGAGTGAAAAACCCTAATCCCACATTTCCCTACTTTTGCAGCATTAAGTTACCTTAACTGGTGTATTAACACAGTTTTTTGCTAATTATATTGTCTATACATGTCAATCATACATGTAAAACAAATGATGGTACAATGCAGTCACCACCAGACACTAACTATGATAACTTACAACAGTCACTGGTGATTCTCAGATGCCAACCAGACATGCATGGCACACACCCATGCCACAGTGTGCATGCCACACAATGTGGCTGGAAGAGTGACACCACCAGGCCACAACCAGACCCATTGACAGACCATTACACCACCCCCATTAAGAGATACTAAGGGACGGACTGTCTCACATAGTATTCTGTTTCACGTTTCACTCACTGACTCACTAAGGCAAGCTCACAAACATAGGAAACAAGATGGATTTCTGTGACCTGCACTACCAGCAGTCAGCAAAAAAAATCATTTGTCAAATAAATCCTACAATAATCTCCTGCACCTTTCACAGTCTGCTAAATTCACTCTACCCTGCTGCAGGGGCTGCAGCTGCAGGCTCATACTACAGTACCCTCTCCTCTGCAGCACCACAGAGTTTCACTTGCCCACCAGTCTGAAACTTCCCTTAAATTATGTGAATTAGCTAATTTCAGTAGAATGACAATGCGTGATTCTCTGATGATTTCTGATGGTTTCTAAATTTTTTGTATCACAAATCACTATTTGTGATAAGAAATTAACTGCTTTCAAGTGACAGGTCATTTCCTGTGAGACAGACTTGAAAATGGCATTGAGATGTGTACAGCATGAGGAGATCACCTTCTGTAGCACTGCTGACTGACTGCTGCTGGTCATGTGGTTTCTAACAATGTGGACATGCTCAGTGTGTGCTCCTTCAAAACAATTGTGTATCATATCTTTGAAGTGCCGAAGTGCTGAAAGGAAGTTGAGTCCCTTCGGACCCAATTTGTACATGTCAGAAGAGTTGCATTTTGGTGCTTCAACTGAATGCCAGTTTGGCATCTGCCCACACATAGTGTAGCATACTGCTGATACCCTAGCCCAGTTCTGGAGGCAGGGGGGTCTTTATACTGTGAAACATATTATGATAAACCATCCTAGCTTATTTTAGTTTGTGTGCATTTATCAGGCTTGGGGTTGCTATGTTTCGGTGTTTTGCATGTTTGTGATGCATCATTTGGTGACATTGTGATGTCTTCTGGTTTCACAAAACATATTAACAGTCATGAAAACAACATTCTACTGGTACATTGCTAAATGAGGCTTGGGTGTTGATTTTCATTGTTAGGGAAGGATGATGATACGAGGTAGGAGCCAGCATCAACAGTCAAGTAACAGTGAGTGTCCTCTGCCTCTGCCACCTTGTAAATGGCCATATTGCCTCCTCCTAACTATGCTGGTCCCCTCCAGATCCAGACCTGACAGATGTGGCACCTCTGGACAACCTCAGCTTACCCCAGTCCACCCTATAGGGAAGTTATTCCCTTCTTTTAGCCTGCCTGTGTCCTTGTCAAGGGGATTAGGAACAAATTATATCAGAGGCACCAACATTAGAGAACAGGCTGCACTTTAAGAATACTGGTGTGTGTGTGGGCCACCATCAGGCCATCATACTGTGGTTAATGAAGGAAGCTATTTCCCTATTGGTCACTCCACCCCTCAATGTGGCACCTTCACAGGGAGATCCTTCTTGCCATCACAAACATATGGCATGAAACCATGTTGCTTGTACTGTATGCCAGGCAGCCCATGCTGCCCAACACCATGTATCTGGTCCAGTGATTTGCATTTGACCTTTTTTTTACATTTAATGTTATAATCGGGGTTTGAGAGTAGTGTTTATCCATCTGTAATAGGCAAGCAGTACAACCGTTGGATAATTAAGCAATAATATACAACAGGGTGTGTTATATTATAGAATAGTGTCATAATGTGGATGCATTGTGGGTCATAAAATTACAGGTCAAGTGAGTCATTCACCCAAGAAATGATGATACCCCATGATATGACACACCCTGGAGTGTATTATTGCCATTATACAATGAAAAAAGAGGACTTGAAACAGTCAGAATTTTCAAGTCAATTAAATTTATTTGAGAAAATATAGTCCCAATGTAACTTTAACAGGTTTAACAAGTTTAAATTAATAATCATATAGTTCAACTAATGAATGCTTGGTATGCTGTGGCTCTCAGCCTTCTCGGGTAAGCTCCCTTGAAACAAATGACAGGGTAGTGATTTATAATGTATGGTAAGTGCCTATTAACCACCAAAATCAGCAGTCACACAGCTTTGTTATGCACTGTTTAGAATTTTAAAAAGTTGTTAACCACACTTCGGAACTTTCAAACAGTGGCATAACAAAAAAGAATGCACCAGAGTTTCATAATTCTCACACATAGAATGCAAACAGTGTTTTTTGACCATACACTATAAAAGATGATGGCTGGGGATCGGGTGACAACCACGCTGAAATCACCTCTCGTGGTTGCTAGGGCTACAGTAAACCTCTCGAGCTGCGCTCTCGAGGTTTATCATGTTGCCCTAGCAACCACTCGAGGTGATTACAGCTTGGTTATCACCTGATCCCTAGCCATTATCCTCTATATTGTTTATGTTATGAGGTGTTTGACTAGAACTTTCTTTCCTGTTGTTATGTGTTGAGAATTACAACAGCTCTCAGACAATTATGTTACTTTATTGCTTAAGACCACTGTATAATATTCATTATAAGTTTAAGAAATCATTCCTGAGGCCACCATATGCTCTGACTGGCTGATGTACCAAGCATTAATTTCTTAAAAATGCCCAATACAGCTTAGAGCACTGCAGACACTTGTCTAAAGTGTGTTTTCTTTATTTTTGAAAACCTAACATGATTAGACATAATCACAATAACACCCTCAAAAACAGTCATATCCTGGGCTAAACACTGTTGCTAGGGTTAATGATCATTGGCTGCGCCTTAGGCCATTAACACCCCCAGTAGGGTGTTAATCCCACAAAATGCCAACTTTTCAGATATTGTTTTTTAAATGTAACTTCTTTTACTCGATGTATGACCAGCAAATATTATAATTTATTTACCTAGAATATCTAAATGGAAATGCAACATTGCATTTTTAGTGGTCCCTGCTGCTACACTGTTTTTCAGCTGTGAGGACTGTAGCACAGGGAGGTCAGATGGTTTGCTGTGAGTTTCACATGGCACCTCTGGCTGTGGTATGATTCAAACCCAAGATCTCCAGTTTTTTACTGATTGTCTGTACTTACAGATGGTCTTGATTGGGATCCACAGGGCTGGATCATAATGTTATTACATGAGAACAATAAAACCATGGAAGAATTCAAATACTGCACACAAATTTAACTGCACCCTCTCTCTGCTTTCTCTGACATCTGCAGCTGGGGTAGGTATGCTTGATCACAGGAAAGTCTGTCTTAAAAGGTTGTCTAGCCCAACCATGCAGAAATCATTAAATCTTATCCCTAATATGTATATTATTTGTATCTGTTCATTAAAAAATTTAAAAATGTCTGTGAATAACACATATTTTATTGAGGAATAGCCTCATTATATGTGAAGACATGTACCTATTTTGTGAGAAACAAGTAATAATAACTATTTTGAATCCTAATATACAATGCATTTGTCAGGTGGATCTATATTAGCTGGAAAGTAAATACTACTGGAAAATATAGATAGAGCTTTTGGTCTTATGCCATCTTCAGGAGTAAATCATTCTAATCATCCCTATGTTGATGAAATAATACAAAAGAAAAAACAGTGTTGTCACTTGTATATCCATCCTCATTCATATGACACTGTTTTAAAGCTTTTTTCTTTGCCAACTCATTCCTGACAATGTTAATGATTCACTATAAAGCAGCTTCTGTGGTATGATTTGTGACATTCAGTCTAGCTAGCTGGGAGGACTAGGCAGGTTTCTGGGGGAGTGTTTTGGATGCAGAAATGCCTTGAAGATAGCAATTTATTATATTTAAGACAAGTATGACATCCCACTTCAAGGAAAAGGCCCCTATACATATTGAGAGGGGATTTCTATGGTTTAAGTGGGGAGGAGAAGGTTAGTTTAAAAGAATGCCTCTGTGCTTTTTGAGAAGACATAAGAATAGGCAGCAGAGAATGGAGGCAGGAGGCAGAAGGATTATGGATAATGGAAGAATTTTGCCTGGGGCTATATGCCTGCTTTGCCTATTTCTGTATAACTAGAATATTTATAATTCAAATACATATCTTTAATAATTAAAAACTAAGGAATATTCAAGACAAAAGGTACAGAATATTATGTACACATATGCAAGCATCATGCATTAAATCCTCACTACTGCAAAATATAGTAAGATGTAGATTTAAAGGAAGGTTAGAAAAAGTGAATATTTTAAAACTGCATAAAACTGTATTTCTAATTCACTCCAGCTCAGCTAGAAGTGGTATTCATATGTATTTCTACACATAAGACTTGTCAGAGGCAGAGCTACCAAAATACAGACAATAAGACTCTAAAACTGCAGCAGTTGTTAAGTTACTAGATAAAAAGAAGCATTGTATCCTAAAAGTCTAGTCATAAATGAGAGCATACTGGGCACTTATGACTATCTTTATACAAAAATAAATTATTTGCTACACTAGTTACAGCTATGCATTGCCACTGTTAGTACCTTAGTCTTGATATATTACAGTGATAGCACACAAACAATTAACCTTGATTAAAAACATCAGATTTATCAAAATGCAGATAACAGAATTACACATAGAAAAAAATATACAAAATATCTGCCTTTCCTTCATTTTGTGACTGCAAGCTGCTCTTCAGGTGCCTCTGACTCCCCTACAAATTCATTAATAAGCACTATGTTATGGCACCCAATGAATACTGTTGTATGTCAGTGTGCTGGTGCTGGGTTTCAACCACCCACTATTATGAACTTTGCAACACAGGCTGTCTACATGTATGTCTGTGTTATTAGTTAATTTCAATAAAGTACTTCAAACAAAGCAGTTATTGTTGGCTCCTTGCAAAGCAGAGGCCAAACCGTTAAATAAAGAATGAAGAAACAAAAGAGACAGAAAGAAAATAAACAAAATGTGCAAAACAGGCAGAAGAAATGATAGAAGCACAAAGGGAAAGATGGGAGTAAATAAACAAAGAGAAGGGATAAACAGAAAAAAATGAAAAGAAGAAGCAGTGTAAAAAGGTGAGAAGAGAGACTTGAGATAGGAGAAACAAATGAGAGTCAAGAGTAAAAGTGAGAGTGAGGGTAAGAGTGAGAGTCAGAGCGATGGGTGGTAGAAAAACAGACAGAATAAGAATGAACCATTCTTCTGGAAGATCAAGTGGTTTAGAACTGGTGCCAGTTATTGCAAGGCTTTGTGACCAATCATTTTTATATGGCTTTTAAAAAATGTTTCCTGGATAAGAATTCATTAT